>CM035194.1:29245390-29252890 GCA_020233015.1 Callinectes sapidus
GGCAACAAACAAACGGGCAAGGATAAGGAGATACGTAAAATAAACACACAGATGGTTAGATTGGTAGATAGATAAATATGTAGACAGACAGACACAAGCAGATACAGTTAGACATTTTAAAAATTTAGGTAAAATGACTAAAATAATACAGTAACATAAGAACACAAGACCTGTACGTAACAATCCCTGTATAATAAGGCAAACTATACTTGTTTCTACCTATTTTTTTTTTTTTTTTTTATACATTAATTGGTCCAATCTTTCAAGTCTTTCTTTTGACCAATAATCTCAATCATTCATGCCTTTCTTTGGTAAACTCTAGAACTCCCTACCTGTTTCTGTATTCCCAACTTCCTATGACATGATTTTATTTAAGAGGGAGGTTTCAAGGCATTTTTCCATGTCTTTTGGCTAATTCTTTTGAACTTGTAGAGCGACTGGCAAATTAGTTATCCTTTTTTATTGTCTTTTTTGTCCATGGCCAGCTTCCCCTTCTAACATAAAAAAAAAAATCTACCAATCTACTTGAGAGCCATTCACCATATCCTTTTTAAACTTCCATCAAGATTGAACATGAAAGAAAAAAACTCAAAAAGGCATCAAATCTACAGGTGGGAGTTCCAGTAACAGTAAAAAAACGCAATTATATGTACATTTCCACCCATCAACGCCATCCATAAATTAGACTAACCTTTTATAACTGCCAATGGACTCAGCACCAAACCGCATGATAGGAGCACAACACACTGACCAGTAACAATGTGCAACGGAATACCTAAACGCCTGAATGTCTCCTATGTTCGCCTTGCTTCCCCGGGAGGAGAGTCCCAAGAGGTCGCAGGAATAATGCACAACCCTGAGAAGAGTGGTAAGGAAGTAATGTGGATCGCCGCATTATTTAGGCCCTCGGAACGCCTCTCCTTGCTCCGTGCTGGTGGTGGTGGTGGTGGTGGTAATAGTAGTAGTAGTAGTAGTAGTAGTAGTAGTAGTAGTAGTAGTAGTAGTAGTAGTAGTAGTAGTAGTAGTAGTAATGGTGGTGGTGGTGGTGGTGGTGGTGGTGGTGGTGGTGGTGGTGCTGGTGGTGGTGGTAGTGGTGGTGGTCGTCGTGTTATTAGTACAATGAGTAACTTTAACATATAATAAAAAAATAAATAAATAAGTGCTTATTAAAAGTAAGCAGAATCATAGATTTTTTTTTCAAATAAGAAAGAAACAAAAAAACAGAAAGAGAAAGCCAAACAAAATAACCATTGTGAGTTTACGTATGCACGAGTCATTAACGAATGAAAAAAAAGTAAATGAATAAAAACTGGACTATTTCATATTATAAATTACTTCCACGAGCACCGATCAATATGACGTTTTTATTACATCATTTGTGTCTTCAAACTAAGTGGCACGTTAAAAAGATGAAAATCAAAAGTTCTAAGCGTTGCATTTATCATTGTTTATTTCTACGTCTCTTGATTAACTTACATATAACGCATGTAAACTATAATGTCACGCATAGGGAACTAAATAACTCAACTTTGATACACTTTCTATAGCTTCGGGTCAGCTGTCAATGAGAAGAGTTCAAAGATAAAGGAATAATTCAATAAACAAACATTGAGAGAACAAACACGCATCAGCAAAAAGTGACAAGTCAAGAGCCTTCACAGCAGCCCTCTTGTATACATGTTAGATTTATTGCTAGCATTTTATTATTCAAAACACCTTTGATCCTCCTTTTGAAACTCTTTATATGTCACAACTGTATCAAAAACATATTCTTATTAACTCAACCATTTAAGAACTCAAAAAATGTTCCGTTGGTGATGAAAATATATTGTTTGTGTCAAAAAAACGCATTTATACGTCATTTCTCCCATAAGTACTTCATAACTTCTGGAATTACTTCTTGATAGTTACAACATGAGGATATAAAGTGCAATGCAATAAAATGTTATACCTACATGTGGAACTTGTTGTATAACACCTGCTTACCTACGATTTCCACCTGTCATTCTCATCAATTCATTTGTCGATTCAAATTTCAATGTATCATAAAGACTCAACATCAACAATCTAATTACTGATTATTTTCCATTCATCTATCATTATTTAGAGCCAACTTCTTCATATTTCTTTCTTAAACCTAACTTCATGAAGCATAAACTTGTTATCTCCTGTCCCATGCTATGAAAAATAAGCTTAGACAAATGAATTGCAAAAATTGTATACTTCTTGTAACTCCACATGGTCAAGTATGAGAACATCCATCTGAAAACACAATACATATCTTGGTCTCTCTCATAAAAGTTTCAAGAATCCTGAAATGTCAAGATGATAGGGACAGCACACGTCCTAATTTTCCTTGACTGACGGGGAAGCGAAACACGTGTTAGGACTGACGAAATTCTTGCAACTTTCATTATTTTCTTAAGCTCTAATGACTGACTGACTGAATGAATGAATGACTAACTGACTGACTAATATTCTGGCGCCGCACCAACGAGATCATAAGGCCGGAAACAGTGATGTGGCGTGTATTAGCGTAGGTGTGACTACTGTGATGTATGAGTATGTGTGTACGTATAGATGCATAAAATTCGGTGATCGGTGACATTGTGGCCGTTAATACAGAAGTGACGTAAATGTAGGCGTTGACATTGTAAGAATGGATTTCCCGTACGATATAAGTTTAAGTTTATAAGGATACTAGAATGGGCGTGTATGTGAATTTAGTGGTGTGTGTGTGTGTGTATGTGTGTGTGTGTGTAGTGCATCACAGCGGACATAAGCGTTAGGAGTACGTGTAACCGGAGTGAATAAGAAAACGGACGCATACACACATGGGGGACATTCACCTGTTTGCTTCACCACAATAACAGCAACACAAGAAAAGAACACAGCGACATAGCTAATCCTCCTACAAGATTACTTTAGAATATACAGCAGTAACGGGTGATGCAGGGAACCATCAATCAATCCTACACATTCTTATCTACTATTCCATCCACACTTATCCAGTCCTCTGTATGGAAAGCTCTTCTCTTTAAAGCTCCCTATTAACTCAGCACGTTGCAATCAATAGTGTCATTAATGTAAGAAAGACACTCAGATTTCCATGTGTTAGGTAATTTCTTGCCACACGTGTAAGGCTGCGTCACTCATTGGCAATGTTACGTAAAGCTGCAGCGACGGAACAGGAAATTAAAAGAACACGAAAGGGAAGTAACAGATCTCGTCTATTCCTGGCTTACGTGATGCCTGGCTTTACTAACGAGATGGCTGTACCTGACAGTTTCTTGGTGCTTCACGCCGCCTGGTGATGGTGCTGGTGGTGGTGGTGGTGGTGATGATGATGATAATGATGATAGTAATAGAAATGATAATAATAATGGTAGTAATAGTAGTAGTAGTAGTAGTAGTAGTAGTAATAGTAGTTGTTGTTGTTGTTGTTGTTGTAGTAGTAGAAGTAAAAGCAAAAAAACATCAGCAGCAGCAGTAGTAGTAATAGTAGTAGCAGTGAAGGTAATAAAACCATCATCATCATCAGCAGCAGCAGCAGCAGCAGCATCATAATCATCATCAGCAGCAGCAGCAGCAATAGTAGTAGTAGCAGTAGAAGTAGTAGTAGTAGTAGTAGTAGTAGTAGTAGTAGTAGTAGTAGTAGTAGTAGTAGTAATAGTAGTAGTAGTAGTAGTAGTAGTAGTAGTTAGTATTATAATAGCACACACCAACCACTTCCTCCTGCCGGCGAGCACCAAAAGAGAACAAAAGGTACAGAGTGGCCGAGTATCGCCAATTGGTGAGTGTGCTCGATCATCAAGCGGCACCTCCCTCCCTCCCTCCCTTCCCCTCACTCCCTCACTCTCTCCCTCCCTTCCCCTCACTCCCTCACTCTCTCCCTCCCTCACTCCCCACCTCCCTCCAGCCAAACGCTTCCCCACAGGAAATAAACTATTTCTCTCTGCCGATTGTTTCCGTGAGAGAGAGAGAGAGAGAGAGAGAGAGAGAGAGAGAGAGAGAGAGAGAGAGAGAAAGGGGTGGTTGGGGAGAGGAAGATCTATTGCATACTACATAAACAGAAGAATAAGAGAAGAAAGAAAATAATGGTGAATAGATGAATTATGTCGAACTATCAACAAATGAACATAGCAAAGAAAACAGGAGAGAGAGAGAGAGAGAGAGAGAGAGAGAGAGAGAGAGAGAGAGAGAGAGAGAGAGAGAGAGAGAGAGAGAGAGAGAGAGAGAGAGAGAGAGAGAGGTGGGGGTAGTGTTCAGTGAATGGAGGCAGGATGTTTGAATTAATGAAGGAAAGAGATGACGGAAGTAATGGAATAATAATGTATTATATCCAAGCTCTCATCTACCTGACTCAAAATAGAATGCCTCGTTTTTTGTTTTTCTTTTTCTTTTAACCTATAGCGCATTCATTCTCTATTTCTTTGCGCTTCTATCCATCCTATGAATCTCCTTATCAATTCCTCGTCCATCACCAGTATCATCGTGAATATCAATGGCAGTGTTCGTTTGTTCCAGTACTGGAACACATTTCATATTTATTCTACTTATTCTGCCATTAATGTTCTTACTTCCGCAGACCCTTCCTAATGTCAATAAAATCGTCTAATCACATCCAAAAACTCGTGGTAAAAATGTGTTCCAGTACTGAAGGGGTTAAAGGTGTTCATATTGCAAATTCATCCTCTCAGTTTGATAGTGTAAGTGTTTGTGATCTTAGTGCATATTTTATCACTCTGGTCAGCTCCGAGTCATCCCCCGCCAGCCAACACTCCTTCCCCTCAGTAATGCCGCTAATTATAGACTGCTCCCTTCCTCCCACTTCCCTCCCTTCCTCCCTCTCTTTCTCTAAACAATTAAACATCTCTCTCTCTCGCTCTCTCTCTCTCTCTCTCTCTCTCTCTCTCTCTCTCTCTCTCTCTCTCTCTCTCTCTCTCTCTCTCTCTCTCTCTCTCTCTCTCTCTCCCCGTATGTGTGTGGTGCAAATGAATAATTGACTGCACAAATATCAATAAAAGTCTGGGACTTGTAAAATGGAAAACATTACACAAATGTGGCAATAGCTGAGACGGCCGATTCATCTAGAATGTCTTCACAACAGACATGGACAATTTCTCTAGGGGATGCAGGACACGAGCACTTTTCGCCGATAGAAAACCTCAAGACAGAAGGACGAGAATCACTGGCGAGCAGGCTTAGGCTGGGGACTCACAACCCACCAGGTGGATTGTCCCCCTTGACGGGCGACCAAAGCGGTGGCATTGAAATCCCTCGCCACGCGCCAGGTGGAGCACCTTGTGTCGCCACACCTCGCTAAGAGTCTGAGACGAGACAGTGGTAGCTCACACCACATTTTCCTTCTACAATATAGTTTTGGGGGGCTCACTGATGCTGAGTGTGATCTGTCTTTCAACAGCACCAGCAAGTATTCCTTGTTCTGAGGACACTAACACGCTTTGTGACCTACATTTTAGCACTACCTTGCCGTCACGCCCCACACGCCCAGCTAGTACCACACCAACCCTAACGCCACGCACTCACATCTTCCACTTAATGGAATGTACCTGCCACATTTCTGTCCCGCCACGAGGGTCGCCTGATCGTGTTACACGTGTACGCAGCGCGGCGCGGGGAGGGGCAGCGCCTGAAGGCAGCTGGTCTGGGAACATGAGGACTTACCATGACTGAAGGCTTGATCTGCCGTGTCTTCCCCAGGATGCCTCACTGTTTTACTGCCTACATTGTGTCCTTCAGCTTGAGCGTCCTCAGTATCCGTCCTGTCTGCAGAAGACAGTGGTGAGTGGTCGTCCTTCCCGCCGACCTCGCATGTTACAAGTCCTTCCACTCACCGCCCACCTTACCTCATGCCCTGACCTACCCTTGCTCACCCTTTACCCTGCCCTCTCACGCCTTGGTGACCGCTCTCACCCTCTCACTAGGCTGAGTGACTCCTGGTGAGCTGTGTCTCGTCTCACACTAACCCAGCACACCCAGGCTCATCCCTGGCCAATACCTCCACCACTATCAAACAAAGATTCATAATTACCATTGAAATTTTATGTAGTGATTGCGGACTGCAGTTCTCTGGCCAAAAATCTCTTCCTTTTCGCAAGAAAGACAACGCACAGACGTATTCGTGTTATGACAGCTTGAACATTGAGTGTCAGCCCAGCCCCTGGTTATTGACAATGACGTATGCGTGGGATTCAAGTGGTGTGTTCATGACCCACCCCTGAAATGCCACAGAGACAAGCTACAGTACGTGATCGACCTCCTCCACCAGGGAGTGAGCGCAAGGAGAGTGAGTGAGCGATCAGACGGCGTGTATCCCCACTGATGGTTAGCGCGCGACTGACTCCAAACGTGTGCTCCGCCTACCACTGGCTCACAGCCGATGGCTGGGCCCGCCCACCTTAGTTGCCTTCAGCTGTCCTCGGCCCATCCCTGCTCACCTGGATGCTGCAATGTTCTCCATTCCCAAAGCGGCACGAAGCCTGAACAATGCTATCCTATTAGAAGTGCCGTCCCGCCATGGGTACAGGGACACACCGAAGAGTGACATTAGAAATTCTCGAAACGCCTGATTTACGATCTCCGCCCCGCCTCCTGCACCTCCTCCTGCCCACCCCTGATGCGCCTTCTGCCGCAGCTCCTCCTCTTCCGTTGATCTATTTACTCGCACCTGGTAGTGGTGCCCTCCCCGAGGCCGTATTCCTCGCGCTTCCCTGCCCGCCGCTGGCACTGCTTTTTCCCGTTGTTAGTTAATAAGCAATAAATTTCTTGCTATTACCGTCGGCCAGCTGGACACGAGGCCTTGTGCGCCGCGGCCACGGCAGTAATGGAGGCTGTGAGGCATCTCGGTAATCTCGTAAGACGCCAGGAAGGAGCTATGCTGGTCATCCAGGAAGGATGCGAGGGTAGAGGCGTTAGTTTGCTGTTGGAGATGCTACAGATGACATGACAAAGGTGCCGTCGATACCTGTCATCCACCGTGATGCTGAGTGCTGAGACGCCTTATAAGGACACAGCAACGTGGCAGCACACAAACAAGATCTCTTGAGAGGACCAAGTGCAGCACAGAAGCAGCCTCCCATCACACCGTGAGCCTCCCTGACCGCCACACCCGACCAGCATTTATCAAGGCCCGCCCGCCGCCTTCGCACCCACGACCTTCGGCCCACATCTTTAGGGACGTCCCTAACTCCCCTCTGCGGTTGGAAATAAGACTGGTGGAAAATTGAGACAGACATGCACAGGAATATATCTCAACAGAAGCTGAAAAAGAAGATGAGATCACGAAAAATAAATAATATCTACAGACAAAAACAAAAGGAATTTGAAGACTTATTGACTGATTACGATTTTTAAATATCATCTAAAAACAACAACTCATGATCACCGTGACATACCTCAGTAAAGGCAACAACAGTGGTGGCAGTTTTGACGAAAGTGAGAACCAATCCCGCCATCACCGTCAATGGTACAAATACC
>CM035194.1:29255390-29262388 GCA_020233015.1 Callinectes sapidus
GCCACGCTTAAACCACAGACAAACACAGATAGTCATGACAGTCATCACTCCCCATAGGCCAGACCTACGGCTCGTATTCTTAAGCACTTCTAATCTTCACCTCCACTATTTCAAGAGTTTATTCAAATTCACATGAGTTTTTAAGGTGTTTATACGGTTCTAGAGGCAGTGACATGATTTCTATATTGTTAACTGGAGAAACACTATTGAAAACCCCGCTCATCATCTCTGTGGCCATGGAAAGTAATGGTGGTGAGAGAGCAAAGAGTTTCTGAATACCGACCGTACAGTTCTGTATGTAGAGACTCTACAATGCCTCGTGTGAACCACAGACAAACATACAGATTATTTCCAGCCACTTTCCCGGCACAATTTTTCAAGTATCGGGAGAAGAGAAGTGTATGTATGTACTGACGCGGCGGAGGCGTGACTCAAGCCTGCCGCGGGGGATGACTGCCGCAGAACGTAGGACCCGCACAGCTGTTGTGACTCGAGGCGCCGCGGCCTGAGAGAAGTTCCTTGTCGGCAAACACTCCCGCGCCTCACGAGGGATGCGGGACTTTAGGGGCTTGGAAGGGAGTGGCGAGGGGGCGGCGGTGGAGGGTGCGAGGGAGATCATTTGGTGGGGCGCTGGTTGAGGGAGGTATCGTGTGTCAAGGGTAGGAAGGTGAGGTGTTTGGGGGTCACGGTGGTGTGGTGGTTAGAGGGAAGTGGCTGTCCCTCACCCTAATGAGTGAGGGCGTGGTAGTGCAGGTGTTACACTGGACTGCGTCTTGATGCAGTGGTGATGGTTGTGGGTTGATGGAGGAGGTAGATGACAACCGCTATTTTCACATTAACGCTTTTTTGTATTACTAACTGCACGCTTCCTCACTTTCTCTGACATCGCTGCACAAGGCTTTCTACTTTCTCTCACCCCAATTATATCCATTTCTCTAATGCATGAGATAATCAGTATCTTCAATAATCTTTTTTTAGCATGGCACCATACCAACGCTAAACAGCGATCACTTTCCGATGCCGAGCCTGTACACTTACCTCTTGCTTCCCGGGAGTGGTGGACGACATTGCTGTGTGTGGTGCAAGGTGCTCGTCATGTGAGGTTTATGGGATAGCTGTCCTATATATATTATAACGTAGATAAATTTAAAGGAAGAAAAAAATTTATCAACTTAGTGCTTCATATTCTTATTCTATATCAGAAATGTTAATCATTGTTTTTAGTCTTGATGAAAGCGAACGTCTGCCAATGGAGAAAAGCATAAAACCAGACAGCGCACTGATGCACCCCTGACAAAATCCTTGTGTCATTTTCGCCTGGTGGGTATAGCGGACAAGAACGTAAGAAAATGAGAGCAGTGCAAGTTGCCGTTAGACCTATTCGTGGCAGTCCCAGAGTGAGCATCGCTGCCTAATTTCACGTATCATCCACATCCATAAACTTGTCTAATCTTTTTTTTTAATTTCCCATTGTCTGAACACTAATAATATGATTAGTGAGGCTGCTCCACTCATCAACTACCTTCCCTCTTAAACCTAAATTTTTCCAGCTTGAACCGGAGGGGCACAGACATCCATGGCAGAGCAACCCACCTCCATCACTGGCATTTCACAATTCTTTTCATTACTTTCAACACGTGAGAAGCAGCCAAACTCCCAGAAAAAGAAGAAACGACATACTTATTTTTCTTACTTCCTCCCCAATAAACAAAATAAGAAAAAAATAAACAAAGAGCGCTACGTGACGCCTTGTCTAGTAATACTCTGTTGGGGGTGACAATGAACACCTTTTTTCTTTACTTTCCAAAATTTCAGCTTCTATATAGTAATCAGTGAGTAAGTTAACCCAATGCAGTGATGGTAAGAGGTGCACAAACCACCAACCATCACACATGACACAGTTGTCGCTCCACTTAACTCCGTTCCAAATTAATACTTTTATGAATCATTATTTGATGTTTAGCCCCAATAGCTTCAATATTAACAATCACTGCTTATTTTTTAGATCAAGAGAGAGAGAGAGAGGGGGGGGAGGGGGGAGGAAGTTTACTATGTTTCACTTGCCAGGATATGTTCATGTCAGCGGTTGAGCGGTGACGTGATTGAGTTGACCAGTTAGTGTTTAATATAATATACGCATTGGTAAATTGTTTAGTTTATAAAGATTTGCTGTAGTTGTGTGCTCTGTAATGTCAGAGTTGTACAGATGTGTGTGCGTGTGTGTGTATGTGTGTGTGTGTGTGTGTGTGTGTGTGTGTGTGTGTGTGTGTGTGTGTAGAGTTACGTTCAATGAGTAGCCTCTCCATGTCTGTGGTGTACATATCTGATATTACTCGCAGACTAAAGCTGATCTGCTGTCAGTCGGGCCATCTCCGTCACGTACAGGCAAACACGTGCACAAGTTCACTTCATTTACTCCTCCTGCACGAGTCAACTTTCCGTTTACCGAGGACTGTAAGTGCTCGGTAGTCCTACTTATTATTAACCACACCTTTCTTGATCTACTATTTGTTGAATATTTGTGTATATAACTAGATTTTTTTTTCGTTTAACCGGTGTTTTGGCTTAAAGAAACAAATGTCCTGATAAAGAAGGCCCATAGAATGTGTAATGGGTAAAATGTACTGAAACCTCCCTCTGAAAAAAAAATCAAGTTATATGAGGTGCAGAAGCAGGCAGGAAGTTTCAGACTTTTACTAGTGTGATGAGCGGCTTATCCACGATATCTCATTTGTCTGTATCTATGTATGAATTTTTTTACAGTTAATGAAACTGTGACATTTTTTATTTCATTAGAATAACCTTACACGCTATTTTCTAAAATATAAAAAAACTGCAGGTGAGAAAAGAGTCTGACTACTTGACCATTCTTTCTCCCCTTGAAAATTATATGCTTAACATTTAGCTGAACATTTTATCAATTAAGTTCCGCGAGAAACCCAATTAACGGAAGAGGTTCGCTGGTTTCCCTTTAACAGAGTGGCTCACCCTAGTGCTGGGTTGAGAGGCAGCAGGAATGAGCTCAGTGTCTGTATGCACAGCAGCGGTTCACCCTCTCACAGTGTAGTGTATGCCCTTAGGCTACATTTTCTTCGTCACATTCTATTTAATTATGGAAAGACTATATCAATTAATACTGACTTCTTATCTTCTGTAATTCCCTTTTATAATTTTCAAAGAGACATTCCCATATATATTATATCTGTAAATTATATCGCTTATATTGTTTAAATTCGGGTACTGCATAGCAACGACTCTGGAGGACACTGAATTGTACCTCTAATTTAACTAGAGGCTTACCAACAACCAACCGATTAAGCACAAAGACGGGCAGATAACCTCATTGGGGGAAACACGGTATAGATTTAAAGGTTTCTCGTTACCCTTCATTCCTTAAAATCTTGCCTCTTCCATTTCGTCTCAAACCTGCAAGAAAGAAATTGCATCCATATTAACAGATTCTTCAGTATTTTTCTTTTTTCGAATTTCTAGCCTTAAAACCCATCTTACCCTGCCGAGATTGGTGTTGTACTATAACCATTATCTCATCATCAGTTTCTAATTTACTGCTGATAAGATAATGGCTAAAGTACAACATTAATTTTGGGAGATTAAGAAGGATTTGAAGACTAGGAATTCGTCCAAGAAAAAGTTACACACTTAAGAATCTCTGTTGATACAAATCTTGGTTTTCAAATCGAGTAGTAAACCTGTGGAACACAATCAGTAATCAGGTTGTCAGTGATGAGCCTAAAAGAAGATAGACAAATTTACGGATTAATTGATATGTTGCAATAGTACATAAGTTGTACGAAAGGATTTGCTTATGTTCTTTTGTTTTCTTGGCGTTTTCTTCTACATTTATTATCATATTCTAAGCTAGCCACATATACATTTTTTTTTCATTTATTTCACTCATTTCACAAAACTTTCTGTTTTGATTTCATCCCTATTGTCTCCATATCAACCACCGTCGCCGTCATATAATGGTAAATCACGTGCTTTTTTTTTTTTCAGTGGGAGTTTGCTTTGTTTTTGTTTTTTGTAAACTGTCACCTATTTCGGACAGAAAAAATAGGAGGCAGTCAAGATCCAGAGAGGAGTTTACCGTTAGCTTGTGGGAACACCCGGAATAAGAACGCGTGCTGGTGGACTGCAACAGCTGACCGGAGAGAGAAAGGAGCAATCTTACAGCATCGCTTGTGTCTTCAGGGGCACGATACCTCTATCCCAGTGCACATTTGCTACTTCAATTCCTACCCTGTTTACTTCTCTAATATAGCAGTTAAGTAATACCCTCAACCATTCACCACCTTTGTTGGCTAACTCAGTACCTTTTTCATTTCCTCCTTCCTGTGACTTGAACGCTTTCAAGAAGGAGGTTCTAAGACACTTATCTTTGTCACCCTAGGACAGTGTTCTTCTCACATACGTGACTTTTCTACCACCTTCCTCAGACTCGAGTCTGAATTCTTAAGCACTTTATTCTCTCCTAAGGACTATTTCCTAATGGATACTGAGATGACTGATGAGATTCTTATGTGCTTTCGTCATTGATGACACAAAATCGCTGTTGAACTATCATTTGAATTATAAAATACGTTTGAAAACTACAGGAATTTCCACTACAGAATTGGAAATATTTGCTGATACATATGAAGAAGTATTAAAGCACTACAGTATTTATGAGACATTTTCATCCTTCTTCCATTTTTATAGTTGTACATTAGGGATGTGTTGTTGTTGTTGTTGTTGTTGTTGTTGTTTTCCAATCTCTAAGTTTTCTCCTTCTGTGTAAGGTAAATATTTTCTACAGTTCCTCAAACACCTGAAATCCTCCGATATGTTGTTCCATCACGTCAAGACTTCCCGCAACACTTTAGCAGCGACGCGACCTGCACCTTGGGCTTGATGCGTCTACAGATCTAATTCCCTCCTCCAATACGTAAGATGCTTCTTCACTATTCACACCTTTGTTTGTTTTGTTTTGTCTATAGGTTGTCACATAACCACACACTCTTTTTTTATTATTTCCCACCTGCAGTGACAAGCCCACACGATGGTGAGGAGAGCGCTGTGTCCTGGAGAGCAGCTCGTTACAAGTTAAGAATAAAGGAAAATAAGGGACACCACATGAAACCGTTAGGCCTACACGTTGTTGTTCTTGTGTAAAACTTAGCTGCTTATTTCCATCTCTAGTTCCCTCCAACAAATGTGTTTGATCTTTATTTAAAATTCCCTACAATGACTCACCACTAACAATATTAATACCAAATCTGATCATTCTTATCTATTACTCTACTTTTTCTATTTTAACAATATGGGCTTTTAACGGGAATTTATGAGCTAAAGGAGACCACCTAATGGAGATCTCCTATCTGGAAGACCACCCTTTTAGAAACCGTTACCCCAAGTGGATGCCCAATCTCCATTCAGACCGTGGCCAGGATTCGAACCCATGCCCTCGGGGATCCCAAGCGCGAGCGGTTCCACTGTACCACGGCAGCCCTTGAAAACTAACTTTTTTCGTATTTCTATATTAATCTAAATTTTGTCAAGTTTCGATCCATTATCTTTTGTCTTGTCTTGAGTACTGACGCTGATAATTTGGTTGTCACCTCCGTCGAAACCTGATATTCATTTATGCTGCTGTTTGCACTCTTGCCGCAGCGTCACGCATTGAAAACCATAGATAAGTCACTGTAAAGAGTGCGAGACACAACCATATCCCTCAAACCTGGCTAGCACGTGCTTCAAACATCTGCAATCCCATCCTTATCCTATCCATCTTTCTGAAGCAAGAGATAATCAACATCTTTAGTCGTTTATCCTTTTTATTGGTAAATTCTGAAACTCTCCTTTTTGTTCTTTCCTCGTTTTCATACGACTCGAACTGCTTCAGGAGAGAACAGAAGAGTACTAAAACACTTCCCATCCTAGAATATCTTGAATTTAATATTTCCTCTTCTACACCTACAGGAGTGAGTGTTGTGGAAGCTTTTTCCTCCCTTTTTTCCACTTGGTAACCTTCTTCACTCACAAAAAAAACAGCTAATAAATAGCACATGCACTTGAAGCAGAGAAAAGGATAGACACGAGAAACGAAAATAGTGATTACGAGACGCTGTAGCGAATCTTCACACTGCCTCCTGCACATATCATCTTATACCTTACCCCCCCCCGACCCCCCCCCCCTACTTCTTGCTACACATTAGTCTGCTCTGGTTAATTCCCTCACTACACTGTCCTGTTTCGTACTCCCAACCCTCCCGGACGTATTTTACTTTGGTTTACTTTATTTTGCTTTACTTTATTTTACACAACCCTCCCAGACATACTTTACTTTGCTTTACTTTACTTTATATAACCCTCCTGGACATAATTTACTTTGGTTAACTTTACTTTTTTTCATTTTACCTTACACAAACCTTCCGGACATGCTCCACTTTGCTTTACTTTACTTTGTTTACTTTACTTTATACAACCCTGCCGGATATTCTTTGCTCTGGTTTACTTTACTTTGCTTTACTTCACACAAACCTGTCTTCCAATCAATCATCTCTTATCCTATCATGTTACACTCCCTTGCTCTACCCTGCTGTGATCTTTAATCTCGTCCTCTCTACCCTGTCTGTCCTTCATCCTTGTCCTACCCTGCTCTTCTGTCCTACTCTCACGAAGGCACAAGTTAACGAAGGGAAATGTCACGGAAAGAAAACCTAATTATCTCATTTGACAGCGTGGAAAAATGTAGTCATTCGATTAATTCATTATGAAATTCTGTCAGTGGTCAGTATGAAAGGGAATGTCTATTTTGTGTTGGAGGTAAAAAAAAAGAATAAATACAAAATACAGTAACTGTTATACACTGAAATTTGCAAGAGGAAATTTCCATAGATTACTTTTTCCTTTTATGCGATTGATTTCAGGAAGGGGATCTCTCTCTCTCTCTCTCTCTCTCTCTCTCTCTCTCTCTCTCTCTCTCTCTCTCTCTCTCT
>CM035194.1:29297399-29308699 GCA_020233015.1 Callinectes sapidus
TCTTCTCTCTCTCTCTCTCTCTCTCTCTCTCTCTCTCTCTCTCTCTCTCTCTCTCTCTCTCTCTCTCTCTCACACACACACACACACACACACATGCACACACACATACACACACGTAAGGCAGACGGATGGCAGTCACTGTCCTAAGGGTTTGGCTGGCTGGATGACTCCTCGTTTCTATTCCTGTCGCTGCAAAGCCAAACTTTTGTGAGTATTCTTAAGAAACTCAGTATGCAAACCAGGTTCCTCCGGTTGACATTTCAGACTTCATCCTTTTTTTCTCCTTTTTTTTTTTTTTTTTTTTTTTTACGAAGCGTCTTCTATGGCATTTTAGATTTATACGGCAGGCAACTTGATGTTTAGAAAATACGGGATGATTTCCTTCCTTCATGCATCAGACATAAATACGTAAGTGTCTCTTGTGTGGTGTGGTGTGGTGCGGGTGTGGCCCTGAGGGAGGAGCCAGCCAGTGAGTGAGCCAGGCAACCAGCCAGTGAGCCACGCAGCCAGCGAGCACACGGAGGGAGGAAAGCTAGGGAAGGAAGGAAGACTCGAGGGAAGTGGTCAGTTGCGCCGCAGCGTCGTGGGAAGGAGTGTGTCGCCGCTCCTGCCCCACCGCGCTGACTGGAGCGTCCTTTGCCTCGCACTGCCTCTCTTCCCCTCACGGCTTCTTGTCTCTCGCTCACCCAAGGGAGAGGACATTATAAACTTTCCCTGAGACACGAACATCGGTCTCACACAAATCCCCTGCAGATATAATGGAAAGGAAATGACAGTGGGGAGTATAATGTCTCCTCTCACTTGACTTTTGATATGCTCACTCACCTCGCAGCTTCTCCTTTCCGCGGTCGAGGCTGCTGACCGAGAGACCAAAATAAAGAAAAGCGTGGAGGGGAGTTCATCCTGCTGGCTGAAAAGATATCGCTACGTTGACACATGTGCGTAAGCTTTTAAAGACTCTGAAAAGGAAAATCTGTTTGCTGAACGTGTCGATAATAGTCTGTCGCCTCAGACGCCGTGCCAGGTAAGATCAGACGAGGATTATTATTACGGTTCATCCTGGCTTGTCTACAGTGTGAAGTAGGGATTGACTTATCGTGTGTGTGTGTGTGTGTGTGTTATTTGCTATGATAGTAATGAGAGTGGCTGTAGTGTTAGTAGTAGTGGTGGTTGTAGTAGTAGTAGTAGTAGTAGTAGTAGTAGTAGTAGTAGTAGCAGTAGTAGCGGTAATAGCAGTAGCAATGGTGGTTTTTATTGTCAAAATGATAAAGACAATCCCAAGTATAAGATCAGTGTGGTGATAATTAGATATGTATTTCACACTCCTTGTTACTTCACCAATTGCAGTGCTTTTCGCTCCGCACACATTTAAGAATCCTCCATTACAGCCTTCAGTCACTAACCTTTCCCCGCGACACTTTTTTCTAAACTGCTGTAGTGAGCTGGAAGTGTGCTGGGATCAACTCAAGGACGCTTTAATGGATTACTGTGGCAAGAGCGATTCATTGTTTTAGGTAGTGTCACGCGTCATTCCAAACAGTACATTGGATTCTACTCTCACAAGCATGGCTGATTGAGGAATTGTTGGCGACTCACGTGTATAGTTTAGTGGACGGGCATCAGGGACACATAAGAAACTAAATTGGGCTCTTTTTTTACATTAATTCTCAGTTTTATTTTTTGAAGAGTAAAAAGTTTGCAGACCTCTTTCCCATTTCTATGCTCTTGGTTATCCTTCATTACTTCTAAGTAGGAAGTGTTATCTTCTTAATTATAAGATATATGTTAATTTAGTGTATGTAGTGAGAAAAGCCCTCGTCTTTACTCTCTTAAGTCTATTTCTGTAGACCATGCAGTATAGCACGACCAGTCCCGTAAAAATCAAAGATCTGATACTGTTTGCTCCTCTGTGCTCTTGTGTGAGGTACTGCATTGCCCATTAAAAGTTCTGATCTGCCAGAAAGCGGGAAGAAATGCTGGAGTAGGAAGTAGATTATAGAGTTTGCACGCCTTACTCTGTTATTCGGAGGTACTTGTTATGTGTCGACATTGCTCCTTGCTTTGAAGATTGCCCGCGGTCCAGCCTGCCACCGATGTCAGTAGCGGTGCTTCCTCGCTCTATCATTACTTGTCGCCTCAAATGTCATGTAGTGAACTTTCTTCTGCAAGGAACTCGTTTTCATAGACTCGGTACGCTTCAAGAAAACTGTTCCTGCCTGATCGACTGCGAGTGTGTAACTCGCCTCCTTGTTTTTCTCTCTCTTTTTTTTTTTTTTTTTTTTTTTCTTGCGTCCGTATATCTTTTTCTTTTTCTCCTCTTTCTTCACCTCCAGTTTCTTCTCTCTCGCTCCATTTCTCACTCCTCTATCTCATTCTTTATATTTCTTCTCCTTTACCTTACGTTCCTTCTCTCTTCTTTTACCTTTTGTTCCTTCTCTTCCAATTTCATTTTCTCTCCGTCTTTTCCTCCTCTTCCTCCTTCTCCTCCTTTTGTCTCTATATATCTTGTCCTCCCACGTAAAGATTATCATTATCAATACTCTGAGTATCAGCACAAAACATGGAAGTAGATCAACTGATGTGATATCCTTTCCTTTCATATATTTTTTGCCCTTCTTGTTTTTTCTTTCTTCCTCTTGCTTCTCTTTCTCCTCCACCTCCTCCTCCTCCTCCTCCTCCTCCTCCTCCTCCTCCTCCTCCTCATCCTCATCCCCTTACTCATCCTCTTCCTCCTCCTTCTTCTGTGTGATCATTCGACTTACACCCGTCAACAAGAAACCTTTAGAACAGTCTGCCTTCCTTCCCACGACTCGAAATCCTTCACTTTTAGACCAAAATAAGTCGAGAAATTCTTCTTATTTTCAGGGATTTTCCTTCTGCGTGTTATTCTTTCCCTGGAGTGACTCCCAAGTTCTGCTATTGATTGATGGAGGTTTTATGTTTTCAAATGTGTAGAGGAAAGAAATATGTGTGAGTTCTGTTCAGTTTGAGGATCTGTCGTTTCATATCTAGAGACAACGAGGATAATGGAAAAACAGCGAGAAGTAGACAATGACTCTATGAAATGAACAATAATAATAACACAAGCAGCTGACTTATTTATTCAATCAATTATCTATGTTTATTCATTTATTTATTCATTCATTCATCCATTCATAACTGGAGGATAAGGGAAGCAAAAATGCATGCACTAGTTTTAACACACACACACACACACACACACACACACACACACACACACACACACACACACACACACACACACACACACACACACACACAAAAGACATCAGAGTGCTTTAAGCAATATCTCATCTTCCACCTCTTCTCCTCGAAACGCCCCTACTCTCTCCCTTCTTCATCTTTCTTATGTATTTTCCTTCCTTTACGCTTCCTCTCCTCACACTTCTCCTTTTCCTCTTCCTCACTTGCCCTCTTCGCCCTCTACTCCTCCAAGCCACAACATCCCTTCGTCAGTATCAAGATCCGGTAATAACTGCAAAGCACCGGTATTCGCCACCTTCTTTAGCGTAGCGGCGGCGGCAATAGCTGGGCGCTCACCTGTCGCTCCTTCACCTGGCCATCTCCTCACCGCCAACCCTCGCGTGTCCCTTCTGGCTGGCGTCGCGTATTGATTTATTGACGGACGCGAAATGCCTCACAGGATCTGCTTCACTCGCCTGGCACCGCAGTCTCAGCCACGTGGTCAGGGATTTCAACTCCGCTTTGGTTGTTGTACCGCAGTTCAGCGAGGCACCGTGGCCATTCTTTTAAGAAATTTCTCTCTCTTTTTTCTCTCTAGATTGGTAAATAAATAAATAGACACACGAGGGACTTTTTAATGTATCTACTTTGGGAATTGAAGAAAATAGGATGATGTTAGAACATTTTGAAACCTGCATGTACTCGTAAAGAATGGTACAAATAAATCTACGTGTTTTTTAATTATAAATCTTCGTTGGGAAGTGTAAAATTGTAGGGAAATATTAGGAAACTTTGAAATCTTGCGAAACCTCAAAATTTATAAGTGAGGAGTAATTTTTGTGGTATATGTAGGTTGGGAATTGAAATAGATTTACGAAAATGTCGGAAAATTTTGAGACCTGTACAAAAACTCAGAATATGTAGGTAAGGAGTAAGTGACTTTGTTATTTTATTCTAGTCTGGTTGGTGGAGAACATTAATTAAGAAAGCACTGAGAAATTTTTGAGGCGCATAAAATCTCAACATTTTCTAGATAGGGGCATTTGTCTCAGTAATAAATATGTCCTCAGAGAGTGGAGGAAAAAAAGAAAATGTTATGAATTTTTCATATCCGTATGACTTTTGAACAACTCTGTAACGATCACCATCATCTTGATTTTCTCGTCCGAGGAGATTCAACGACATACACTATCAATAATCACTTCATCTAACACTGCGGTCAGAATATGAAGGAGGCGCCACATGCAAACACAAAACGATGATAAGTGAGAAGAAAAAACACCCTCAAGGATTTAATAGATATACAGTGAGGGCAAGAGTGCCTTCTACCCAGCCAGTGCTCCAGCTTGTATAGTGATGGTCATTAATCGAGGAACATGCAAGAGAAGGGGAAAAGAATGCGATGTGTAGTGAGAGCGAGAGTGCCTTAAGTCTCCACGAACGCTTTAGAAAATGGTCAGCAATAGAATAACAAACCATACTGATGTCTTTCGTTCTTCGCTCTATTTAGAGTCTTCTATTGGTTAAAAATCCACCAATTATTAGGCAGAGTAAAAGAGATAAGCAGCATTAAGAACCAAAGAATGAAAGTAAAAACCGAAAACCCAAATAGAGTGGAAGCGCATACGTAAGTCACTCAGCTCCATGGCTACACCACCGCAACGGCAAGGCAGCCAAAAGTGAGTGCCTGCGTGCATCTCGCTTCCCACGCTTCCCATTGCCGCTGTGTGTGATGGCCCTGGCGGTGATGGTGGTGGTGGTGGTGGTGGTGGTGGTGGTGGTGACTGGCTGGCTGGCTGGCTGGCTTAACTCTGTGGCTTACCTCGAGGCCTTCATTACCGCCTTGCACCTCCTCTGCGACCATTTGCATAAATACTACATCTCGCAGACAATGTGGCCGCTTCCCCCCCGGCGGGTACACTGAGGCATAGATCATGATATTAGCAGGCTCTTGTATAGCGGCGGGCGGCGAGGGGAGGGGCGGGGCGGCGCGCTGACAATGCCTGCCTGAATACTGCCACAGTGATATTGGGCGACGGTGAACAGCGGCGGGATGAAGGGGTCACTGGGAGGTGTTAGGGAGGATGGAGTGTGCTTGCTGCCCGCCATTCACCCCCTACCCTCCCCCCCCATCTCTCTCTCTCTCTCTCCGCGCTTCTCTCTCTCTCTCTCTCTCTCTCTCTCTCTCTCTCTCTCTCTCTCTCTCTCTCTCTCTCTCTCTCTCTCTCTCTCTCTCTCAACAGCATAATTTTCGTCACGTTGCTTTTTCTTTCCTGAAGGCCACTAATCAATGCGTATAGGAGAACAAGAAACATGTTTAGCTTCCTTCTTCCGTGTTATTCATCTGAGAGACTCTCCATCTCAGTTCTTTACCTTGTTAGTATTTATATCTCCAGAGGAATAATATTAGCGTTTTCATGTATCCCAGCAATGATATCCTGCCCCTTATTTAAAAATGTTTTGCCCTCTCACCACGACTGTTTTCCAATGCTACGAAGATGATTAGTCAGGTTCGCAAGAGTGTTTTTCCTGTTGATATTGTAGAAATTTTGTTAATCTATATTTATAACCATAGAAAACTCTTGAAAACCTCTGTAACTTCAATTAAATTCTGAAAGAGAAGCAATGATGGTGCAGACAGAATTAATTCATGATTTGGTTCATACTCGTACAGTGATTACGTACTATTTAGACTTTTTAATAGTGACTCATGACATCTTTTTGCATCGTTCACACAGCGAGCCCTTTCATCCTTTCTTCATTCATGAGAAAAAAAATACATTCTTACACTTTTCAACACACCAATCCTCTATCTACATACATGGGTATTGTTTTTGTACTGGCAGAATGGCTACCAATAACTAGTGAAGGAAAGATATTTTAGGTAAAGTCATTAGATGCATAATTTCAATGTTTTGTATTCTTAAGCGTTTCCAAATCAAATCTCACCTACTTTTAACGGGGCTCATGGAAGTTGTCTAGATTACCAACAGTGCTTTCCTGATTACAGTATTAGTTTAAATAAGAATCTAACATCGTCAGTGGCGATCACTCTTGAGAACTTTACTTACCATTTCTGTGGCCTTTGAGATTAGTCCTGATGTGAGAGTGAAGCGGTTAAGAATACAGAAGAAAGTATTACTAGTAACAGAATGCCAACTTGGATATGGTAAGTGAAGGTAAGGCAGGCAGAAAACTATAGATGAATGCATAACACAAGCAATCAACCGTCAATGCAACATGAGGTCACAGAAAAAGAGGCTTTAAGTGAGCTAAAGGAAAGGTTGAGGTTAAACAGAAAAAAGACATTAAGGTGGTTAATGATGAAAACTAAAATCGGGGGCGAATTAATTTGATGGAAAAAAAAGTGGTGGAACGAAAAATTTCAAGTTAGCCGAAGGAAAAGTTAAGGTCACATGAACAAACAAGCCAATGCTAGGTCAGAGGAAAGAAAGACGTGCGAAGAAAGAAAATGCTAAGGTCATGTTAAAATGAAACCACGAAGAGTCAGAGTTACCAAGAAAGGAGAACAAAATACACAATATAATGGTCTGTGTGTGTGTGTGTGTGTGTGTGTGTGTGTGTGTGTGTGTGTGTGTGTGTGTGTGCTCCAGATTTGCCTACAAAAGCATATTCAGTAAGACGATTCCCTGGCACAACTATTAAATCCTGCACCCTATTCACAAAGATTCTGGCTTTTTATCTCACTGTGGAGGAAGTTGTTAGGGATCTTCAATGTTGTTTCCATCACTAGTAACAAGAAATCCTCACGGGAAACTCTTATACAAGAAACTCACTAATTATCTCGGTGGTCTTTCAAAGTAGAGAATAGGATCACTTTTCTTGCATTACTTTTCTTCATTCACTCCGCATCTCACTCTGCATCACATATAAGATAAAATACCAATGAGGAAATTAATTATGGTCTCCGTGGTCTTTTGCAATAGTTGTTTTAGAGGAGTGGTATTTATGTAGGAATTCTGAGCTTTATCTCCCAGGCATTTTCCTCATCCATTCTCCGGCTCCCTTTATTATTTCCCTATAAGGCGTTTTCTTTACTCCACGTCAGTATCCTTCTTCCTCTTGCTCTGATCACGATGTTAACAGTACCTTTCATTCCCCGCCAATTTATCTTATTCCTCTCATTCGTCTTATGTCAAAAATGGTTCCTTGCACTCTAGATAAGTTTGCTGTTTCTCCTTCTTCCTCTCACACCTACAGCAATGTCATATAGTCTCTACATTCCTCATTATTTTTTTCTCCCTTCCTCTCTCATTCTTAGACTGTCTCCAGGTGTTCTATTCACTCCTCAACAATATTTCTTCCACCTTTATCCATAATCTATTGCTGCATCACTAGCGTTATCGACTGCGTAATGTTTTATCCAGTAAGACATGACATTAAAAGGTGCCATTTGCGTGTACTGATGGTGTGTGTGTGTGTGTGTGTGTGTGTGTGTGTGTGTGTGTGTGTGTGTGTGTGTGTGTGTGTGTGTGTGTGTAAGATCACTGAAGCCACAGTCATGATGAGCTTAATGTTATGAAGAGAAAAATGTTTACCAGATGTTAAACAAAAGAGAGATGGCAGGATATTACGTATCAGGATTTGAGTTTATTGCGTCTCTCTCTCTCTCTCTCTCTCTCTCTCTCTCTCTCTCTCTCTCTCTCTCTCTCTCTCTCTCTCTCTCTCTCTCTCTCTCTGCTCATGATAGTTTCAAATGACGCCTCGAACACAATCTCGAAGCACCGTCTCATAGCATCACGTGACTCACCACAGGCCTACCAATTGCAGCCAAGACTCACACAACATTAGATTCCTCCACCCAATGCGGCTCTGACACAGTTAGCTGGTGACGTGTAGCAGGTGAATATTACAGTGTTTATTTAGCATATGATGAGTACAAGTTCAAGGAGACAAACCAAACACTGGTTCACAGAGAGAGAGAGAGAGAGAGAGAGAGAGAGAGAGAGAGAGAGAGAGAGAGAGAGAGAGAGAGAGAGAGAGAGAGAGAGAGAGAGTACATTTATTGCCAATACAAGACAAATAGATAAGGTAGATATCTATCCTCACCCAAATCATATTGTAAATACAATATCATTTATACAACACAATACATGATTGAAGTACATACTATACGAGAGAGAGAGAGAGAGAGAGAGAGAGAGAGAGAGAGAGAGAGAGAGAGAGAGAGAGAGAGAGAGAGAGAGAGAGAGAGAGATTGATTTGATGGAATTTACTTTAAGGAGACTTAATTTGTATAGCAATTTTTCAGAGAAGCTTTTGTTCATGAAACTTACTCAGATGGACTATATTTGTATAGAATCTTTCTTAGACAAACTTAACTTGGTTAGAATTTACTTTTATCATTTACCGAGGCAGGCTACACAGAATTTACTGACACAAACATTACTTGCATGGAGTTTACACTGAAGAACTTTACTTTGGCAAAACTAATTTAGAGATACATTACCTAGAAGCTGGGAACACAGTCGGCTCCAGGTCTCACTGCTCCATTACGTACTACACTCACAGTACACACACAGACGGATACAGACACACACACGCACATACACACACACTAAGGTTTGTATTCTGAAGCACTTCTCTACTTCACCTTCAGTATTTTCCAAGGCTTTGTTTAAATCCACAGAGTTTTTCTAAGGTGTTTTTACGGTTCTAGAGACAGAGTGAGAAGATTTCAACATTATTAATTGCAGAAACACTCTTGAAAAACCCGCTAATCATCTCTGGTACCTTGGAAAATTGTCGTGGTGAGAGAGCAGAGCGTTTCTGAATACAATCCCTAGGGAACAGACGCTTCTCTTACACATCAACCCTTCGTTCTTCAGCCTTACAATCTCTCCTGTACGTAGCGGCGACAGATGCTCCATTTTTGTCCAACTTGCGCATCACTCGACCATCGCAACCCACGGGAGACTAACGGGCGCCAAGTGAAGGGTAAGAAGTATAGGGTAAGAAACGAGACGAGCGGCCGTGATAGAGTTACAGCATGAGTGAGAGAGGGTCGGAAGAGTGTCCTTGGTTTTCCCATTTCGCCTCACTTACTCCAGTCACCACGTAATGAGATGATATTTCTACTTGTTTCTGTTTTTCTGCTGTCTTCTCTTTCTCTGTGTTTGTGTGTCTATAACTGTTGGTTTGTTCGTCTGGTTTACTGTCTGTTAGTCTATCTGTGTATTTATTTGTCTGTGTGTGTATCTATTTATATATTTATCTATCTGTTTTATATATTCATTCATGTCATCTCTCTCTCTCTCTCTCTCTCTCTCTCTCTCTCTCTCTCTCTCTCTCTCTCTCTCTCTCTCTCTCTCTCTCTCTCTCTCTCTCTCTCTTACATTCAGACCTTCCTCGACTCTCTGACTTAAATGCGGCAAGTGTCACTGTATTTCTAGATCAGTGTCCTTTTTCTCAGCAAAATACACGACTTTAACACCTGACAAGGAAGAGAAAGTCACCTAAAAGTAATTATGAGACAAAAATCTTGTTTCATGAAACTTTATACTTTATATTCTGGAAAAAAAAAGTTAAAAAGGCTGTAGAGGAAGTTTTTGGAGTTTTGACGGTGTTTTCATGATGGTAGTAATATTTTAACTAAATCTTCCTAGTTTGTTCGTAGAAAAAAAAAATCACATACAAGAACAAGAGTAATCATATTTTCGAACTAAACAAATAAGTGGGAGAAGAAAGCGCTTAATCTTTTCAGTACTAGGACACATTTTATCATGAGTTTTGGTATGATTAGACGATTTAATTGATATTAGAAAGTGTTTATGGAGGTGAGAAGATCAGTGGCCAGAATCTTCACTATCCTAATCCCCAGATAAGTTTCTGAAGCTGTATAAAATCGCCAAATAGTAAACAGAATAAACATGAATAAAGATCCATGGTACTGCATAAATCAAGAATAGAAGATTGAACTTAGATGTTATGTTGTGAATTACTTATAATATTTTCTTTCTCCTTTTCTCCTTTTTTCATAGACTAATTGTCTCTGTGGCCTTTGAGATCAGTAAGGGTGGGAAAATGAAGTGTTTGATAATACAATCTTGTGTTTTGATATTATGGAGTGAATTTTTAATGGTATTATTTTCTCTATTTTTTTTTTTTTTTTTTTTCAGTGTTCTCGGAAGCCGTCAAGCTGAACCTGTTCCAATATCTTGCAAGGCAGTCCCGGGCCAGCCAGCAACCGCCCACACAACCACCCGCCGCCCACTGGTCCCGCCCACCTCGCCTTGCCGTCTCTCTCCCTCCCTCCCTCCCTCCTTCCCTCCCTCCATCTCTTCTCAGCCAAGGACCCAGCCATCCAGACCCTTATGATAATCGAACTGAGGTAACAGAAGGAAAAAATCATAATCTCTCTCTCTCTCTCTCTCTCTCTCTCTCTCTCTCTCTCTCTCTCTCTCTCTCTCTCTCTCTCTCTCTGACAATTCGATCCATTCCACCATCCAAAAGATAACAAATATGTTACAGATAATGCAATAACAGGAATCACGAAAGTAAATTTGAAAGTAGGATTAGATTCTTCCTTCCTTGTTCTATCCTCTCTCTCTTGCTCTTTCTCTCACTGTCCCTGAATCTGACTCGATACCATCTGGAAAACCATCATCTTCCTCCCTTCCCTTCCCTTCCCTTCCCTCCCTCCCTCCATCTCTCCCTCTATTCGATACTGCTTCAATCCCTTGCAGAATTCGATTTACTGCACAGGAATGATATCAAGAGGAGAGAGAGGAACCTCCAGTGCACCACCTTCGCTTGAGTTACCTTTGTTGGCCGTAGCGGAGCGATGCGTCTGAGCTGGAGGCCGCAGAGGGGAAAAGAGGAACCAGTCTCGACCTCAATGCCCTGCCTGCTCTAGGAGGAATCCCCCGCGAGGCTGTGTGGAGAGAGATGGCGGCGTACTGCATGGAGGTGGTCTGGGGCGTGTTGGCCCTCATGGTGATGACTTCTCTGTCCTTTGGAGGTGAGTGATGGTGGACGGTGTGTGTGTGTGTGTGTGTGTGTGTGGTAGAGAGAGAGAGAGAGAGAGAGAGAGAGAGAGAGAGAGAGAGAGAGAGAGAGAGAGAGAGAGAGAGAGA
>CM035194.1:29335212-29345899 GCA_020233015.1 Callinectes sapidus
TATATATATATATATATATATATATATAGTACACACACACACACACACACACACAGATTCGTATATATTAATAGTGTGATATTAATGTGCAAATAAAAGAATACTGTTCCCACCTCATGAGAGTGGTGAGGTGCATGAGAAATAATTAGCTGTATCTCTTGTACCCGCCACACCCTTGTTGGTTTAGAAGGGAAATGCAAAGAACAAGTAGCTTACAAGATCATTGCTGCTCGTATACACTTCATTACCACCTTTGTTCTGCAGAGTGACGTCAAAGTCATCAAGAAACGGCGAGGCAGTGGTGGCTGGGGTGTTCCCACCCACTGCTGTCTCGCAATGTTTGCTCACCAGTGTGAAGGACGGTGACCTGATCGACAACGAAATGAGCGTAGCAGTTGTCACATTTCATGGCACCAGCGAGAGCAGCGGCAGAGCGTGTCCACTAAGAGACGCTGGACTCCTTTGAAATTCACATTTCAACATCAGAGTGTGTCACTGACGTGCTGTATCTCGTGTACTGCGATGTTTGAGATTTTTCTGCATCTCATCAGTTAAAGATATCGAAAAGTTGAGACCGACTAGAACATAATACAATGTCTTAGTCATGCAGCGTCTGCTGGGCAAGTGCTACAGGACAAATGTGCGAAGGAAGCGTGGCGTGGCATCAAGCTCCTGAGTGCAGGTCGAGAGAGGCCATTTGGGGCCTAAAGGACGCCAGCAGGTGCCTCGTTGTAAGGAAAAGCTTTCATAATTTGTTGTGATGAGCCGCTGATTTATGTGCGGCTACTCAGATATGATGTGTTTGTATCTTCCTCTTATTCTTCTGCAAGTATATTCATATAATTGGTAAAAGTCAAGACTGTTTGAGCATATTCAAACAGCCTTGATAAAAGCGGTCAGGGTCAGGGATTTTTTCCACTACGACAGGAGATCTTGAGGTTGGTGGAAAGCACTGAATTATTTCCTTCTTTTCATATAGCTATACAGAGTGACAAGACTAAGCAGAACAGCGACTGACGGCCTTGTAGAACTCTCCTTGGTGCCATGAAATGTTTGCTATGTTACATTTTGACTATTTGTCGATCACGAGTCCTATTATATTTCCCTTTCACCCTTGAAGCACAATATATCCTTTCGACAATATTATGTGTGTGCCTTCATAATCCTCCCAATCTCTAGTGTAACCTATGATGTGGCCCTCTGTAGGACTCTCTCTCTCTCTCTCTCTCTCTCTCTCTCTCTCTCTCTCTCTCTCTCTCTCTCGCTCTCTCTCTCGCTCTCGCTCTCTCTCTCTCTCTCTCTCTCTCTCTCTCTCTCTCTCTCTCTCTCTCCCTTCTTCTTCTTCTTCTTCTTCTTCTTCTTCTTCTTCTTCTTCTTCTTCTTCTTCTTCTTCCTCTTCTTCCTCTTCCTCTTCCTCTTCCTCTTCCTCTTCCTATTCCTCTTCCTCTTCCTCTTCCTCTTCCTCTTCCTCTTCCTATTCCTATTCCTCTTCTTCTTCTTCTTCTTCTTCTTCTTCTTCTTCTTCTTCTTCTTGATACAACTACGGACAGCTGCTTCCAAACAATAAACTTGTACCCTTTTTGCCTCTTGATCTAAAAGGCAGCTTGTGGCCATACGGTTGTCTTCTATCAAAGGAACATGAGCCATGTGTGAAATAAATAGCAAGTGTCATGCTTCCAGGTGTTGTAATAAGCACTTCACAATTGTTACATTTTCTTACAATGTTTCATCCTAAAGTAAATTATCATCTTCTTACAAGCATTAAACCTTCCTATTTGTGAGAAGCGCGACAATCCGTTCCAACGGATCTAAAAGAATACAGTGGGTGAAAGAAAAGTAGTCAATAACTAAAAAAGGAGCTAGTTTTCAGGTTTGCTTGGTTGTGGGCCAATGCCAGATTGATTGATTGATCTAGTTTGGGAAAAAAAAGTAAGAGGGGGAGAGAGGAATTCACTGCAACATCGCGGTCATATGTCGTCGAAAGGGGGAATGTTTAGTACATGGAGCCAAAGGACGAGTCATCATAGAATGTGGCCACTGCGACAACATAACTCTCCGTGGCGAGGTCTGGCCAAGATAAGTACTGGATAACTGCAGAACAGGTAATGCACACACACACACACACACACACACACACACACAGGGCACACCAAACATACTCATACGCATAAACGCGCAATCTATTGAACTTAATCTATGAGCTGTACTACTGAAGTATCTACATTTATTGATGATTGATTATCTGATGTTATTAGCCAATTTAAGTTATTGAAACAATTATTGTCATGAAATCCAGATGCGCGCGCGCACACACACACACACACACACACACACCGCGTAGTGTAGTGGTTAGCACGCTCGGCTCACACCCGAAAGGGCTTGGGTTCGAGTCTCAGGCGCGGCGAGGCAAATGGACAAGCCTCTTAATGTGCATCTAGCCCCTGTTCACCTAGTAGGAAGTAGGTACGGGATGTAACTCGAGGGGTTGTGGCCTCACTGTCCCGGTGTGTAGTGTGTTATGTGGTTTCAGCCCTACTCGAAGATCGGTCTATGAGTTCTAAGGTCGCTCAATAGGGAAAAGACTGGCTGGGTGACCAGCAGGCGACCGCAACAGTGAATTACACACACACACACACACACACCTACTGTGAATGTAGAACTAGAATTGTATCTAAACAATCATTGTATAGAAGTTATTTACAAACTTCATGCAAATCTACTCCTTGAGGCATTAATATGTACTGTTTTAGCCAAATAACCATAGCTGTGAGTGTTTTAAGAGTTTTGAGTGTGTGTGGGGGGGGGTGTTTAGGTGTAAGGAAAATTTGAGTATATATTGTGTTTCTATTGAGTTCTGAGTGTGTTTGCGTGCATGTTGAGATGTTACATGGTATTTTAAATCTACTTAGGATCAATATCGAGTGTTTTAAGTGGTCTGAATATGTGATGTGGGTGTATGTGGGGATGGTTTGGGTATATTTTGGATGTTTCTAGTGAGTTTTGAGAGTGTTTGTGGCCATGTTGAGTATTTAAAGTATTTAAGTATAAATCACATATGTGATTTTGATTGTTACAAAGTTTGGGTCAAAATCTATGTAACGAATGATAAAGGAAAGGATGAAATCTATTAAACTGTCTTCTTAGACACCTTAAGCATGCATTTTTTTTCTATTAATATATGAGTTTAATACAAATTTCATTAAGATTCTTTTAAACTAAAATGTATATGAAAATCATATTATGACCCACCTGTGGGTCATATCGCAGGAATGGATAGTACAGCATGACCCACCTGTGGGTCGTACCCAAGGATATCATATTCTTAGAATCCTTGGTCGTACCGCACTGAGATAGTCCTTGGCAAAATGACAGACTGCTGATGGAAGAAGAATGACCTCAAAGGCAGTGAGAAACGCAAAGCTGAAATGTATGTGTACGGTATATACCAAGGATATTAGAATCCGTGGTATATACTTTTTAGGAATAGCGCACTGTGCATAATCAAATTAGAGGAAGAATAACGAAGAGAAAGCTAAATTGGACAGTGTAAGATCTATTGTTTGTAGGGAAGGTACAATTGCTTGTTGATGCTGCGATATAGAGATGTGTTTTGCTTAACATGAACAAAGGCGCAGTGCAGAGTGGGAATGCAGCTCGCGCGACCTCAGAATTAATTGTACCCAGGTGACCGATTTGGCCTCTCAGAGAGGGCACGGCAATGCATCCTAATTATTTCTTTAGTAATATAATTATCCTAAGTTTTCTGAAAAAAAAAAAGAAAAATATTGTTTTTGTCCATATGTATACTAATTAAAGTTTGAATGTCAAAAATTATGAGAGAGACAAAGAAGAAAAGACGGAAGAGTCCTTTTCCATCAGGTGATACGTTGCCATGACAACTGTGTTGTGTTCCTACGTTGTAGTGTGTCCGTCGCTGGTGGTGGTGGTGGTGGTGCTTGGAGTGGAATGTATTGTGATTCGTTGCATAAGTCTTGACTGCTGTGGCGAGTAGCACGGTGTTCGCCTCAAAATTGGTCGTGCTGGAAAGTGTCTAGAGTGAAAAGTATCTTGGAGAATTGTGGTGGCGATGCTGAATGTTGAGGCAGGCTACACCAACTCCCAGACGTGGCAGGTCAGTTTTGTTATGATGCAGGCCGTGCGGGATAGTGAGGCAGGCTACATCCATTCCCAGACGTGGCAGGTTAGCATTGTTGAGATGCAAGCATTGGACAGGTTCAAAATTTAGTTTAGTATTTAGATATTGTCACCTGGCGTGGCCTTGGACCAAGGTGTCAAGACTTGCATGGGACACAGGCAGCCCAGCATGACAAGGCCACGCCTTTTATTTTCTACACGATGTATAAAACTATGGTAAATTTATAGTTTAATACAATATTCCCTATCTCTACCATCAAGCTTCCAACAAGCTTGGTGGGCCTGTGGGAAATTAGGGGGGTGTAGGGGGAAGGCATAGCCTATAGGAGTGCCTTTGAAAAATCTACTATATACATGTTTGAATGTTTTCCCCAATTCTAAGTAAATTTTATATAACATTATTATATTTTATTTTATTTTATTTTATTTTATTTTGGTCCAGGGGGGCTGCCCCTTCCCAGACACTTAGACTACAATACTAAGCTAACCCTAACATAAACCTAATCTAGCATATTGTAGGTGGAGGGGGACCTGCACTCCTAGATTCATGTTCTTCACATATACAACCTATGCTAACACTTAACCTTCTCTAGCCTATTGAAAGCCCACTGATGCATTCTTAACGTTTTTTTAGGTTTGCTGACCTCAGGAGAGGAACCTAGTGTAAAATTTTAAATAAGTGTGAATACTCCACTTTCTTCATTAATACCCATAAACCTAACCTGCTTCCCTAGACATGCCCTCCCTGATAGGACAAGCTAGTTACTAAGAGGAACCAGCATCCACAGGCACTCCAGCCATTTTTTAGCAATCATACATATCATTTAGAAGAGTATAATTATAGGTTGGGATTGTGTACCCTTAGACAGAATTTAAAGAAATGTTACTGGTAGCAGTCATATAGTGTTTCCAAGAAGTTTGTGCAGTGCAGACTTGAATGTTGAAGGGACAGTGAAGTACTATGGCATCAATCAAGAAATTCCACTCAAACCATCTTTTTCTTACTTTAATTGATCAATATTTGTGGCATAGTTTTAAACCATAATTGATCTTTAGAAATTGGTGTCAGCATTGTAAGCAATTTGCAATAGGTACGGTATGTATGGGTTCAAATTATTCAGAATTAAAAACTCTACATGATAAGAAGGGTCAGAAAAGCCATGTTGAGTTTGGTGTAAAAGTAAAATAAAACCAATTTTTCTAGGTACTTTTATGTTCTTGCAATATACTTTACTGTAGGTTTGGTGAACTACAAAAATTCCAAAATGTACTTTGAGTGTGCCAGCAAGCAACAAGGATTGAAAAACCAATGACGTATTCTATATTTTTTTTAAATCATGGGATCTACTAGGTGTTAATAGTCATTACAGCTCACCTTTTCTCAGCCATTTCAAGAACATTATACTTAATGGTAGGTAATAATTTCCAGGAAACAGTAGGAATTTCTATGAAAATAGTTGTGATTGCATAAATATGAAGTCAACAATATGGGGAGACGCATTCTCCCCACACTACAGATTATTTATTCTTTAGGTAATTCTGTTGTAAGACTTTTTGGATGCAGCACTTTCTATCAATGAGAGGTTTTGTCTTGTTTCTAGTAAGAGTAAGACCCTCAAACTGGGTTATTATTTCAATCCATCATTGTCAGCTTAATTATGAAAGTTTTTTTTCTTTTTTTTTCATTTATACAGTGTGGACTTTTTACTTGAATTTATGGGCCAATAGAGACCACCTAATGCCGTGGAGACCTATTTGAAAGTCCACTCATTTGAAAACCGTTACTTCAAGTAGATACCTAATCTTTCCTCGGACAGTAGCCAGGATTCGAACCCAACCTCTTTGGGATCTCCAGGCCCCCTCGAGTGCACATGGTTCCTCTTTTACCATGGTCTTGGCTTAGGACTTGAATTGAAAGTAGTCAAGGAGTGAGAGACTAGATACATGCTCCTCCTAGTGTGACATGACACAACAAACCTGACTGAGAAATAATTATATTAATTTGTTATTTTAGAGTTTGCTTTGTAAGGCAGGATTAAGTAAGATTTGCCTTACACAGTTAAAGAGTTATGTTAGATTCAAACAGAGATCAGATGAAGCAAGGTCTATATTCTGGTGTTACTTTCATTCCAAGCAGGTAGAACATAGAGGAGAGGAGGATAAGATTGTGTTATCTGGCAAGAGATTGATTTTTGTGGTGTTTTGTGTTGTAGGACTATTTGTGATCATAGTGTCTTTTGTACTATCTTGTTATAATATGTTTTCAATTGTCAGGAATGTGGGAAAAAAAAAGTAGAATTAGAAAATAATAACAATATATATCATTTGTACTTTCCTTTTTTTTTTTCCTTAAGGCATGGCTAGAGACCTATCAGGTACTGTGGAACAACACTTCACTGATATTTGTGGCATCAGTGTGCGTGTCTTTGGTGGTGGTGGTGGTCAGCTGGATACTGAGCAACTCCCGCCAACATTACCCTCAGTCCTCCCTTACTCAGCCCAAGGAGCCTGACAGTGAATGCTCCAAAAAGGACACAGTTGAGAAGACAGAGGATTTAGAACATGATAAGATGGTGTGTGTACTTAGCTGGTTCTCTACATTTGTAGTCTTTGCTCCATTATTGGCTTAAAATGTCTGATGTCTGCACTATATGTACTATGTGGAGTATTTTAACCAACATTCATATGCTGTGCTAGTTTTCCTATAATCAATCTCTCTCTCTCTCTCTCTCTCTCTCTCTCTCTCTCTCTCTCTCTCTCTCTCTCTCTCTCTCTCTCTCTCTCTCCTCCTCCTCCTCCTCCTCTTCCTCTTCCTCTTCCTCCTCCTCCTCCCTCCTCCTCTTCCCTCCTCCTCTTCCTCCTCCTCCTCCTCCCTCCTCCTCCCTCCTCCTCCTCCTCCTCCTCCTCCATGTCTTCCTGGTCCATCTTTTCTTCCATCCATGAACTTTCTTTAAAAAGTTGTCTTGGTTCCTGCTGAAAGTCGCTGGAAACAGCAGTCACACTATGATCATCCTCTTTAGGGATTTCTTAGCAAGACACAAAAGAATTCCTGATTTAATGATGATATCACTATAGGTTTGAATGGTGATGCTTATGATAATGTACCTGGTGCCTTCAGGATGTGGACAAAGTGATGCAGTACAGCCAACACCTGCCAGGACAAGTGAAAAGGGCTCAGCAACGCTCCTTGGAAAAGTCCATTGAAACAGAGATGAGTGATGAGCAGAGAGCCACTGAGAGGGAGTGAGTATGTGTTATTCACCATTGCTTGAACACCATCGAAAGTCCATGTTTAGTTATAATGCTTCTTTTTGTGTTGTTTTTATGCATTTGCTCATTTACTTCTTGGGGATTTTGTAATGGCCTTTGGTTTCATGATTTGTAATAAATTGTTGTCTTCTTTTCAAGTAAGTTTTGTTATGCATTTACTCATGTGTGGAGTTTGTGAATGTTATTTAGAGAGGATATTGTTTATTTGTAGTAAATCTTCTTCATGAAGAGAGTTTAGTAAAACATTATAAAGAATACGTAGTAACATCATAAAATGTAAATCACAAGATGCAAAGATAAAGTACATTAATCTTTGAAAATAGGACAGAGGACAATTTGAAAGGTAACCAGGATGAATGGAAGTAACCATGAGTGAGTAGCTTTAAAGAAACAAACCAATGTGACTTAATGTACTCTTTATTTTTCAGAATCCAGTCCCAGCAGCTGGCAGCAATATTCAAAATGATGAAGGAACAGGAAGAGAAATTTGGGGAAACAACAATGGATGAGATTAAGGACCAAATGAAGCTGTATTGTGGCTAGCCCAGTCTTGCAGCTTCAAAGACACACAAGTGCTAGATTATTACCAAAAATTAGTACATGTATTGATATGCATTTTGACGTTTTACACTATGATAATATTTTCTATTAGTTTTAATTAGTACCACCAGACTATTTAATGGAGTGACATTGTTTAACTGTACTGGGAAACATTTTCCTCTATAGAGAATATCAGTGATGAAAAAGCCTTACATTACATTAGGATTTTTTAAGTATGCTAGTTTTATAGACATTAACTATTGGACCATTACAGTATATAGATTGAATTTATATGAGAGATTGCAGGCAGTCCTTCTTGTTTAAGGTAAACATCTTGAAATCAAAATCTAGGCAATATTTATATCTCTCATGCTCTGTTGTGATCCAGGTATCTTCTTTAATGGGATACCATGATAGTAAAGTCCCCATCTTCCCTCAGTGTGGCACCAAAGACTCACCAGTCACATCTAACACTCCAGTATCAGTCCTCTATTCATGCATTTTACTGGTTGCCTGTTTTCCATATTTTCTTCCTCAGTGTCATTCATGTACATTCTCTTTGCAAACTCATTCTCACTTATAATTACCCTGAATCCAAAATGCCCCATCATATTTTGCTGAGATGAGATCATTCAACCATTCCACATGTCTTCTTTTTTTCCTGTCTCACATGTGCCAAAATTCTCACCCATTTCTTTGCATTCCATCCTGACAGAAACATTGCATATCTTGTGAAACTCATGTCTGCTACACTTATTTGACTACTGTATTGTATTTCATTTCCATTCTAGGTGCATGTCATAGAGAAAGGAAGATAACACCGTTTCTTATCCACTTCTTAGATTCCATATTCATTCCATTCATAATATTTATTTTCTTTTGGGTCCTTATATCCTGACCCCTCTCTCTCTCTCTCTCTCTCTCTCTCTCTCTCTCTCTCTCTCTCTCTCTCTCTCTCTCTCTCTCTCTCTCTCTCTAGCTCTCTCTCTCTCTCTCTCTCTCTCTCTCTCTCTCTCTCTCTCTCTCTCTCTCTCTCTCTCTCTCTCTCTCTCTGAGTTCTTCCTTGGTAAATAAACTCCTTCACTTCCTTATTATTTACTCCCCTGAAGATCTTGTATTCCTTTTCTATGCAGTGTTAATAACACTGAATGCAGAAAATTGACCATCTCTGTATGTATATACAAGCTTATAATGTTCTATATTGCTCATTTAGAAGGCATGATGAATTGTTGTAAGACTGCAAATTCACAAAAGAAATGCAGACCAAGTCCCTGGTTACAGGCGGGCACAAACCATCTGAAACTATGGTGGGAAGTGTGAATTTAGGGCGTGTAAGCAATGTGCCAGACACCACACAGAGAAGTCATTTTTTTAAAGTTACTTTTACTCTTTTCATATGATTTTAGGGAATTTTTTAGACATTTTCTATCTTTTTTTTTTTTTGTCAATATCTGTGCCTTTAAGAAACTTTGTGCTCCTACAAGGTAAAAATACTAAAAAGGCCACTTCAAAATACATTACACCCACCTATATTGATTTTGTTCTGCCTATAAAGGGAATTCTTTCATGAATATTTTTGAGTGAATTCTGCATATAAGGTAAAACTCATATAACAAATGAGCCTATAAGGAGATCTGACGGTATAATATGCTGTCCCACCACACCCTTTACTTGGGACAGTCAATCACTGCAAAAATCTCTGGTGTCAGGAGACTGGCTGCTCCATTAATAGCCAAAGAGCTTGTTGACAACTGTGTACTAGACACCGTTGATAATATTCTTGGAAGAAAGGAAGTTTTAATTAGGTAAGAGGAGGAGAAAGAACAGAGACTTGCTATGGGTCTGTTTACAACATAGTACCCCACTTCGGGAGTTAGTGTTGGTGAAGCAAGTTGGCGGAGAAGATGAGAGGAGATTGCTTCATTTTGTGCTTTTTCGGTTACTTTCATTAGTCATAAACTCTCACTTAATCACGGAACTTCTCATCACTCTTGATACTATTCTTTATTGCTGAACTTAATTACTACATTTTCTTTACTTCACTTTCACTTCACAAATTTTCTTTATTGCTTTTACCCTTTTTGTCATGCTTTCCTCTTTATCATCTACATGCCATTTCACAAAATAGCTGTCCAAGGAGGTTTGTTTCATCCTTCTTTTCAGAGTGTTTCAGAAATGTTAGGCATGTTTTATTACATAATGTCATTTGCTTAGAACCCATGGTCTGAGAATTTGACCAAAACAGCTGTACAAAAATTGCAAATCGCTAGCACAATAAGGAAAATGTTTCCACAGAAAAAAATATATATATATTAAATAAAAAACAAAATGTGAACTGAACATCTGGATGCTGGGTGTTTGGTGCACCAACTGGCAGTAGCATACCTGGAGCTAGCTTATAAAGGGGGTATCACACTGCCCTATGATACACAGAATGCAGGCCATGGTTTTTGGTTTGCAGCCAGGAATGTTATCACACACAAGCTGTCTACAGTCAACAGAATCATTTAGCCAGTCATACTATTCTCCTCAAGACAAGTATTGAGGATATACCTTGAAATAATTCATAACCATTAGAGGAAGTGGAATGTCAAGAAGTAAGTATGGCTGTAATAGGTGTTGATATAATCACTAATACTGCACCTCCATTTATAGTACCAACACATACTTCAGCATATCATATATAAAATGATGCTGATTCCCACTTACCTATTTATATAAC
>CM035194.1:29354246-29374969 GCA_020233015.1 Callinectes sapidus
GCGATTTCTCTCTCTCTCTCTCTCTCCTTCCTTTCATACTTATTATGTACCTCTCCCTCTCTCTCTCTCTCTCTCTCTCTCTCTCTCTCTCTCTCTCTCTCTCTCTCTCTCTCTCTCTCTCTCTCTCTCTCTCCAGCAGCGTGGAGAGCCCACAGGTTGACGACACGTATCACAGCCTCTCCTTCATACTGCTGTACACTTGGGGCATTCACCTGAGGGAGTCACAAGTAGCCACGGTGATGGGTGCCGGGATGAGAACAGCGGTACTTACCGTGTGGGTGTATGCCGTGGTGCTCACAATCGCCTACAGTACAAATTTGACGGCGTCTTTAACGGTGGCTAAAGTGCAGCCCGCTGTGAACACATTCAGGTAATGCTTTGTTACAGGATTATTACCATCGTCATCAACAATAACAACAACAACTACAACAACTACTACTACTACTACTACTACTACTACTACTACTACTACTACTACTGCCACTACTACTACTACTACTACTACTACTACTACTACTACTACTACTACTACTACTACTACTACTATTAATGATATTGATAATAATCATAAAAATACAATGATAGTGATAATAATAATGATGATGATAATACTAATGATAATAATAGTAATAATAATAATAATAATAATAATAATAATAATAATAATAATAATAATAATAATAATAATAATAATAATAATAATAATGCAGGGGGCTGAAGGAGAGTGGACAACAGGTGTTCGCAATGGGGACTTTCTTCAGACTGGGAATGGCAGCCTCTGAGAACCCAGACCTTAAGGTAGGACACACAGACCTGTATTTTGAAACGCTTTGACCTCTCACCACGACTACTTTCCAAGGCCACGGAGATGCTTATCCAGGTTTACAGGAGTGTTTCTCTTGTTGACAATATATAGATCTTGTTGATTAGTCTCAAGAACAGTAAAAATACTCGTAAAATCCCGAGTAACTTCTACGAGAGACTTGAAATTGTCGGAATGTGAAGTATGAATGTTTCAAAATATGGCCCTCACACACACACTTATATACGCATGTTTTAATTTTGCTCTTTTTTCTTATGTATAGACTTATTGATATCTTATTGTCCTATTCACTTGCTGCAGGTTCTGGCAGGTCGTTTGAAGCCTTACCCTGACCTGCCCTCAGCCCTACACCCTGTGGAGGCAGGCTACGGCGTGTTTATACAAAGCAGAAAATATCTTGAGTTCTTAGTGAGTGACAAATATTCCTCCCGTGGTGTTCCCTCCATGAGAATACTAAGGGTAAGTACGTACTCTCTCTCTCTCTCTCTCTCTCTCTCTCTCTCTCTCTCTCTCTCTCTCTCTCTCTCTCTCTCTCTCTCTCTCTCGTATAAATAATTCCTTTCTTTTTTCTCTATTGTAATCTCTTTTTTTTTCTATCTTCCATTAGTTACCCCATTTTTTCTTTGATTGTAATTTTTCTCCTTCCATTTATGTTTTCACTATTACAGAGGATTTCCTATTCATCTGCCTTTTCTCCCATCATTATCTTCATGCATTTATTCTTTCATTATTCTATCCCTTCAGGAATGCTTTGCGCCGTATAGCATTGCCATGTCCCTGGAAAGGAATTCGCCTCTTCGTCCTTCCTTTGATACAGTCCTCAGAAAGGTGTTTGAAGGCGGACTTGTGCGTCGCTGGTTCGTGGAGGCCTTGAGGTTAGCCAGGCGGGTGCGTACTTAAGGACTGATTACCTCTTTCCCTTTCTCCTTCTCTTTTTCTACGAAGCTATCTATATCCCAGCATGAATATAGAAAGCGAACAAAAGTCGATCATCTATTTTTCGTTTACAGGATAAGGAAGGGGAGAACGATGAAGAGGAGATGAAGGAAAAAGAGGAGGGTGTGGTGCCTTTGAGTGTGGATCACTTGCAGGGAGTATTCCTCATCCTGGCGCTTGTCCTCCTGGTGGCCTGTTTGACCTTCCTGGTGGAACTGTCGTGTGGCAAGAAGAACAGGGGGAATGGGTAGTCAGTACTTTCGTATTCAATAGTCACCAAATATACGTCATCTCCCTTATATCAACACGTACACTATCCTAAGATCATTTTTCTCTTCCTACATACCATACCATCCCAATATTCCTCTTATCTAGGTAACCTTAACAGTCGTAAACTCCAAAAGTAAGGTACATTGACAAAGTGCGGAAGAGGATAAACGGTGAATAGATATTGAAATATAGTAATGAAAAGTGAGGGAGCAATAAATTTGCATTTTATTTTCAAAGACAGAAGAGGCAGATGCTCACTATTGATTGTATGAACCAACATCTCAACTGAAATATATATTGCATACAAAATACTTATTAATTTGTATTAATATTCATTTTTTTCATTATATTTACGTATCTTCGAGTAAGAAAAAATGTCGTGCTTTTTTTGTCAGTGGCAAGCTTCACATCATTGGCTATAATACCAATGTGGGAAAGAAAAGGAAGACCTTCATTTGATTTCAATTGAAAATTTGACTGATAATACATCCACATTCAAATAAAAGCAAACTACGCCAAATTTGCAAAGGCATTACACAGTAATGTTAAAATCCTAACCACTATCTGGTGAGGATCAAGAACTTATAAGAGGAGAGTTGTGCCGTAATGATCTCAAGGCGCCTTTATTTAATTTTTTTTTTATCTAAACAAGTGGGCTTTTTACGGGAATTTATGGGCTAAAGGAGACCACCCAATGAAGATCTCGTGTGTAGGCTACGTTGGGGACATACACCTCACTTGAACAGGCTGTCTTTGTTGCTGTGCATGTTGTCTTTGTTGCTGTGCATGTTGCCACCATATGACATTACCTTCTACCCAGTAAAACCTGTAGGTACACCGGCTATTCGCCAATAAAGAATCTAGACATGTATCACCGCGCCAGTAGCTATAGTCAATCCATTACAGCTGCTGAGGACTTGGCGTTTCTGAATACAAGACCGCCACTCTCTTTACCTGGCTCGTCTCTGTAGTCTACTTGTATGCCGCCAACGAGTCACCCACACCCATTGCAAGTGAACAGTATCCGGTTATCACTCAGCAGGTAAAATGATAAGATAAGGACGAAACTCAATTAATATTAAGAATGGTCGTGTGCCTCTTTCCTATTGTTTTTTGCTCCATTGCACTACAATCTTGGCAACCTGGGGTTGGGAAAGTGGCCTTTTCGGGTAGAGAAAGTTATAATATAGCCAAACCTCTCCTCTTATCACCAAAAGTAAGGAGATAAGAACTTACGGCTGTTGATGTTATGGTTTATTGGTGTACGATAGACTAGTACTAAACATGGCGGTAATCGTAACTATAACAAGATGATGGTAGAAAAGATTGCCAGTGTGTTATTAAGTAAGAAAAAAAAATGTATCAATGGTTGAATCTTGATTCCTAGAACACGAAATGAACAATAACGACAGCATTCCATTTCTCTTTGGTGGCAGGGAGTTCAATATATATATATATATATATATATATATATATATATATATATATATATATATATATATTACAATGTCATATGATGTCGGGTGAGTTAGGGCAGGAGTAGCAAGGCAGCGATGTTGTTGTGGTCGTGACGCGGCGGCAGCGATCAGCTGGTGCCTGGTGGCGGCTGTGGTCCAGCGGCTGCATCCGGTACATGCAAGGATTCAAGACTCACAGGACAGCACCGTACTGCACCAGCTTGTGTTGAGCATAAGAAGAGGAAGAAGAGCTACAGTTGAGTAAAACTAGCCGAGGTAAGTTCGTAGTAATGAAAAAGCAATGGTATGTTGAAAAGCGTGAGCGACCTTGAGGTAATACTGTCATATGTTTCTTAGGGTGGTGGTAGTAGTGTTATATTGACACACCTTCTACCACCTGCTTAGTCACGTGGAGGTTGATTGAGGGCTCTGCAACTCTCAGGATATTATTCCACATTTTATACTCTCCCTTAATAATGTGATCTTTGCTCTCTTCACTGGATTCTAACAAACTATCTCCGAGTTTCAATGAGATTTCCATAGATTTTTAAATGGACACGGACGCTTACCCTAGACATTATGTAGACCCAATCTTATATAATAGGGTAGGTTAGTAATGGGATACATTATTACCATGAGTTTTGGGTGTGATTAGACAATTTTACTGACACTAGAAAGGATCTCAGGTGGTCAGAAGATTAATGGCCAGAATTAACCTCCACAAGAGTGTCTGAAGTTTTGTATAAAATCAACAAATAATGAGGAGAATGAACATGAAAATGTGGCCCACTACTGAAGGGGTTAATTAAGGGTACTCCATGAAGGCACAGTATCATCCTAGTTAAGAGAAAAGTGGAATTCAACTGACATGGGATTAATTTTATATTAAGTGTGGTTCTATGGCAGGAACAATTTGTTTTGATGAAGACTTTGATTTTTGTCTGTGTTAATTCACTTTGTACAAAATAATGTACGTACTGTTATAGTGTTTATTGATTCATACACATTTTTCTTCACCCCATAAAGAAATTTACAGCTGCTTCCCCTTTTGCACATATATGAATAAAGAGTATTCAGTATCTGGTAAGATGGCAACTTTTTTATGGGGATGGCAGAAATGAGGGGAAATTATTTGTCTTCACATTCTAAGCCTTATTTCATAGGGTAAGAAAAAAGGAAAAACAGTAACTGGTATTCCAACTTTTGTTTACCTGGTGCAGAGGTAAGGTAGATGATCTTTAACATTCTTGTTCTTCATCATTCATTAAGTTTACACCAATAAAAGATAAAGTTGAAATACTCATTACAGTGATGTAAATCTTCCAAACAGTTTTGAATTTGTGCAGTCTGTGGATTGAAACAAATAGGACCAAGATAGGTCTCAAATGATTTTTCAAAATATTTTTGTCATGCTGAATTGTTTACTACTTCAGATGGGAGACCGGGGCCCAGGAAGAGGAAGAGGGAGAGGAAAAAGAGGAGGAAGAGGGGCATGGGGAGGTTCTAAAAATGAGCAAAAAGCTGCTACACCAAGTGATGGATTCTGGGCCTGGAACACTACTGGACCAGGAAGGAATCCACAACGTGAGGCTGACAGTGTCACTGCTCCTCATGTTGCGAAGAAAGAAGAAAAAAACAAGTAAGTGATAATACTTTATATATACTTGCTCCTCATTTTGTTGTCTAAGGGATGTGAGTCTAGTGGGGTGGGAACCAAGCACCACATCAAAATAATGTGCTATGATACCTAGGTAATGTGTGGAGCTGTGACTTGGTTCACAAGTGAGGAAGCATAATGTCTCTCCCCACAGTGGAAGTAACCCTTAGGGGCATGGTAATGGTGAGGTGCTTTGTGTGCTTGACCCTGGTGGCCGGGATCCAGTCATTTTGCCAACAGGTCATATCACCCACACTGTGGAGTCACTTCACCCACACTATTTACAAGTGTTTATTAGTGGCTACAGTATAGAATAAAAGTGGTTGTGTGTGTGTGTGTGTGTGTGTGTGTGTGTGTGTGTGTGTGTGTGTTTGTGTGTGTGTGTGTGTGTGTGTGGAAGAGAGAGAAAGAGAGAGTTAGGTTAGGTTAGGTTAATGTAATAAACTTTTCATTCCAAAATCTGTATTTATTTTTCATCCCAGAGTCAGAGGACATGACAGGGAATGTGTGGGCGAATTCACTCTCACATGTGAGCAAATTGACTCTTATATGTGGGCAAATTGGTGTATGGGTGAGTTGACTTGTGGGCAAATTGGCATGTGAGCAAAATGACTATAAACTGGTGGCCCTATTGTCAACACTGAAGCTCAGTCACAACTTGCTAGTGCTACTTTTGAACTGGTCTTCAGCAAAATTCCCATCCAAAAAGAACCTTAGCAAGTTGTTCTGCTTCACTAATTGAGTTTGTCAAGTAGTTTCTATACATTTTGTTGAATGCCTTTCCTAGTTAGATTAGTCTGTTAATTGGCTCTTCTTATGAATGTACAAACTTTGATAGAGATTTTTATGGATTATATAGGATATTGTGCCTCATTCAACAACAAAATTCTTTTTTATTCTTTTCATGTTGGTTGATTTACTTATTGTTGGATCATTATTGTTATTATTAATTTATTCATTCATTTATTTGTTTACTTGTTTTATTTATTAATAAACTTTGTATTGTTCAAAATAGTATCTAAATTGCTGAAAATATCAATAAAATATGTTTAACTAAACAATGCCCTTTCAGCTTCTGCTAATGGTGAGAGCTTAGAGCTCTTGGTTCTTTTTTCATATCCTCTCTGACAGTGATATTCGTGTGTTTTACAATATTTCCTTCAGAAAATAATATCAATTTTCAAAATATGTTTATCAATTTCTTCTATGTCTATATAAGTATCTAACTTCACTCTCCAGTCGCCATTATCACTGTGTATATAATGTGTGTAGTTAGACTTGCTTAAGCTGCTTTGAAAGTGAGTTAGTGTGAGAAAGCAAATATTATAAAGCATTTTTTTTCTCTTGTCACTTTCATTATGTGTTGTTATTGTATGTACTGGTTTTTATTACCACACAGAGGTGGGGAGAGAAAGTTTGCAGAAGCCTGCCAGAAGATCCAGGAGTCTGTGGAGCGTTACTTGGAGCGTCATGACCTTGCACAGGATACAGACGAGGATGAAGACGAGGACGACCTGGAGGAGGGAGCAATCATTGGTCAGTTATGTATATGAGGCATGAAATATAAACAAGACTCTCAGGATCAGTTATCAGGGCAGAACAAGCAATTATGTGTTCAAGTTTGAGAAAGTTGGCTTTTTAACTGACATAAGAAAAAACTGAATCTTAAAAGGGTAGGTGAGTGGAATGGACTTAATAATTGGGTTGTGATTTCTGAATAATTAGGGAGTTTTAAAGGAATTGGAGACATAAAATAGGAATAGTTGTAGATTGGTAGGTGTACTTCTTGGGCAATACTGCCATGTGTATGTGGAATACACTTTACCAACGAGTACTGGTTAACTCTTGTGTTAGGAGGGGAGGAAGCCATGCAGTTAGCAAGATCGATAGAGGAATTAGCATGAAAGTAACGATAGAGGATAGCGAGAGATGCACCATTTCGGCAAAAAAGAGAGGCTGAAGATAGTCATTCAGAGGAGAGGAGTTGATGAGATGGAAAGCTTTTGATTCCACCCTCTCTAATAAGGCTGTGTGAGTGGACCCAACCCCCCCCTCCCCCCCAGCCCCATACATGTAGAGAGTGCTCCATACCTGGATAGACAAGGCCCTTGCACAGAGTTAGCAGTTTGGAGGATGAGAAAAACTGGCAGAGACACTTCAGAACGCCTAACTTTATTGAAGTTGTATTAGCAAGAGATGAGATATGAAGTTTCCAATTTAGATCATGAGGAAAGGAGAGACTGAGGATATTCATTGTAGGAGATGGGGAAACCTGGGTGTTATCAAAGAAGAGGGGATAGGTTATTAGCATTTACTTAGTGGTATTTATAGTGTGTAACATTGTTCTTACAGGCTATAATCTGTCAGTATTACCATGACATGGTGTTGATACCTGGAGGTATGACAGAGCCAGTGTGGTAACTTTTGTACACCTTGCAGACCGAGTGTACCGGAGCTATGGCCAAGGGACTGATGGCCGAACCCAACAGTACCTTCAAGAGGCTGTTAAGAGTGGTACCCTCGTTTGCCTTATATGCATTGAAGGGATAAAGCGTGTTGACCCTGTGAGTAGAAAAGGCTGCATACAGTATGTACTTAGAAAGCATAGTGATATACCATTGACTAGGATTTGTACATTAGAAAGAATTAGCCTTTATGGAGTATGCATTATGTTGGGGCATCATGGCAACACATAAATCTATTTGAAGGTACAATAGCCATAAGAGGCTTTTGCCAGAAATCCAACCTCTGTCAGAGCACTCATTGAAATTCAAGTCTGACACCTTTACTAATGAGACTAAGGTAATCACTAAGACTTTATTAGATTTAACGATCTTGGCTATCATTACACTATATGTAGTTATTCTCTGGATAAATTTGTTTTTCATCATCCTATTATTGAAACCTTCTCATGTTTCTTTTCTAAGATTCATTTTCTCTTTTTCTTTTATTTAGACTTTCCTTTTGATAGCACGTGCCCCATTTGCAGCCTTCACATCTACTGACGGAAAATTTCATCCAAGGAGCCATTATCAGGGATTCAAATCTTTGTTACGACACTTAAGAAAATAGGAGTAAAAAAGATGTACCATTTCTTTTTCTTTTTTCTTTTTTTTTTACTTAAGATGGGAAGGCTAGCCAAGGGCAAAAAAAAAAAAATAGCCTACTTAGTTGCAGTCCCCTTGCAAGTCCAAGATAGGTAGAAAAAAAAAGGGAGGGAAACTGTTGTGAAACCTTCTTTAAATGAAGTCAAGTTATAGGAAGTTGCAAGTACAAAAGGAGGTAGGGAGGTCTAGAGTTTACCTGATGATTACTGAGATATGAGTGAATATTTGTCAGCTTTGACTGTCTTGTAATTGCAGAGTAAAAAATTATTGCAACTATTGATATGGAAAGAAACTAGGATGCCAGTAGTATTTTGTATCTCATGCTGAATATTATATTACTGGAACCAAAGGAATAACTGACCCTTTCCCAACAGATATGGAATTGTGGGGAGTGCTACAGCAGCTTCCACATTCAGTGTATCCAGAAGTGGGCCAAGGATAGTATATTCCAAATGTCTGAAGCCCAGGCTGACAGTGCCCCTGATCCAAGAGCTGTTCAGTCCATGTCCATCCTTTCCTGGTGCTGGTGAGTTTATCCTAAGCTATCACTGATTTTGAATATGAAAATTAGTCTTGAGTGTCAAAGTAGCTTATGAAAGTCATAACACATTTTCTTATACATGACAGTTGAACAATTCAACAGCATTTCTACTCTTATTTTTTGCCTGCAGTCCTAAGTGCCGTAACCAGTACAGCCAGAGAGCCATCCCTACCAGGTACCTTTGTTTCTGTGGCAAAGTACCTGATCCAAAGTTTGACCCTTGGTTGCCGCCACATTCATGTGGAGAGATCTGTGGCAGAAAACTCAAACCTTTGTGTGGCCACTCATGTCTCCTCCTCTGCCATCCTGGTGAGTTGCTCATAGGTATCATTCCCACTCCTGTTCAGAGAATGGAATAGTTCCTTGGAAGGGATTTAAAACACAAGGAATGGACAGTGACTGGCTTGGTGAAAGGCTCATCATTTTCATCAGCAGCAGCTTCCTTATTTTTGTATATTATCATTTTATTTAGAGGACCTGTGGCCATGGGTAACAAAAATTTGAATAGAAAAAACCCACTTTGATGAAACTTGTCAGAGTAGTTGTACATACAAGAGTTGACTGCAGACAAAAAGTTTTCCCAATAGTTAGGAAAAGTTTATCTGAATACTTTCTTACTGTCTTAGGATCTTGATAAGATACTTGCAGTGAGAAGGGAGACTATCCTAAACTGTGTCATCAGAGAACTACAGACATGAAAAAGAATTATAGCATTGCACATCTTCCAGGTCCCTGTCCTCCCTGCCCCCAAAATGTGAATAATTCCTGCCACTGTGGCCAGCAGCCCCCCAAGACTAGACGATGCTCAACTAAGACCTGGTCATGCGGCCAGCCGTGTGGACACACTTTAAGTTGTGGTCAACACTCCTGCCAGGAGCCGTGCCACCCTGGGGACTGTTCACCCTGCCCAAGGAAAAGCATGCAGCCGTGCTCCTGTGGTGGCAGTACTCAGCTTCGAGAGTGTGCTCAGCCAGTCTGGCATTGTGATAAGGTACATTCTGTTCTGTCATATTAATTTGCATGTCAAAGGAAGGATATTTAGAAAACTGTTTTGGTTCCATCATTTGACATAGCATAACATAAAATGTTATCATATGTATCACTGACATCAATACTATGTTTAGGTGTGCAACAAGCAACATAGCTGTGGTCACCATCGCTGCCAGCAAGTCTGTCACAAAGGAAAGTGTGGCCCTTGTCCAAGCAGTGGGTCACGAACATGTCCTTGTGGCAAAACCTCCCACGCACTCCCCTGCACTCAAGAAATTCCCAGCTGCGGAGATACATGTGGAAAAGAATTGGCGTGTGGAGTCCACCTGTGTGCTGAGCGTTGCCACAAAGGAGCTTGCCCCACGGTACTCTGATCTCGCACATCTTGTCTATGGAGAGGTTGTAACAATACACACAGACTCATTTATCACACTTATTGAATTACACTTCATGTTATCTTTAGTACTTGTTTGGAATATGTGTATCCTTTGAGATTGTGTATTGGTGTAATCCCAATTTGAACCATTTTCAAATTCCTATTTAAAAGATATACTTGTCAATAACTCATTGATTTGTGTGTTAGACCAGACAGGGAATGCAAGGAGAGACTTCTTTTTGTCATAGCATGAAGGATTTCTTAAGAATAGGCATCAGCTATAGAGAGTGTATAGATACAGGAAGAATATGAATAACATTGAGCATGTCATGTATGTTAGATAACAGCCTCAAGACATTAAACAATCAGATGCATTGTGTATTTATTTGTGTCAAAGAAGCTCTAGGATTATGTGACTCTTCCTCTCTTTGATCTACAGTGCCTACAGTTCCGGGTGAAGCAGTGCCGTTGTGGAGCTCGGGAAAAAGAGACCGCCTGCAGCAAAGAATTGGTGTGTGAACTCAAGTGTAAAAAGTTGAGGGACTGTGGCCGTCACACCTGTAGTAGGAAGGTAATCCTCCTTCTGTTGTGTCTTAGTTGTCTTAGTTGCAGTAGCTACTGTGTGTACACTATCAATTATGCAAGGAGCTGGAAGAGTTCTTTTTAACTCATGAAAGATTAAGAAGAAAATGACAGATTCCATTGTTCAAGTTTTTATTTTGAGTTTGAGAAATTTGAATGTCATTTTGCACATGTGGGGAAGAACATGTATAGAAAATATTTGAGAATTGATTTAACCACTGTGTGTTTCTGGGAGCATGATCCATACTTGAATTCATAAGAGCTTGTTTATAATGATCTATCAGTATTAATGATACCCTTTGTAATTCATAATCCAAAGATCCACATATATCTTGAGTTGAAAGTAGTAGGGTATCACTACCTACTGTGAGCTAAATTCATTCAAGGAGGAGGGTTTTAAGACATCCCAAAGTTTTGGCTAATTGTTTTAAGCCTCCCCCCCTTTTTTTTTTCCTCTCTCTCACTTAGCCAGGTAAAGGAAAGAAAATTAAAGAGTGTGGGATGGGTATTGTAAGATTTCCTGTGCAAATGGTGGAGTGGCAGAAGGTCATATGGAGAGAACGAAGAGTGTGTAAATAAAGTTTATCTGAGTGAGGTTGAAGGTGTTGATACAAAGAAGAGTTCTTATATGATAGGATAGGTAAAGTAAAGAAAGGAGTAGTGAACATGTGTGAAATAAATATTAGTAGAAGCCAAGTGCTCAAACAAACAAGAAGGGGAGGTAGAGATGAGAGGCACAATGATCTTGTTTTATTTGTACCTTGAATTTAAGAAAGAAGGGAAAATAGATTTGCCAAGTGTAACAGATATGAACACAGTATGAATTATGAAAAGATTAGGCAGGTGGGGGATGATCATAAGTAACACTGCTTTATTGGGCAAGAACAGTGCTGTGTTGGGGATTGTCCACGGTGTGAGCAGCAGTGTGGTCGAACGCTGGGCTGCCGCACCCATCGCTGTGGGAGCCGTTGTCACCAGGGGCCTTGTTATCCATGCTCCATTACCCACACACTGAGCTGCAGGTGTGGCAAGACTTCTGTCACTGTCCCATGCGGCATCCACAAGACTGCTCGTCCCCCCAGGTGCTCTCAGCCCTGCAGGTGTGTGGCTTTTGGAGAAGACGTGTGGCTTGTTTTTTAGTAGTTGTGGAGTATTGTGTTTGGAATAAGTGTAGTATTTTGTCTTGTCTTCACACTTGTTTATTAGTTAGGTTAGTGGCTCACCAATGATATGTCTTGGACTTTGACAACACATCAACTTTGCAGTCAGCACTGTGTATACCTGTCCTTAAAAAACTATATGGTACATTTGGGGGAATAATTGCAACTCACTTCTGCTCCATGGCTCACAGTTTCAAGATCATTGACTTGGATATTGATAGCATGCATCACTTCTGCTTCTAGTGCTCTTTATTAAGATTGATTATTTTCAGTAGGATTTCTCTCCTTTCCCTGCTGTATGGACAAGGTTTCTGTGCTGGTGTCATGTTATTTGACTTCCCTATTTAGTTCCCTATGGTTTATGTATACAGTATGTTTCATGTTCTTAATGTTTTTTTTATTTCTTTAAGTACTTTGTCCTCTGACAAAATGTTATAGATCTAGAAACTGCCCAAGCTTTTCCTTTCAGCAATTCTGATGCTGTAATTTTCTGTCCTATTATAAGTGGATATGTGGAATTCATTATTATTTGAGGATTACATGCTGTATTCAAGATCTTCATTATAATCATCCCACTCAGAAACATCCCTTCACATTTTATTTTTTCTCCATCTATTGTCCTTCCATTCATTCTTTCCATCGTCTCAATTTATTCTCTCTTACCCCCCATCTTTTTCTCTCCCATCCCCCTCCCACTGAGAGTTGAGAGTGTGTGTGTGTGTGTGTGTGTGTGGTGAGAAAGGGTCTGAGGCTTTGGTGCATTACAGGCGGCCTCCAGATTGTCACCACCCAGAACGGAAGAAGCACAAGTGTCACCAAGGGGCGTGTCCTCCGTGTTCTATGGTGTGTGGCCTGCAGCTCTCCTGTGGGCACAGCTGTCCACGTTCATGCCACCATGCAGTGCCCGTCAAGGTGACTGACTTTCTGGTGCTAATTCAATGTAACACTTTCATTCCCTATGAATTCTATTTCTGCATGAGCTACAAGTGATGAGTATAACATTTTGTATCATTCAACAATTTTTTTATAAAAATAACATGATAACTCTCAAAAATGTGCTCTTTCCAATGTGTTATGAATGCAGGTGTTTGTGGGTTAGGTTATCAGCATTGCTGGTTTTACAGGTGGTAGACAACAAGAAGCGTGCTGGTCCTTGGGAGCCCATTGTTGCCCCTCACATTGAGATCCAGAAGCAGCCATGTCCGCCATGCCAGGTGAGCTTTGTGTTCTTTTTAAAGGAAAATATGGTTGGTTTGCTGGCATCTAAGTATTTTCAGATACATATGTGTTTAGTGTGATGTGAGGGTGTAAGTGTGAATGTACCTCATCCGTTTGCCAGGTGCCTGTACCTACAACGTGCTTTGGCCGCCATGAGACTCCAGACTGGCCTTGCAGCGACCTGCGACCTTACTCGTGTGGGAGGAAATGTGGCCGGGAACTGGCCTGCACCAACCACACTTGCCAGCGTGAATGCCACACTGTGGAGGGTGCCTCTGATTCTGTAAAAGCTGGCACCAACTGTGCCCCTTGTGAGGCACTCTGTTCCAAGGTTTGTGTGTTTTTTTATTTCATTTGATTTTTTTTTAGGACAGATCTTTTTCAGTTCTCTGTTAAATATTTGTCACTGTGATATCAATCCCAGAATAACATAGAAAGTGAAAATTAGTAACAAAGACTCATCCCTTTATAATTCAACTTTTTAGCCACGTCCTGAGGGATGCACTCATGAGTGTGGGAAGCCGTGCCACCCAGGGAAGTGTTCTGCCTGCAAGCTGTTGGTGAAGAGTAAATGTCATTGCACATTAACTTTCCTATACCTGGCCTGCCACTCCTTCACCAGTGGTACTCCAGAACAGAAAGAAGCAATGCAGAGTTGCAAAAACCAGTGCAACAAACTGGTTAGTTTCCATTTAGTTTTATTTGCTTACGGATTGAATGGCATGCAAAACAATTAGCTTTCGGGAATGTAGTTTCTCACCAAAAAAAGGGGAAGTGAAAATAATGTAAAGGAGAGAAATGATCAGTGAAGAGTGACTTTGTTCTTCCTATGACATTCATACAAGTTTTTTCATTATTTAGTTTGATTGATTGTTTACGCATGATGATGCTCTGCAACAAAACAGGATACAGAATATTGTGGATTACTGCTTGGTATGGGATGTGCATCTCAGACTTGATGCATTTTAAGGAGAATAAATACAAGAGTGAGATGCAAGTCTCAGTCCTCTCTATACATTCTGTAAAGAGGAGCACAAACTAACCAAAAATAAATACAGGTAATGCAACAATAGAGGTCTGGATGTGACTTAAAAAATTATTCAGACTTGAAGAACAGAAGTCAGGAGAGAATCTGAGGACTTTCACAAAGTATGGTTTGCTAAATCATCTCTATAATGACATACAATAAGGAGATCTAAGGCTGAACTCACATTATTAAAGTAAACATTAATGTATCTATGTCTGAAACATACAAAAACCTTTCTAATGCAAGAGTTAACCAGTTTTTTTTTAATCACTCATATCTTTCTCTGATAAACTTTGGAACTCTATATCTGCTTCTGTATTTCCAATTTCCTATGACTTGACTTGATTCAGAAGAGAGGTTTCAAGACATTTATCCCTTTCTTTAGGCTAACTCTCTGTCAGACCTGCATGGGGACTGGTAACTAAGTGAGCCTTTTTTATGTACTCTTTTTGTTACCCTTGGTCAGCTTTTCCCTGTTATGTAAAAAGGGAAAAAAATATATTATAGCAAATAGGTGCTGAAAAAGGTTTGCAATGCAGATATCATGTGGGCACCGGTGTAGCAAGGAGTGTCACAGTGGAGCGTGCAGCGAGGCGCAGGACTGCCACAAGCGAGTCACCATTCGCTGTGCTTGCAAGAGGCTGCGTAAGGAGTATCCCTGCCCCTTGGTCACAAGTGGGAAAGTAAAACTGGAGTGTGATGGAATTTGTGCCATCAAGTTAGAAGAAAAGAAAAAGGTTAGTACTAATACTGTGTATGTGATTATCTATTATTTGATATTATTTGTAATGTTTCTCATGTTTCCCACTGTAGTATATATATTTATATATGTAAAAGATGTATTATATGGCTTGTGTTTAAAAGGTGCAATAGTTTGTGTGGTTACATTTGCTTTTAGTCTATTCTGATACTACTTTGATGAGGATGAAGTTCCTTGTAAATGAATGATTTGCTTCAGGCACAGGAAGAAGAAGAGAGAAAGAAATTGGAAGAGGAGCAAGCTAGGCAACGGAAGGAAGTGGAAGAGTTTGAGAGGAAGTTGGAAGGAAGAAAACACCGGCGGCGAAACAGGCACCAGATGGAGCCAGAGGTGGAGCCCAGTCTGTGGCAGAAGCAGAGGCGACTACTGCTTGGAGCAGCCATTGTGGTGGCTGTGGTTGGCTTCCTCTCCTACCTGCTTATATCTGATGACTAAGACACCAGTGAGGAAAGCAGTGTTGTACTAAGGCTCACTTTGCATAAGTAGTTTTTAACCATGTGGTCAGAACCACACCACTTGAAATCAATGATGTTCAATGAGATCTTTGACACACTTGCATTGTGGCTTGACTCCTAACAAATACCCATTTACTGCCTTTACCATTCATCTTCTAGTGGCAGTCAAACTTTATCTCAAATAACAAACAATAGTTAATTGACAAGAATTCTGTGCATTGCTATAGATAAACTGTGCAGGAAAGATGCACTTATGTGAAGACTTGTTATAGTCTGGTCACTCTAAATGGGCTCATTTATTGTGGTCTGCTTTCTGACAGTTAGACTTCCACTGTTGCCATGTCTTCATGTCTTCACAGTTCACTGGCCTGTCTCCAACTCCAATCCTGCCCCCGCCCCCACTCCCACTCCCACTCCCACTCCCACTCCCTCCCCACTCCCTCTCCCTCTCCCTCTCCCTCTCTCTCTCTCTCTCTCTCTCTCTCTCTCTCTCTCTCTCTCTCTCTCTCTCTCTCTCTCACCAAACGACCAGAGTGTTCTGACTATAGACATTGACCAGCGCAGCAATATTACTGTGCAAGAAAATAAACCGCTTGTGTGAAGTGAGTCTAAGAACAGATGGGAGTGGTGGCTGGACAGCTGCTCAAATCTCAGATAAGGACAGTAAATTATATATTGTGATATTTTGATGATAGAGGTTATTGCAGGTTAATGGTCAGTCTAGGTTTATTTGAAATGATTTCTGGTTTATTTGAAATGATTTCTGATTGCTGCATTAGATGAGTGATTCTTGTCTTGCAGGAAGGCAGCTCTCATTGGAATAGTTCGTGCCCCTCCACTTTTCCTCCTGTTTATTTAAAAATCATCTCGGCTTCATGTTTTGGCCTGAATATGAGCTTCACTACCCATTTAGTACATGGAAATACTGATAATGGCCCATATTCATAAAAAGTTCCTAGGAATGGCACAAAATCTTGCTCAACTAGGAAAAATTCCACAGTGCAACTCATGAAAGTGACATAGGATAATGCTAGGCATTCCTGGGCAGGATTATTTCTCTACTGCTACTTTGATAAAGATGCTATACTTAGCAAAGTCTTAACTGAAAAATGCATAATTTACTTAACATATAGGAATGAAGTACCGTTTTATACTAGAATGTTATGTTATAGAATTTTCTTTATCATATAGTTTTTCTTTTAAAAGCCATGAAAGGATATTTAATGGGTGTGCTGATGGCAACAGAATACAATGTAAACCACAAAATTAGATACCTGGCAACTCAGAGTTTCCAGATGATGTACAAAAGGCAGTTCCTTTCCACCACCTTTGAAATAATCCAATATTTATCCATCCCACCTGCCATCCCTATCCATACTCTCATCCAACCGTCTTTAAAGCTACTCTCTTGTCTCAGCAATTACTTAGACTCAGTTTACTTAGACTGTTAACCACTTTGTTAGAGAAAGAATATCTACCTATATGTCTTGCATATCTTAGTTTTCTACCCATTGCCATGTATCCTACACTGTATTCTTATTTCTAGAAAGTGATTGGTTTCCTTTACCAAATCCTTTCATCCATTTTATCAGTGTTTATGCTTTCTACCTCTACAATACTCCCTGAGTAATATCACCACCGTCATCTCAGGACCTTGTTCCTGTTTGAATGACGTTTCCTACCATGTCTGTCACTTAAAATGATCAAGGATACCTCTTGAGGAGTTCTCCATCGCTATGATGCACTTAGTACATCTGCCTGAGGATGGAAAGTCCTCAGTTGACGTCTGCAGTCTTGTTGCTCTGCCATGTTTTTCCATCCTAGGCCACCTCCGCACTTGTCCTAGGAATTTTTTTGACTTAGGTTCTAGTCTTTCCTAGGCAAAATATGTGTCCTTGGCCAAATTTTTGTCCTAGGAATCTTTTATAAGTATGAGCCAATAACACCATTTTATAACATTGAAAGACAGATAGATGTGTGATTACAAGCACTTGTAATCATGCATTTTATTGATATTTCTTTTGAATGATTGACTTTCTTTTCTTTGGCGGGATAAATTTACCCTTTCCTTTAATGTTTTCCTACATAACAAAATGACACGGCTACTCATGATTTAGTGATGTCAGTTACTGTGTATTTATTGGTTGTTAAGGTTTTAGTGTCATTTTGATCCTTTCTTTGAAAGATGGGTTCATTCTTTACTTGGGTCAGCTTGAGTTACTGGATGATACCTTCCCTCTATGTTCAGTGCTTTTCTTGTCCCTTCCTGAGCTGCTGTTCTTTCCACTTCACAATATAACAATTTAACAACCTTTTGTTGAATATCTTTATCTCTCTCTCTATCTCTGCCTCAAGGAAGTGGCCACTGCAGAAGAGCCTTCATCCCTCCTTTTCTCACTGTCAATATTGGCAGAATACTCCTCCTTAAAACTCTCTTTACATCCAGTGTACTGAACAGAGTAGATGAATACACCACAGATTAATCAGCAAGTCTCCATTTACAAGCCAGTCCTGTTCTTTTAAGTTGTCCCTCACTTGTCCCCATTTGTATAGAAAATCTTCCTCTTTCAAGTAGTGCTTTTCATTTCGAGCATAGTAGAAATGGAAAGTGAGTTTTTCCTTTATATAACCCTCTAGTAAAGAAATGAACTAGAGGTGCCTATAGTTCAAACTGAATTATTTAAGAGTGCAATGACAATTATTCATTTTGGATGTGTATGATGTCTATTTAATCACAGTGTTTTATGCTGTGTGTCTGTACCACAAAACGAAGACCTTCATGGGTACTTATTTAGGTAATAGATAGCATTACCCAGACACTGGTCAGCAGTGTATCCAGCATCAAATACTATCCCTTATGTTTTTGTTTCCTTTTCTTTGAATAATTCCATATCTTAGCATATTTCTTTGTCGAAAATTTGACTTATTTATGTGTGCCCGGTGAGAAACTGTGGATACAACTTCATTGCTACCTTGTCAAAAGTATGATGAGCAGTAAACTGTGGAAATGTGATTATCTGAGTTCCTGTGGTGTGAATATAGTGGGTGAGATAAAATTAATGTGTGCATATGTATATAGAAAGGTTAATATGTCTATTAAAGAATAAAGAAAGAGTTGTGTAAAGATGATTTAACCATATATTAATGTAGTAACAATTTCTCACAACGAGTACAGAACACTGCCAATCAGTCCATTACTAACTGAATTAATAGGACTAACTAGGATGAGGTCATGGGAACAGCAGCAGAAATTATCTTTTTTATATAAAAACATCTTTACAAAACCAAATCCTCATACTAGTGCTACCTCAGACTACTACTGTTGTTCATATTTGGTTTGTTGCTGGATGAACCATGATGGGCTTGGGCCATGTCTGTTCTTGAGGAGACTGCACCGCTGGTAGTGTTGGTCCACGCCATCACCTCTGACTTTTGCTTATATGCCGTGGAAATGTGATTGTGACACCATTCCTATTTATATGGGTACAGTTTTGTATTTTTCTTCAAGATAATGTTTAGGTATTAAAGCAATGCCAGTGCTAATTACATAACTCAGTTTTTATTAATGACCTTACTTAATTCAAAATCATTTATGTTAAAAGAAAATATCTACAGTATATGGAGTTCAGTACACTTGTGAGTTCTTACCAATCCAAAGTCATTCAGTGTCTTCAGAAAAATATTCATATCATATTTACAGTAAAACCATCTGCACCATAGAGCATTTAAACTTAATTGATAGAAAAAACATGTTCCTTTTTACATGTCTCACTTCTCATCAAACCTGATCAATATAATGAACAGTGTTGGTGATTGGTGAGCTTGTCCTTAGCCTGGCATTTTAGTCTATCTCCCAAACAGAGTAAAGAAGTTTTGTTATAAATGCATATTGTTGTATAATACATTTAATAAAGAAAATACAAATACTATGTTGCAGGTAATTTTCCCAGCTTTTGTGCTGCTGAAGCTGCATTTTCATTACTAAGCATTTGAAGTTCCTGGAATCTCTCTGAGATGCGTTGTGTCACCTGTTGAAGAAAGGACAACTCTATATTTAGGTTGCTACATTTGGATGAAGAAGATAGCTGGCTCTAACCTCTGCATACCCTTCCTGATGTCAATAAAGGCATCTCATTCACACCCAAAACCCGTAATAAAAACGTTTCCCAGTACTGAAGGGGTAAAATGTAACACTACTTTTTTGCCAAGAGAAACCAAGAATCCCATTGTATCAAATCATCTTGAAATATTCATCCCATCAATACACCAGGCAGAAGCAGCAGAAAAAGACACTGTAACCTGACCTTGGTGTACTTCTCCACACAGTTCTGCGTACAGTTCTCCTCATTTGCTCTGACGCTGCGAGAGGTGAAGTCCCACACACAGGCATTGAAGCAGTTCTCACTCAGCTTGTTGTACTGCACCAGGAAGTCCCGGAACTGTTTCACCTGCATCTCCGCCTGAATCTGTTCACTCATCCCTGCAGCATCAAAGGTAGCCATGGTGCTGGTGTCTGGGGAAGAAGAAAATGTGTCATGGATGGAAGGAAATGAAGACGGAGGAGATGGGAGGAAAGGAGCCTACTATAGATAGAAAAGGGAGATACAGTACATTATCCTTAGGGATTGATGGGGGGAATATCTCAGGATGATTTGATACAATGGTATTCTTGATTTCTCTTGACAAAAAGTAGTGTTACATTTTACCCCTTCAGTACTGGGATGCATTTTTATTACGGGTTTGGGGTGTGATGAGACGCTTTTATTGACATCAGTAAGGGTATATAGAGGTCAGAAGATTAGTGGCCAGAGTCTGTACTATTATGACCTCTACATGAATTTCTGAACCTGTATAAAATCAACAAACACTGTAGATATATTGGGAAATTAATCAAGAGTAGCTATGGGAAGGTAATGGATAAAGATTAAACCCACGGACATGTTAATAATAATATCTAACATTTCAGTACTTATTACCAACCCCATTTGATATATTCTGAGATCATTAACCTACTCGAGACTGGCATCTAAGAGGGCCTTTATATTGAGCCATGTTCGTTGTTCTTGGCCAAACTTACATAAAAAATAAACAAAAATAATAATATGTGCCCTTTCCGAAACAGTACTTATGAGAGAGAGAGAGAGAGAGAGAGAGAGAGAGAGAGAGAGAGAGAGAGAGAGACAAATACTACAAAATATTACAAGGGAAGCTAAGAATAGAGGAAATCTGGTTCTACATTATACATGACACATATCCAACTACTAATTCCTACACTCACACATATACAAGTACTAATTCCTACACTCACCAGCCAGTCACGCTCCTCACTGCACTCAATGTTTACTTGCAGCCGACAGCCACCAC
>CM035194.1:29376121-29401927 GCA_020233015.1 Callinectes sapidus
TTACAAAAAATATTATTTCAACTTGTGATGAATATTTGATAAACTTGTATATCTAGTTTCACTTCAGTTTTAGTTAGGCTTTCATGGTTCACATTTACCTACACCAATTATTTAGATTAGATCATTGAGTTGTCGGTTACTAAAGGTGTATTGTGTGTGTGTGTGTGTGTGTGTGTGTGCATTGCAGGTGTTCTCCAAGGACTACATTAACTTGCTGTTGTCCTCATACTTCTTTATCTTGGGAGTGTTGGCTCTCTCCCATGTCTTTGGGTTTGTATTATTCATGTTCTATTCACCTTTTCTTGACTAAATGATAATATATGGTTGTTGCAGAAAGGAAAAAAGTTGAAAATCCATATCAAGTTCTAAAGCTGTATGGAGTTGATTTTCACAGCAGTTGTCATCTCCCACAGGCCAGTCATCTCAGGTCTGGTTCCAGCCTCAGTGCCCTTTGAGACGTACCATCTTCATCTGATGCGTGGCGACAAGGAGAAGAAGGACTACATCATCAACTATGGCTTCACCTCCTATGACCTGGTGTGCCTGGTGGTGTGCTCTATATTAGGAGTGTGGTACCTCTTGAAGAAGGTAGGTTACGTTCTCTCTCTCTCTCTCTCTCTCTCTCTCTCTCTCTCTCTCTCTCTCTCTCTCTCTCTGTCCATTCTTTCATTATCAGTCCTCTTCATTAGAGCTCTTGTTTGGTAATCTTTATCTCTTTTTATTTTCACCTTTTTTGTTTTGAAGTATTCCGACAATGTTTACATTTTACATGATGCTTTTCTCATCCATTCAGCAGGAGACTCAACCACCTCAGGCCCCTACACTCTCCCACTTCCATCACTCTGTACTCTATTCCTTTATTCCTCTGCAATTCATGAACCTTCCTGAAGCAGTTGTTATATAACACTCCCAACTTTTTGCACTACAGCCACTATTCTGTGAATCATGTCTCTTGTATATATGAGTATTGGTATGTGTGTGTTATCATGTAGTGTTTTTTATTATATCCCCATACCTGTTACTCTTCTCTCATTATACATCCTTTAGAACCCTATAGGTTTCTTCTCTGTGTAGTTGGTGCTGGTGTCCATATACTTCTATCTAAGTATCATTAATCTATCAATTGCAGTGCCATTAAATCTCGCGTATTTCACCAGCCTTCACACATCATTCAACCTCTTAGTCACATTGCACATTTGTTTCTTTTTACAAACTAGCTTAGTTGTAATCAGTGCCATATGTTTATTTGAAAAAAAAATGTACAATAATAGATTTTATGTCATATCATCATAGTTGGCTGTACCTTCAGGCTTGGTTAGTTATGAGATGGAAATGATGTACAGTGGAAACTGAATACTCAAACTTAATTTGTTCCAAATGTCTGTTTGAGTATTAAAAGTTCGACTGTAGATACTTATAAATCAGGTATTTTGTTCTGACCTTAGTAAAACCTTAAGATTACAAAAATTTCAATATGATTTTTTTTACAATAACATTTTTTTCTATTTTTTTCCACCGGCGCAGATTACTTAAGTTCTTTTTTACGTCCTTCAGTACATCAGCTACTTTAATGGCCTCCTTGTATGGTGGCTGCTGTAGATTCTGCCATACATTACTGTCTTTTATATATGTTTATGCTGACAGATTAACCTTTTTATCAATTGTTTACAAGCTTTACCTTCAAGACAGCATGGTTCTGTAATGCAAAAAGTAGAGTTTTGCATGGAATACTGAAAATACAGCAGAAGATTAGGAGGCACTGATTGCTAAGAGTAATGGTCACAAGAAGCAGCAGCAGCAGCAGCAGCTGTTATTCTCAGCAATCGCCAGCGGAAATTTCCCTTCTTATCTTCTGCTCTGTTTCCGGTATTCCATGCAAAACTTCACTTTTTGTATAAGAAAACCATGCTTTCTTTAGCTTCTTATTGCTTATGGATCTTGTGTGCTCCTGCAGTGTAATTTCTATTCATTTCATTGTTCTTTCTGACTTATTTCTCACTCCACTAAAAATCATTTCTTTGATTCTCATATGATTTGCTTTCACCACAGTACTTGTGTTTCTGTTCCTCTATTGCCTTCTATAATGAACGTCATCTTCGTATTCATATATGATATTGTCATGAGGGTCGCCTTGACTCTGTACCATCGGGTGATATTCATACAATGCCTGAAATCATCACCCTGACATTACATCACCTCCACCAGGGTTAAGGTCTTGGTATTGGGAAATCATTTTCTCCTTGTTATATTATGGGGTCCACAAGCCATGATGAAAGCACTGTGAGGAGTGTTGACTGTGATGAATAGTAGCTGTGGGCATGTGATGCTGTATCAAAGTATGTGAACAATGTCATATTATTTCCTCTGCCCTAAAGTAATGTCACTTTATGATTGGCTGCCTTTCCTCACAATGTCACAGTAGTGACACTAATGAACACTCTTAGATGAGCTAGCATCCTTCACTCACCAACTGCCACAAATCTTCGTGGATACCAGGGGTGGGTGGCAGTGGCAAGGAGGAAACCTTTGTGTAGAACAATGTGTGCGAATGTTTGAGTACTAAATTTTTTAGTATTGAAATTGAACTTTTGCATTCGAGTATTGAAAAATGTGACTGTAGAGACGTACAAATTTTGAGTCTCCACTGGATACATAAGTATGAAAATAGGTACATTTTCATACCATCCTTGAAGCACAACCATAGAAGCATTATTCTGTAATGACATCTAGAATGGAAGGAGTATTGGTTGAAGAGAGTGACAGGGATCTAGTTGCAGAAAGGTAATGCTAGAATATTTCAGCACTGGATTGCCAACAACCTGCTGGGGTTAGCCTTTGCTGTCAATGGTGTGGAGCTGCTGCACCTGAACAACATCCAGACTGGAGCACTGCTACTTGTTGGTCTCTTCATTTATGACATCTTCTGGGTGTTTGGCACCAATGTCATGGTCACTGTTGCCAAGTCTTTTGAGGCCCCCATCAAATGTAAGTGATGCTGCTGCTTGATATGTCGGTTTCTTCATCTTTGGGATGTTACACCATTTTCTTAACAAAGCAGATTTAGCTCCTCAATAAAAATAAATAAATAAAATATAAAAGTACATGGAACTAATGGTTAAAGGTTTTATTTTATCTGTAGTTTCATTAAGTCACTTGTATAGTTGAACATTTTTTATGTGTATGTGTGTCATTCTCAAGCACATCCCTCTCATTTCAGATTGTATGCTTTTGTATGTACTATGGGAGTGTAATCTCATGTTTTCCATGTAAAGGTTTTCAGATTTTATATCTTGTGTTTACAAATACTCACACTTTATATTTGGGAAATGGCTATAATAAGGGTGCTGTGCTTGGTGATACAGTGACAATTATGTGAAGCAGGGCTACTTGCTGACCATATAGTTATGGTATGATTTGGGGGATTTAAGGGTTATCATAGCTGCCATCTTACTATGTCTGTTTTTAAGATTTCCTGAAAGCATTCTTTGTTTAGATCAAATAGATTTCTGTGCAACCAAAAATTTGACACTGGTACCGTAACCATTTTGTGAAAGTTCAGCTAAAACTTGTCTCTTGCCAAAGAAAAAAGTTTTGATCGTAATGACATTTTCTGCATATATTTACACCTATTGACACTTCAAGTCTTCCCCCCCAAAATATTGAAGCCTTTATTGGATTGTGTTTTGTTGATGTTATTTTCTCTGCAACAGTGGTGTTCCCTCAAGATCTGCTGGAGAAAGGCCTGGAGGCTGACAACTTTGCCATGTTAGGCCTTGGAGACATAGTTATTCCTGGCATCTTTATTGCCCTTCTCCTACGTTTTGATCACAGGTAAGTGCATCATGTGGAGAAAGCTATAATGTACCTTCTGCACTAATAGCCTTCATAATACTAAACTAATTTTCTCTCTCTCTCTCTCTCTCTCTCTCTCTCTCTCTCTCTCTCTCTCTCTCTCTCTCTCTCTCTCTCTCTCTCTCTCTCTCTCTCTCTCTCTCTCATAATTTGTTGATTGGAGGGTAACAGAGACAGATACTTGTAATGAGTACCATCTGTTTATGTTGATTTATGATGGACATAATGGTGTTTATTTGTTCCATGATAATTTGTTGGTAGGATCATGGTCAAATGACCATTCAAGATGGCATTATAATGTTTCTTTTTTCTTTTTTATTGTTGTTATTTATCATTCTTTTGTATATGCATTGATATGTATTGTTATTTGGTTATAAGAGTTTGTGCAATATACATACACCAAGATTTTTAGATGAATATTGTATGCATAGTAAGGATAGAAGTGAAGGAACATGTAAGATTGTAGGAGCACTTATTATCTCAGCAGCAGTGATGATTTTACACAGAGGACAACACAGATGCCTCAGAGTGTCAAAATGACCAAGACTGTATCATGTAGCAGAGCAGTTAGTCAGTACTGTCAATTAGATGATATAGATGAGTGTCTTTATTCTAAACAAGTATCTAGATGTACTTTGAACTCATGTGGTAATTTTGCCTTATGTTCCCTGCACAGCCTGAAGCGTGGCTCCAACACCTACTTCAATGTAACTTTTGCTGCCTACTTTGCTGGGTTGTTGTTGACCATCTTCGTGATGCATGTGTTTAAACATGCCCAGCCTGCACTTCTGTACCTGGTACCTGCCTGCCTCTCTGCTCCCGTCCTTCTCTCCTTAGTCAAGGGAGACTTCAAGGCTCTCTTACAGTGAGTTCAAGTGACATTCTCTAAGATGAACATATATATATTTTTTTGTACTCAGATAGGTAATGGATCTTGGGGTGGGAAAGTATTTCAGATTTTATATATATATATATATATATATATATATATATATATATATATATATATATATATATATATATATATATATATATATATATATATCCCTTGGACCTGGGGAACTCTTCTGCCTCCAAAGCATATGTGGTTCCACTGTACCACAGTGGCCCCTAAAGGAGTGGCAGCAGTGGCAGTTTTGTGTCCTTTTCCAGTGCTTAATGTTGATTGAATGTAGCCTGTATTTCACTTATCTTAAACTTAGTCTATAATGGAAGAATGAATGGAGTAGATTTTGTATTGAACATTGTCTTCCTCTTTCTTACAATATCATCTAGAAGTGTACATGCAGTGGTTATGAAGAGACAGTAATTAAGAATGAGAGACTTTTGGAAGGAACAAGTCATTTGCCTACCATGTGTCTGTTTTTCTTGACTGGTAAGGTTAGTGCCTCATGAAAAGTGGTGTCTTGAGCTCTCTACTCATGCTAAGCAGTTTTGCTAAATTACTGTCCTGTTGCACTCTCACCAAGGTGTGTAGAAAGTTATAGAGTGTGAGTGGGTAATATGCCTTGCATTGAGTGCTGAGGCAGGATGGAGTAGACAGGGAATTAAATACTTTTGAATCACTGTCACTGTGTTTAGCTATTGTGAGAACTTGGGAGAGACTGGAAAGTTAGCCTTATTAACTCACAAGCAGTATTACCAAAAACTACAATAAAAATGTACAAAAAGTAAGTTTAGTATAAAAATTGAAAAGCAATTATAATTACTTTCATTTTCATTTCACTTAGTGAAATGGAATGGTACATTCTTGCCTTTGTAAACAGAAAAATTCATGTATAGAAATTTGCAAAATTTTTAGATGTAAATTACTTAATGAATTCAAGAAAGAAACTCATTGCCCAGGCAAAGAACCAAGGTTTTTATGTCAGCATTTCAAGTTCTATGAGAGGAGTGGTTACACACCTCCAGAACTAAAGTGGTCACCAAATTTTTTATCATGGAGATGGAGATTGATCTGCTCCCATCAGTGGTGGACAGGGCTAGGGGTGGGAATGATGTTTGAACGTGTGGTGCTTTGCTTGGACTATCCTGTGTGGCATTGCTGGTCTGGTATAGAATATATTGTGTGTGGGTTTATCTGTTTTTGTAATTCTTGGAAGAGAAAAAGATAACTTCTCTGTTATTTCTTTGTTGACATTGATGGCAGCAGAAGTGGTATATTTAAAGCATAGGGAAGGAATACACTCAATATAGTATTAATTTTGTTTGTGTTTATGTATCAGGTATGAGGACCATCCCAGTGAGGAGGAAGGAGAGGAGAAAGAAGCAGAAGACAAGAAAACAGGAAAAAAGGACAAGTGAGGTGAACAGGCCAGTTTCCTGAACACCAGTGCTGCCCTTCCTCCTGGGCAGGTTGTGATGGCTGGAGCACAATTCAGCATTTAGATATCTTTCCTCTTTCTTCCCATGTTATCAGCTTATTTCTTAGGTAATTAAATTGCAATGCTATCTTTTCTAATTGAACATTTGTCAAATTTTCTTTTGATATTACGGATAAATGGTTTTATTTGTTTTGTCAGTTTTATGGAATTCTCAACAAATTTGCTCTAGTAGGGATGTGCAGTAGGATCTGAGTTTTTTCCTTGCAGCAACTTGACAGGAAGACATCCCCATGCTTTCATACAAGGAAAAAACGTCACCTCAGAAAAAGACTGAATTGATTATATTTTTATATTTCAACTTTTTATCCAGTTGAAGATAATATTTATGATGTTTTGTCTGCTTTTTTTTCCCCCCCTCCCCCAGTATTAGAAGTTTGCTTCATTGCATATTCGTTATTCAATTTTTGTGAGGTGTCATGAAAATGTGGATTAGACTGCTATTTTTGTAACACTTTTTTTCATTATGGATAATTTTGTGGTGCAATTATGTTACACTGAAAAACAGAAGTGTGGATTTCTAGATGGCCCTAATGGTCATTATTGATCTGGTGTGTTGTTGAGCAGAGTAATATGTTACCCAGGTTGGCTGGTCTGTGGAGTGAGGTGGAGGGTACCTGGCCAGCCTGTGTAGTGAGGAATGGAGTATGAGGTTGATTGGCATGCTACATGAAAGCAGTGTGGCTGAAGCTTCCTGGAGTGGATCTGTATTTGAGATATGAAGTGTGACTTAGGATGGCTAGCCTGTAGGATGGGATGAAATGCAACTCAGGCTGGCTGGCTTGATGCGTGGAGTTGAGAACAGCTCAGACAGGCTGGCCTGTGTGAGCCTTAAAATCAAGAAATGCAAAAATTATGAGGCTTTTAGTGATTTCAGAATGAAGGAAAGAAAGGGAAGTTTTGCAGTTCTACATTCTGCACTTATTATTGAAGCACAAGAGGAACATTGTAATATTTCTTGAGCACCATCAATTTAAAATAAAAGTTGCTGTAATAATATAACTAACTTGGTCCATTTCTCAATTATAGGGTGGAAGATGTCTGAGGAGCATTGGAAGTTTGTTATTTTCATGCTTCTGTAAATGAATTCTATTGAGTTGTAAGAAATTAAAAGGTTCATAGAATATATATTTAAATTGACATTCCTTAAGTGAAATTCGAAGGCTTGAGGCAGTGTCTATGCATTGCAGTCAAAAGTCCCTGAATTATTGATGTAATAGAAGCAAAGCACAAGACTACCATGTGTTAGCAGTAGAAATAACCTGAAACTTTGATCAATTTGTTGGCTTCGTGTGTGTTAACTATATACAGAGGCCTTATCTACCCATGTATAGAGTATTGTTCACCTTTTAGGGGGAGGAGGGTTCCACTCATACTGCTTTCATAGATAGGGTGGAATCTAAAGCTTCTATCAACTCCTTTCCTCTAACTGACTTTCTTCACCCTCTTTCACCACCTCAATGTCACATCTCTGGCTATCTGCTATTTTCATGCTCACTGCTATCCATTTTCTCACCCTATTCTGTCTACCTCACCGATGCAAAAGTTAACCAGTATTCCCAAGCAATGAAGATCCTTGCAGCAAAACCACCTCCTACACTAAAGGCAAGTTTACATGCAGGTGTTTGCATCTGGGACTTGCTGAATTCCTTGACCAGCTGGAAAATTGCTCTGTTGGTCTGTTGCATAGGGCTACGCGGGAACTATTTCTGCCAGTTCTGAAAGGATTCACTAGAACTAGAACCAGCCTCAGTATCGCCGGTGTGGTGACTGCCGTTACAATGGATTGCATTTTAATGACACAGGTCGCTACTGTGTCACCAAGTTTTGTGGGTTCCATCTTAAGATATGTAGTACAGGGAGTATCAGTAGTATCAGGGAGTCCTTGATATGCACGACTTTAGATTCCAGTGTCCTTATATTACACAGATTCTTTTAAATAACACGATTTTCAACAACAATTTCCTTTAGCATAGTGTATGTACAGTTTACTCGAGTAGTGGAGGTGATCATCCTTACATTGCACGAAATTTAATTTGCCATGCACGGTCCCTTCTGGAATGCATCTACCATGGAAATCAAGGCCTTCCTGTATTCAGCAGCAGCATTGGACTGATTTCCCATAGAACCAGTGTCCCGCCAGATAACTCCTTTATAGATTTCCCCTTCCTTATTCATTATATAATTGCATTTCTGCAATTCTCCTATGTGGAAAAAGTATTACAAGTAACCTATATGCACTTTCCCTGAGCCTTGGAACTTTTGTTATGCACCACAGGAAGTAGTTCGTATACAAATGAAATAAATGTCTCCTTTTTTTGTCAGTACGTACTCTCACCTCGTTTGTAGCATCGAAGCTAGTAAACGATAAGCATTTTGTTATGAAGATTTTATTACGAAGTGCATTTCATATGAGATTTATACGAGTGCATTATTCCGCGCATCTCCGTAATGACATTGAGCAGTCAGCCGGCTACCCGAGGTGTGAAATGTTGGACGTGTAGTGAGCACATTTTGAAAAAAAAATAAATAATAATAAATAAATAAATAAATAATAATGATAACAGAATAAAAAATAAAATAATTAAATAGAATGAATGAAAATAAAATGAAAAAGTAAAATAAATAAATATCGTGCAGCTCTACGTATGCAGGAAAACTTGAGTGTATACCTTCTTGATGTCGCACGGCATGTTACCAAAATCACACGAGTGGCGTCAGTACACATTGACTCTGAGGACGAAGAAAAGGAGTTCCACCAACAACAAAAAGGACCTTCCTTTAAAGTTAAACATTAACTTCACTTTTGGTTAAGCTTTAAAATACCTCTCACCACTTACAGTTTGGATCCCTTCGTGGAATGAGAGGTTTCCTTCAATCCGTTGTTATGTGGAAGCTCTATTGAGTCGTGTTCTAGCAATATTTTTCGATCTATCTATTTCATAAGGTATTTTCAACCTATTGAGAACAGCGGAATACAGTGTTTGATAGCGAGGTTTAATGTATTGATGTCTGTGAGGTGAAGGATTGACCCTAACTCGGTAAAAAAAAAAAAAAAAAAAAGTTCTAAATGTCATATGACTCACTAGTTTGGAAGCCTCAGAGAGTTCACGCTGTGTATGTTGACGTAGTAGTAGTAGTAGTAGTAGTAGTAGTTTCGTGTTTAACGGTCATGCAAAATAAAACTAATGCCAATAAAACATGAAATTGACGTTACCAGTTGTTACCAAATAAAAGTATGTATTCACGGCATGCCACTTTCAGATTCTGCGGGTTGTTGTGTTTCGGGGAACACACACACACACACACACCTGTCACAACCCTCGCTGCGACCAGACGTGCTGTCAAGTGCTTTGCTACCACTTTCGGCTAAGCCATAGTGTTTGTTAGTGGTTGAACAGCTCAAGGCATAAATCCCAATTTTACTCGAGTGGAATTCACCCAAGCTAAAATAATGGACGTATAAAACAATGTAAAGTTGCTTCAGAAATCGGGCGCAGATAAAAATCGGTAATTGAGAGCCTGCTGTCATTATTTGCTGAACTATTGCTACCAAAAGGACCACTGCACACTTAGCAACCTGGCTGCGCATAGTTGACCTACAGAGAGCACCCTCGTAGTACGCAATAGAAGCAAACAAAAGTAAGTGTGGCAACGTATTGGAAGACAAGCGTCGACTACCGTCGGTGAATCTGGAACGAGCGCACAGTGGGGACCAAGTATTATATCTTTATCAGATCCCAGGCACTCCTTCCCACCATCGCCAACTCCGAGAAATTCAACGAGTAAGAACGTGTTACGAGGTGCACCAAGATATTCAAAGGAACACAATACACATGCTTCATTGGAATATAAGAAAAACTACTTCTACCACTGAAAAAGGCCAGAAGGAAAATAAGTTACATCTGCTACACATGATTGAGAATTGAAGAGAAGACTGCCCAACGATTATCAGCCTCAGCGTTTGGTTCGGGTTCGTTCCACAGCTCACAGGAAGTCCCAGTTTTCGCTCCGTGGCTCGCAGTGTTAGCGAGGTTGTGGCGGCGGGCACTGCAGGAGTAACTCTTTTTTACGGTTTGCGATTGATGGTGCAGATGGTGCGAGACGCAGCTCCCATTAAGGTGACCACGTGACTAAAGGAGAGGTTGGCGATGCAGACAGCAATCCTGTGGAGCCGCGGAAGGGAACCCTTGATGAATGATGACCTGAGAACGTCTGGTAACATTATGGGACATCACTAGAAGACTAGGAGATACCAAGAGGAAAAAAAGTAAGTTAAATTCTCAGTGTGAATACTAATTAATTTCACTGGTGTGTTTAGTCACTTGTATTGTTATTACTTAACAATTACTACCAGGCATCATGACAAATTACCATCAATACCTAAATTATATTGTCAAAGTATAAGTTGTACTATGATTATTACATTACTACCAGTATAATGATTGTGTACACACATTTCTTTACTATTATTTTGTGTAAGAGGGGAAAGCCAGCCAAGGGCAGCAAAAACAATGAAAACAAAAAGCCTCCTAATTGCTGGTCCCATGAAAGAATACGAGAGTCAGCCGAAAGTCAGGGACAATTGTTTTGAAACCCCTCTCATAAATACAGTTAAGGGTAAAAGTCCAGAATAGCACCTCCTTTCTCATCATTGAAATAACCTTGCAAGTATAGTAGTAAAACTTCTTCATAATGAGCAAATTTAACATATTTGTCAGGAGGACCGCTTCTGCACATTAACCATTAATTGAGTATTCCGGTCTCTGCAGAATCAAGTCCACAATGATCAGTCACGTAGGAAGGAATACAAGTTAGTGCGTGTGTTCATATGTTGGTGAGTGTTCGGCGTATGCACCTGGGTCTAATGACGCTGTTTCACGTCACGTTACACCTGCAAATAAAACCACAACAGTCTGCCAATCAGAACAATAAAATGTATGGACATGCGCATTGGAAGCGTCACGTCGCTTCACGTGATGATAACCTGCAAATCACGACACTAGAGTCGTATGATCCCCCTCAATACTGGGGGGTGTTCACTGCCCACAATCCTCCAGCCACTCTGATTTTTTATATGGCGGCAGGGAGGTGCATGGACGTTTAGTTGGTGTAATGTTTTAGCTTAAAGAGCCGCTGGCCGCGGATGGTAGTTTCATCGTAAAGATGAGGTTATTTACTTAATTTTGAATGATTGTATGACATGATGAACTACTTTAGTTAGCAGTTTATTGAATTTTAAGTTTTTTTGTGATATCCGAGGTACAGGCGAGGCCGAAACTAGCTCCGTTGGCAAGCTGAGCTTGGTAGTGCGTCCTCGGTTAATTAAGTGATGCTGGCCAAAGCCAAACTGCTTGTGAGGCAGCAGCAGGTTGTGACGTTGTAAATGATTCCTTAATCTGTTGTTAATTATTTTCTCAAATACCTTTCCCAAGGCTTCTAAGAGGCTTATAATTGGTCTGTAATTTTGTGACAAGTGGTGTTTTTTGTTTGGTTTGGGGATTGATATGGTGGTGGCTGTTTTATATGGCCTGGGAAAGTAGCCTGTTGCGAGGCAGGCGGGCGGTGTACGTAGATTGGTGTGAGGGAAGATGATAATATATTATTTCAGGGTAGTAGATAGCGAGCCATGAGCCATGACCCATGATATTCCCGTGGTGGTGCCAGGTGCACGTCGCAGTGCATTGTGGTGCGCGCTGAAGCACCGTTGGTGTTGTGAGTGGGTGGGTGGGTGGGTGGTTTTGTTGTCATGTGTCGAGTCTGATTATGTATTCTGGGTGTGTTTGTATAGTAGTCTGAAACGCATCCGGATATGAAATAATAAGCGTAGTTTTTTTTTCCGAAATAAGGGATAGGAATACATTTTTCTTCTTTCTATGTAAACCGCGCCGGGAGAATCACAGGACAGATATAAACACAGAGGTAGCCACTTTTCCACGTTCTTACACCCACTTTTGACATTTCTGCGGTTGCATATATTATTTATCTATTGTCTATCTATGTTCTTTGTATAAAACCTACTCGATTTCTTAGCTGTATCAAGAGAAACGTGGACAAATTACGAGAAACATGATATTGGGCTCGTCACCGCTATCCTGAGCAGCCTCCAGAGCCTCACCTGCAGCATAGGGGTGGCGGATGAGGCTCCACTGGATACCAAGTCACGTGGGGGCGGGCAACGCTGCCGCTCCTGCCACGAGAGCTGCGAGCGGTCCCCGGGTGACTCGCCATGTGCCTCAGAGTCTGCGGCAGGTAAAAGCCGGAGCAAGGCGCGCTGGCGCTGCGACCCGGCACGCCCACCACTTACCACAAAATTACAGACCAATTGTAAGCCTCTTGAAGGTCTTGGGAAAGGTATTTGAGAAAACAATTAACAACAGATTAAGGAATCACTTAGAACGTCACAACCTACTGCTGCGTCACAAGCAATTTGGCATTGGACAGCATCACTCAACCGAGGAGGACGCACGTAATTAACATGATTACAGCTTACATACATTAAAAATAGTTACCCTGACCTGCCCTTCCCTATTCATCTCCCACAGTCTCGAAAACACCAAGAAACGCACTAAAAACCCGATACATTACGCTATAGGTGTCAGTAGAAATGTCAGACAGCCAGCCAGCCAGGGCAGCAGCAGGATGGGCCGGCCGGGCTGGTGGGGGGTGGTGCCGGGCGGCGGGTGGCGGGTCGGGAACAGGGGAAGAGGCCAGGGGGCGGTGACAAGAACACCGTGGGGTGCGATTCGGTGTGGTGTGGTGTGGTGTTAACTTGCATATTCAACTGACAATATTGTGTGTGTGTGTGTGTGTGTGTGTGTGTGTTTAACTGAACCAAAGACCCCATTAGAGGTATATTGACGCAATCATTGGCCTCTTTCCATCTTACACGAATGAAATTAGCAATGTTATATCTAATTACACAAATATACTAATGTACACTGGAAATAATGTACACATAACTGGTATACATATCCTCATCTTGTCTTACCATCTTTTTCCCATTACATCTCTCTCTCTCTCTCTCTCTCTCTCTCTCTCTCTCTCTCTCTCTCTCTCTCTCTCTCTCTCTCTCTCTCTCTCTCTCTCTCTCTCTCTCTCTCTCTCTCTCTCTCTCTCTCTCTCTCTCTCTCTCTCTCTCTCAGGATTATAATAACTATAACAGTAATAAGCAGTAACAAGATATTTAAAATGTGTGTATGTGTGTGCGTGGAGAGAGAGAGAGAGAGAGAGAGAGAGAGAGAGAGAGACGTATATACACAGAAGTGGAGAAAGATGATGGAATACAAGAAATCTTCAAGAGAGAAAGAGGATGAACACTGCTACATATGATCACTGGGATCATACAGTATGTAGCACGTCGTTCTCGTACTAAATTGATGAGGGCGTCACTAGCATGGTACTTACTCCTCGGCTGACTCACCTTTACTGATGAAAAATGGGTACGAACCGATCATTAATTCTGAAAAGCCATGAATCGGCATGATTTGAATTGACTCGATTCGCCTGTTAAAAACGGTTACATTGAAACTGCATAGTGTGGCGAATCAACACGATTCATGAGTCATATTGATTCCTCATGAATTGAATCGATTCCATTTGCTTGATGTAAACGCAACCCAAAGGAGATTTAAAACCATAACAACCAGAGAAAGATGGCGAAAATGACATTCACGTCCACCCAACAACACAACCAAACCTGCACTGCTTGGTCTTACTCTTCCACACTCCACTGACTTGCTGTTTCACTCACGTACCGAAACCTCAAAGTTGCATAAACATCAATCTGAAACCAGCGATTACACGTCCCACGCTTATATGCAAAAATTCATAGATCGAGTCGTACTATACACTCGCAAATAACGTCAATGCAAAACTGACGTGACGCGATCATCCCTAAAGGCCTGTCCACACCAGGAAACATTGTTTGGAAACAATGTTTGCAAACAGTTTGCGAACAGTTTGCACACAGTTTGCAAACTGTTCGCAAACAGTTTGCAAACTGTTTGCGAACATTGTTTCCAAACAGTTTGCAAACTGTTTGGAAACTGTTTGCAAACTGTTTCCAAACAATATTTCACATGTATCTGTTTCCCATCCAGAATGGGAAACACAGTGTGTTTGGTGTGTGTGTGTGTGTGTGTGTGTGTGTGTGTGTGTGTGTGTGTGTGTGTGTGTGTGTGTGTGTGTGTGTGTGTGTGTGACGATGAATCAGTAGTGGGCATCCGAAGAAAATTAAAACCTGCTCCATCTATAATAATAATAATAATTATAATTATAATAATATTATATTATAGGACTGCTAACTCCACAACGCACGGCTGTCTTTCTCTTTCTCTTGCCCTTTCTTGAGTTAATCAACAGTGCCAAGTAATATACAGAGGCTGCTGCAGCAACCTCCACACTAACTACAGGCATGACGACAACTGAGGTCTGGACAGGAAACATTGTTTGGAAACAGTTTGCAAACTGTTTGCAAACTGTTTGAAAACAGTTTGCAAACTGTTTGCAAACATGTTATCGAAAACTGTTTGCAAACTGTTCGCAAACTGTTTGCAAACATTGTTTCCAAACAATGTTTCCTGGTGTGGACAGGGCTTAACTGGAAAAAAAAGAACTAAACATCGAGCGTTCATTGCCTTTCTTCCAAAAGAATACTTCGAAGTTCACGGTTGCAGTGGGACTAGCTTAACTTCAGAGTACTGCGGGCATTGGCTGTAATACCTCTCTGTGACCTCAACCCGGAATGACTAGACAGGTTAAGGTGTGTGTGTGTGTGTGTGTGTGTGTGTGTGTGTGTGTGTGTGTTTCCCTTGTTAATCATTACAAATAATTACAAGCCGATACTGTAAAAAGAGCTACGTAAACTATGGCATTACCAATGTGCGAGTCATAGGCTGAGAGACTAGAAATACCATCGTGTTATTTTTCCAAACGTTTCACAAGTAGCTCACCAAACATGCCTAGCTACAGAAGGGCCATGAATATAAGATTTGGCAACTATCTTCGCTATATATAGTTTTGTTTCCGTTTCCTTTCCTCTTGACTTCATTCTCTAACTAAAGCTTTCTTAAACTTCTTCTTATATTCTATATTATAGAATATAATTGTAATATAATATAATTCTATATAATATATAATTCTATATAATTCTATATTATAGAATATAATTGTCCTATTTTGGGCACGGCCGCACTGTTTACGCCAAGGATGAAAGTATATTTCTCATCATTGTTGGCCTCTACGTACCAAAAACACTGCTTGGACATGGCCTGGGCAGCCTTCAGAGGTGGGATGTTTACTTCTATGTACCATCACATTACTTTAATGATATACGGCAACCGTTCTACAGTTGTTTCCTGGAAACACACACACACACACACACACACACACACACAGTATCCAGTATGTACTGGATAATAATAATAATAATAATAATAATAATAATAATAAAAATAATAATAATAATAATAATAATAATAATAATAATAATAATAACAATAATAAAACTTAATATATCTGAAAGAAGGGAAGCAAGCAAGTGTGGATTATAGTAAAAAAAAAAAGCCTTACGCTGTATCAGCGCGCGGCTGCGGGCGCTCATCTCCCGTCTCCTTGCCCTTTGAGCCTGTGGTGGAATAGTCCCTTACCCCGGGACATGGGGCCAGCATGAAATCCGGGTTTCCACAGTTTACCTTCCCTAGGTTGCCCTAGATACTCACCCATTTATTGACCAGTGAAGGATGAAAACCTGGGTGAGGTCCGCGCCGTCCTCGTCCGGGATCGAACTCGGGCCCACGGATTCGTAGCCAGACGCGCTAGCCACTGCACCGTGGCGGCGCTTTAAAGGGCACCATAGATGATGATTAATCTGCCTTTCCGCTAACGCTTATCTCAGATACCCACAGTGTGAGCCATGATGAGAGTTGTGCTGCCGCTGTTGTTGCTTCTGCTGCTGGGAACATTAGATTCTAGAAGCCCCTTCAGACTGGTACAAGGGAATGACTGCAATGAAGGCAGTGAAACCATCAACAAAGACGATAAAGAGACTAAAAACGGTCAACAGACGGTTTGGGGGTTTGTGAAGATTGGGAAAGACTTCAATGGTGTGAGTCTAGAAATCCTCGGAACGAAAGACTCAAAGCGTGTCTGGTTCGATAAGAAAGATTGTTTTGTGTATGATGGCAGTTGGACACAACTATCTGCAACGACGAAAGTAAAAGACAACGAAACTATCATGTCACTGAGGAGTCATTACTGTTGGAAAACGTGCACGCTTAACAGCTATCTCTCCGGCACATTATCTGTAGTGGCTGATGGCTCTTTATTGTGGCGAAAGAACCCACCGGGAAATGAATGCAATGTCACGTTTCTCACTAGCAACCGTAGCCCATCTGAAGGCACCTGCAAAAATCCTCGAAGCATTTGCAAGAGTATTCAAAGCACGAATATCTTGAGCAAAATGCCGGTGTGGGGAATAGTGTTAGTGGTGGCGGTAATTGTGGCACTTGTGGGCGCAGCAATAGTGATTTTGTTGTGTAGAAGCAAGATACATCAAGTGAGTAATGCTGGTGTGTGTGTGTGTGTGTGTGTGTGTGTGTGTGTTTAAAGCTTTAGTCTTAAAGTTTTATTCAACTCGAGCCATTCTAAGGTGGGTATAAGAGTACAAAAAATGGTGCTCGGAAAGAAAGTATCAGGAAAAAAAGTAACGGAAAAAAAAAAACAATTTTTGCTAGGATAAAAAGTAACAGGAAAAAAAGTAACAGTACTAAGTTTATTTAGGAAAAAACGTAACAGTTGTCATTCTAATGTCTAATTCTAGGTTAGGTTAGGTTAGGTTATAGTGTACAGCAGTGATTCCCAACCGGTGTGCCGCGGCACCAAGGGGTGCCGTGAGATCTTTTAAGGGTGCCGCCAAAATTCAGAGGAAAAAATTGCATTAACTTCACTCTCTCTGCTTCTGCTGCTGCTGCACAATTTAGCGATCAAATTTTCAACTTAGCTACTTTTCATTGAATTTGTATAATAATTTGTACTTATGGAAAATTACAATCCAGGAGAACAATACTAATTATATGATTTTGCTGTGTAATAATTGTACGGACACTGGAGAGAACAGCTTGGCGGGAGAGTGGGAGGGAGGGAGGGAGGGGAGTGAGGGTTGTAGACTGACGCGTATGATACAGGGCAGGGCGCACAGCGAGTCGCCACTGGCCAGAGCCCAGAATGTTTCAGTACTGATTGGTGACGCAAAGGAAGCAGAAGGTATGACATATCCTCCTCCCTCAGCTAGTTAGCAATACATACCATGTTATACCTGGTATGTATTGCTAACTAGCTGAGTTCGTGAGTCGTTTGTTCATTTTTTTCTTTTGTTTTAGTAATTAATTACGAAGTATTAGTAATGAGTTTCTCTATGCTTTATAACACCAAAAGCAAAATTTAATAATTTTCTCCTGTAATACCAAATGTAAACACGTCGTAAATTTGTGATCATTTGCAATTCTTGAGATAAGCTAAAACCGTGTTTGTCGCTTTCTACCAAAGTATCAAAAACTAATTTAAGCCTCTATTTTTTTTCCTTTTTTTTAGAATACGTCTTATCTGACAACGTCGAGAAAGAAGGATCGATAAGTTCGTTGTGAGGAAGCGAAAAGTACAGGAAGATGAATCTCAAGACCAAATGGTGGCTTCTAGTATTGGTACTGCTTCGGAGTCAAACATTGAAGATGCTCCAGGACCATCTGAATCAAAATGCGAAAAGGGGAAGCACGCATCTCTCTCGAAGAAAAGAACATATGTTGATGCCTATTTAGCATATGGTTTTACTTCAAACAATGATGAAGATAATCCACGCCCTGTGTGTTTAGTTTGTGGAGATACACTCAGCAATGAGGCCATGGTACCTAGTAAGCTCAAGCGGCACCTTAATACCAGACATCCTTTTGTGTCGCAGAAGGACATGGCATATTTTTCTCGTTTGTTAAAAGGGCAAAGTAAGGCGGCTACTAAAATGGTCAAGAGGGTATCAGTAGCCGACACTGCTCTTGAAGCTTCTTTCAGAGTAGCAGAGCTGATAGCAAAGAAGATGAAGCCTCATACAACTGGTGAAGAAATCATTGGCCCTGCATGCAACATAATTGTAGAAACAATGCTTGGCAAAGAAGCTCAGGAACAGATTTCGAAAGTACCTCTTTCCAATAACACCATCAGCCGCAGGATATCTGAAATGTCAACAGATATTAATGAAGAAGTTGTGAAGCAGATAAAATCAAAAAGAAAATTCGCATTGCAAGTAGATGAGAGTACTGACATAGCTGAAAAATGCCAACTGCTTGGGTTTTGCAAATTCATTGACAAGGATATTGTGGAACAGTTTATGTTTTGCAAAGAATCCTCACTGAACATGGTCTTTCATGGAATTATTGTTGCGGCATATGTACTGATGGTGCACCGTCGATGATAGGGAAGTACAAAGGCTTCATCACCAGAGCATTGAAAGAAAATCCATCTATAATTACAACTCACTGCTTCCTACACAGAGAGGCGTTAGTAGCCAAGACATGTGGGGAAGAGTTGACTGAGGTTTTAAACCAGGCTGTCAAGATGGTTAATTTCATCAAATCCAGGCCACTGAAAAAAGGGTTTTTCAAAAGTTGTGTCAAGAAATGGGTGCGGTTCATATTTCACTGATTTTGCATACTGACATAAGATGGTTATCAAGGGGTCGTGTACTGAACCGCGTTCTTGAACTCAAAGAAGAATTAAAAACCTTTTTCCAAGAGGAGAGACATGATATATTCATAAAGCTGCTTGAAAATTCTACTTGGTGTTTGAAGCTGTCATATTTGGCAGATATTTTCATGAAGCTGAATGAACTAAATCTCTCAATGCAGGGGAGACTTGAGGGAATTGTAACATCAGTTAACAAGATGAAAGGTTTCCAGAGAAAGTTAAAATCATGGAAGTCGGCTGTTCAGAAAGACGATGTGTCAAACTTCCCTTCTCTTCAAGAACCAGGATATAAAGGTCTGGGAACTGTAAAAAATCTGATTCTTAATCACTTGGAACAACTAAGAGAAGCAGTTGATAAGTATTTTCCATCGCTTTCTACAGAGAAACTCGATTGGATTGTATCACCCTTCGAACTGGCTGACATGGCTGAAGAACTGGACTTCACGGCAATAGAACGTGACGAATTTCTTGACATGTCTGCTGATTCAACACTGAAAGTCAAATTTGAGAAGAGTGACGTGACAGTGGCAGCTTTTTGGCATGGAACATTGGGGGAATATCCTAATTTGGCTAAGAAAGCTATTTCTCTACTTTTGCCTTTCTCCACATCGTATCTGTGTGAGCAGGCATTTTCTGCCATGGCAACAATAAAATCGAAACAAAGAAATAGGCTTCTTTCACTTGAGGATGATATGCGGGTGGCATTATCAACAATAAGACCTGATATCAAGAGTTTGTGTTCCAAGCATCAACCGCAAGTTTCACACTAAGTATACATGCATGGTTCACTCTTGTCTATTTGTGTGAATGTCTTGTATTACTGTATACTAGTGTAACACTGTAACTACTTGAATACATTGTGCAACATATTTGTATTATATTACCATTTTTTGTAATAGCAGGATAGGTGTAAAGAAAATGTTCATATCTATGTATAAGGTGTTGTTACATCGATGCAAAATGTCGAAATGAAAAAAAAATATATAGTAAAAAAACAACGGAGATTTTAAATATGTATTTCCTTATAAGGGTGACGGGAACTTTTGAAAGGCTTGCCAAGGGTGCCGCAAACTAGAAAAGGTTGGGAACCACTGGTGTACAGTGTTACTTTTTTTCTTGTTACTTTGTTTCTCTGTTTCTTTTTTTCCGTTACTTTTTTACATGTTACTTTTTTTCCTGTTAGGACTTTTCCTATTTGTGAAATAATTACAATAGAACAAGTAATTTCGTCACCAATATAATTAGTATGAGTTTAATAGTATTTTATCATAAACTTTTCCTACTATTTGTGAAATAATTACAATAGAACAAGTAATTTCGTCACCAATATAATTTCGGTTACATAATGTGCATAACCTATCTTCCAAAGCAACATTACTATAACTACCAGTGACAACAGGCAGTTCATGATTGCCACACTTTAACAAGGTTATTAAGGTTGACCACCGTTTGGGAAGTAGAGAAAAATAGTTTTGCAATTTAACATCTATCTAACATTCTATAACTGATACAAAAAACATTATTGAAACAATCACTGATAACTTCATCACACCCACAGGCAAAGCAACAAAACCATCGAGTGAATTGAGTGAGCCAGACAACTTGCCTCACGTAAAGGAGAATGATGGCGTGTATGAGGAGTTCGACTATTCTACCATCAAGGATAACCTGTCTTGTGAGGCGATCCACCAGAACATCAATGATGGCTTCTCGTCACTGCAAGGAGAAGCAATGTACACTTTTGAAAATGACCTGTACGAATCTTTCAACAGTTAAGGTCACGTGTATGGCCAGTAGGTGATCCTTAAGATTACATTCATCCGCTACTCGTACTATCTTAATCTTTCTTTTTTCTTCATTAACTAACACGTTGGATAGCAGAATATTAAATACAAACAACGAAACTTGAATAATGTACAGAATTATTTTCTCATGCTAAACTTGAATTACGATTAAGTTTCATCTTCTATTCATTGGATAAACTTTAGTACTATGAATTCAAAGGAAAATTTTGTTACGCCACCTTTATTTGGGGGGAATTTGTATAGATAATTCATTCCTTACATGGCATATGTTTTGCGTATTTCAAAATATTGCCATGTTACGTTCGTGTGTGTGTGTGTGTGTGTGTGTGTGTGTGTATGTGTGTGTGTGTGTGTGTCTGCGTGTGTGTGTGTGTGTGTGTGTGTGTGTGTGTGTGTGTGTGTGTGTGTGTGTGTCTGTGTGTAGTGTGTGTGTGTGTGTGTGTGTGTGTGTATGGGTGGGTGGGTGGGTGGGTGGGTGGGTGTGTGTGTATACGTCCGTTCGTCAAAAATAATTATGCAAACAATGAAAGCAGAGTTAAGACAGTAAAGGGAGATGATTTAAAGCATTGAATGGAGTTATAAAAGGTAAAATTTTATCACCGCTCTTTTTTTTAATTTATATGGACAGAATCATTCAATAAGTAGAGAGAAAGAAAATTTAGATTCACTTGTGCTTATGTACACATATGATGTTGCGGTGGCTACAGGCTCGAGAGAAGAATTGCAGAGAGAACTGAATAGCTGGAAGAGTGCCTTAGATAGATTTGAAATAAAGATCAACGTCTCAAAAACTGGTTATGAGAGTTGGAAGGACACAAGAATTGAAAATGAAATCGAGGGTCAAGTGATAACGCGGGTTGAACATTTAAAGTACTTATGAGTTGAATTTCACGAGGAAAATAAACAGGAACTTGAAATAAATTGCAGAATCACTAAGTATAATAGTACTCTAAGTATGCTGTATGCACTACGTAAGCAAAACAATATACCCTTAAAATGTAAAAACACCATCTATACTACTATACTGAGAACCATTTTAATATACGGCTATGAAACGCGGGCGCTCACGAAACCAACAGTGTACAAGCCCCTGAAATGAAAGTAATCAGGAGAAACGAAAGGAGGCAATCAGACTGAGGAATACAGATATCAGACACGATATTGGAATTATGTTAATTCTTGACCTGATAGTAGAAAGTAAAATGCTATGGTATGGGCAAGTGAAGAGGATGGAAGAGGAAAGATACACAAGGAGAATGCTGGAGTGGACGCCTGATGGAAGAACACCAACTGAAAGACACTGCATGAGATGGATAAAGACACTGAAGAGGCATTGAAAAGGAGGAACACTAGTCTGAGAGAAGTGCAATATGAAACAACCTACCAAGACATCCGTGTGCAAGAATTTGGTCGAGAGCTTCCGCTGTGAGGGATTTCTCTACCAGGCGCAGGGTGAGAAAGGTGGGGGAAAAATTGTGTGACAATGTCCCATATGCTAAATTTGTATTTAGCTTTACTTAGATCACATCTGGACTGTGCAAAGTGTGATCCAGTTTGGAAACAGATTTCCTGCGAGTAATGTAGAGGATTATGAATATATGATGCTTCAGTGATTAGAAGAATTACTGGATGAAGATAGGCTAAAGCGACTCAAGCTGTACTCACTGGAGGGAAGGGTTGTTTACCTGACGGGAGTATAGGTAAGTTAGAACTGATAAAGGTGATAAAATGAAGTTCTGCTAATCAATCAACATACAACTCAAGGTAATGAATGTAAGGTAGATAATTATGGTTTGGTTTAGTACAGAATATGGTAGGAAGTGGTTCACAAGTAGTTGGGAATGAGTGAACAGGCGTGGCAGTATAGACTTGTGATTAACGCCAACACGCTACGTAGTTTCAAGAGTAGAGTTAATGATTAGATGGTTAGGAAAGACAAGCGATAATATTGAAACGCTGGTAAAGGGATGGGTTTGGGTGGGATGGTTGGTGGAATGGTGGGCGGGGGGGGAGGGGGGAGTCTGGGTTTCATGATTAGTACTAAAGTGTGGGCCTGCCAGACTTTTGCAGCCTCATTTTTTTTATATATGATATTAGGATACGTACTCCATCTTTGTTTTGTGTTCAATAGGATTTTGCTTATTATGTTGCTATGGTTTTTATCATAGTTCTCTCTCTCTCTCTCTCTCTCTCTCTCTCTCTCTCTCTCTCTCTCTCTCTCTCTCTCTCTCTCTCTCTCTCTCTCTCTCTCTCTCTCTCTAAGGCAACCTGAGAGAGAGATTTACATGAAGTAACAGCATTCTGAATCTCTAGACACATTCACGGTTTATCAGCTTTAAGCATGAATTATGCGAGAATGAAAACTGCCTTTACAATTCCTTTGCCTATAGATACTGAAGACGTTACTTCATTTAGTGATTGTGTCAGGCCTGTAATACTTAGTATGCATTGACTGTTCTATAATTATACCGTAGTACTTTGTATTGTAGTTCAGCATGTTGAAAAGAGTTACTTTTTATACGCTATTTATTGAGGAATGTGTGTGATGTATAACCTATATTCCTAGTATCAAGATAGTTGAAAAGGTTTACGTTAGTTACAATTTACAAGGAGTGAACCATTTTTTATGATGCCTAGTCTTTCAAATATATGTATGCACTATGAATTATTGTGTCCCTGCTATTCGTCACACCTGAAAAGGATTGATGTTTGATTTATATACATTAACCTGTTTTTTTTTTTTCTTCTTCTTCTTCTTCTTTGCACTTATCTACGATTGCTTTTAAGCTATTTTCAATGTTGATTCTTTACATGTATTACTTCTGTTTGAATAAAAGTTATGATTGTGAGCATCACATTTCATTGTTTTACATCCTGTGCTGGTACACAGTTTTGAATATCCACCAACATAGATGATCTTCGATACATACTCGTACTATAGAGCGAACGCTTTACTAGTACTAGTACTCTGTCTGTGTGTGGTGGGGGGGTGGGTGACTAAATCTATGGTTTAATACAATGTCCTCCTATCTCTACCATCATCCTCCCCAACTCCTCCAACAAGCTTGGGAGCCTTTGGGAAATCGTTTTTCTTTTTTTTTTCTTTTTTTTTTTGGGGGGGGGGGGTGAGAGGTGGTAGGATGGAGAGGCATATATGAGTGACATCTATGGGTTTTGGGAAAAATTTTACGGGAATTTTCCGATGTTTCAAGAGTTTCACTAACTCTAGGGAAATTTCCTTAACTCTAGATAAATATTATATTTATTTTTTTTCTTTCTATCTTTTTTTTTTTTTTTTTTTTTTTTTTTAAGGCTGGGGAACTGCACCCTCCTGGACACCCCAGCTACGACACTAACCTAACCCTAACATGAACCTAATCTAGCGTATCGTATGCTAAAACCTAACATAACATAACATAAACCTGACCTAACGTAACCTAGTTAGGGGGCTGCTTCCCTTCGGACACCCCTATACTAAAAACTGGTTTTCTTATAGTTTCATACAACAAGCCCTATCTCTACCAATACACCAGCCTCCAATATAAATTCATAACTCACAATACCTTAGCAAGAGGATGGAGATCCTTGCTGTGGTTCATCCTCTACTCGAGTGTCGTTACGTTTAGTGTCTTCCACCGGGGACAACAGGGGCGGTCAAAAAAAAGTTACTCGTGCGGCAAATCCACCCCGCCGCGATTCCACCTAGCAGCCACAATACCAGACATTGCTGTCAGACCGTATGGCACTCGGGACACTGTGTTCCCTCGGAAACTGATAAGACAAGTCGTCTTTTGAAAACTTCTTGGTGATCAAATTCGCAACCTTCACAATTTATTCAATGGTAGCCATAACTGAACTGAGCACACAGATATCTGTGCCCAGCTGTGCCCCATCTACGAATACGTATACCCAATTCCATTGGCATAGCTCGTAGTGTTAAGAGGTGGTGGGACGTTATTAGACAAAAGAAATATATAGACGCAATAAGAATCCTATTCAGCAATTACCCATATATCCCAGCTATAAACATATGGAAGTCTGTGTACTGCTCATTTCTGAGTGTGATGGAGCTCCGGAGCCCGCCAGAGCTCCCTGGACTTAGAACACTGAACAGATACAGCACATTCCCGGACCTATTGCAGCGCTATTATTCGTTTGCGACAGGTAGTGTACTTATTGAAAGTGTGAATAGTAAGAACAACAACCTGAGGGTGGCCCAAACCATCTAGTGTGTGTTGTATGAAACAATAGTAGAACCTGTGTGTGTGTGTGTGTGTGTGTGTGTGTGTGTGTGTGTGTGTGTGTGTGTGTGTGTGTGTGTGTGTGTGTGTGTGTGTGTTTCAAGCAGGAGCACAAACTAATAAGGAAAAACGTACTTACCTAGAGAAGATGAGTAGAGAAGATGGGAAGAGAATGTCCAGCAACATCCATCACCACCTTGCTCGCCACTCACCACAGTCAGGGCTGCACTACGCACTACGCACCACTGTTCTCTTTCAAACCGAACCTCCGAGTTTCACTGTGTCACCCCACTGTTTCAAAAGTTTCGATTGTGAACAAGTTTTCTCAAGAAAATACTTATTGCAAATGTTGAATTCTTATAAGATAATGCAGTATTATGAATTGTTTTTTTAGTTACATGTTACTTTTCATCCCCTTATTGTTACTAATTCCGATGTTCGATAGACCATTAACATGTCGTCACTCGCTTCACACACCTGTACTGGTGACAGAGAGAGAGAGAGAGAGAGAGAGAGAGAGAGAGAGAGAGAGAGAGAGAGAGAGAGAGAGAGAGAGAGAGAGAGAGAGAGAATGTGTGTGATAAGTGCATGTGGTTTAGTGTAGAGAAAGAGAGTTGTCTTTAGAGGGCAGGCTGTGACTAACCCCTTGAGTTGAGAGACACAAAGAGAAATGCTCAGTGAGTTCACAGTTGGCTCTAATGAGAGCTCATAGAACTTCCTGAAACCTCTCCAGACCAGAACTAGCCTAGCCAGAACTGGTCCAGATTAGATGGTTTAAGATCTCGCTGGGAG
>CM035194.1:29420581-29452723 GCA_020233015.1 Callinectes sapidus
GAGAGAGAGAGAGAGAGAGAGAGAGAGAGAGAGAGAGAGAGAGAGAGGTTGCGCCAATCGTTCCTTGCCCCAAGCCACGGATCTTCCCATATTTTCTCCCTTTTTCCGTTTTTCTGTGTGTGTGTGTGTGTGTGTATGTGTGTGTGTGTGTGTGTGTGTGTGTGTGTGTGTGTGTGTGTGTGTGTGTGTGTGTGTGTGTGTGTGTGTGTGTTAAAGCATTAGTTTTAGGAAGATTGCAGCATTCACCAAGGTTACAACGCCCCAGAGTAATAAAAAGGAAGGGGAAACTTAAATGTTCGGTAAAAGCTGCAGGCAAGAGAAGGAAGCAGGTCGCCTCAATTCTCCATCATCGAGAGTGTACGAGTTTGTTTCTCATTGTCTCTCTTCTCTTATATTCCTTCCACATCGACAACCTTTGACCATTCATTGTGCTAATTATCCGCAAAAACAGGGTCATATGGCGACTCAGGATTAAACTCTTAACCATCCGTCTGTAAGGGAGTACTGCGCAGCACAGCAGCCACAAGAAATTGATTTTGTCATAAGTTGAAAATATTTCATTATAATTCATGTTATCCATCAGAAATACGAATTTACTACCTAAGTCTTTCCAGATCAAATATGCGATGTGGAGTGTATTACATGTAAATAAGTAAATATAAGTTAAAGTTTGAGGATACAACCTATAGCTAAACTTGTGCTCTGTGGTGATGTGTGTCTCATTGGTTTTGTGATGTATACGGCCAGTGTGGTATCATGGCAGGCTCAGTTTACCTCCCAAAGGTTTCCCCAGGCATTCAACCATCGAACAATCCGAGGGAAGGATGGACAGCTGGGTGCACCGTGCGTGTCTACCCCGGGCCAAATTGGAATCTTGGGCCGCGCTAGCCACTGCACACGGAAGCGCTGCAACTGTATGTATTGCGATTTATTTCCAAACTTTCCTGAAGCCATGCGTGAGAGCAGGACACGACCTAGCATGAAGTCTGTCATGGCGAGCTCTGATAGCTAACACACACAGCCCCACCCTCTCCCCGCAAAAAAGGGTCAACTCGTGTATTCAAACTAAATAAGAGAATGCTATCAAATGAAGAAATTACTGATACAAAGAGAGAATCCTTTATGCCCGTACTGCACGGTGAAGAAGATGCAACTGGTAGGAACTCATTTTTATTTTAGACATCCTTACAGAGAGAGAGAGAGAGAGAGAGAGAGAGAGAGAGAGAGAGAGAGAGAGAGAGAGAGAAAGTGTGTTTGTGTGTGTGTGTGTGTGTGTGTGTGTGTGTGTTAACATTATACAATAGCTACACAGGTGCACAGTTTTGACTGAATGTAGATGAGGTAAAGTTTTCGCTTGACAGGAGCTCAAGGAACATTTCCATTTGTGGAATTCTAGAGTCACTTACTAATATCTCCTCTGCGTACGGTGACGTTGAAGGGCTTGCACTGGGAATGGCACTCAGGCACGGGCCTCAAGTACCACGTTTTAGTACCTCTTATCTGCGCCTGCCAGGACGGCCGCTGCACGTAGTCTAGCTGGAGAGAGAGGGAGAGGGAGAGAGAGAGAGAGAGAGAGAGAGAGAGAGAGAGAGAGAGAGAGAGAGAGAGAGAGAGAGAGACTATCTTTTCAAAATGTATCAACCTAATTACACAAAGTTTCGCGTGAGACACAAACATTAATTTCATCTTCTGCTTTCAAATATAATTGGTGACATTACAGTTATTATACGAGTACCGGTACAAAGACAGAAGGTGACGGTCAGTCCAGTTATACACAAATAGTACTTACGTGCCAGGCAGCTCCTGGTCCTGGACACCCCATGAATATCCAGTCCAGCGCTGAGGACTCCGAGAGGGCGGGGAGGAAGGAAGGGCGGGGAGCTAACTGCCTCAGGACACTGCTCACTCCGGGGGAACAGTTACTCCTGAAGGGAAAGCTCTCTCTCTCTCTCTCTCTCTCTCTCTCTCTCTCTCTCTCTCTCTCTCTCTCTCTCTCTCTCTCTCTCTCTCTCTCTCTCTCAGATTGTCAGACACTGTTCATGTCCTCTGTATCCTTTCCCATTGCAAACATATCTTTCCTGCTTGTTCTCTGAATACAATGCACACAAACAAACTGGAGTAACCTTGAAACAGACGTTGAGGTAAAGCTTGCGGTTTTAAAGTTGTATGTTGTCTCTGCGCGCGCGCGCGCGCACACACACACACACACACACACACACACACACACACACACACATCAAAAGACAATTAAGCAACATGCAAATATATAATTAATAACCATAATTGCGGAAATGGGTAGGGAGAAAAGTGAGGGGAACAAGCAAGATTGAGAGGGAGAAAGAGGGAAGGGAGGAAGGGAGGAAGGAAGGGGAAGGGAGGGCACGTAGGTACAGTCACATTGATTCGCGTCTCAACTACCACCTGCCGGGCCCACCACGCCCCTCCCCTCGCTTCGGGCTGGGCGGTCCACCCTTCACCTCACCCCGGAAGAGGATCACAACAACAGGAAAGGAAGTAACCCTCGCCGGCCACCCTCGCCACTGTCACACAATGCTCTGCCTCCCCTGCACTGGGCCACACCGCCGGGCGCCACATCCTCTATCAAACGCCCATCCCTTGAATGTTTTCCTACCATCATGAATCTCTCTCTCTCTCTCTCTCTCTCTCTCTCTCTCTCTCTCTCTCTCTCTCTCTCTCTCTCAAGCCACATCCAAGTTATAGTAATGAATTGGTAAAACTGAGCGTGCAGTCTGAGTAAAGTACACACTGAATACCAAGAGGAAAGTGTACGCACGTTGCAGATTTGACAAGCACTATAATTGAGGAAAAAAATAATAACGCAGTAGGAGAAAGGGAAATAAAACACTGTACCTTAGGATAGTTTGTTCACCTGAAGATAAGTGGTCAGAATGAGAAGAGGAGAAGGACGCTGTAGGTGCAAGCAAGGTCTTCAATGAACCCTGAGTGCAAGGGCAGATCCCCCGACGATGAAAGAAAGGGAGAGTGGATAAGTGTGAGGTCTGAAGTGTGCAAGGATAGTGAAATATCAGCGTGTGGCGGTAATTTCCTTCCGTGGTCACGCTCTTGAGGAATGATTAATTAACAGGACAGATAAGAAAGAGAGAGGTTTGATAAATAGATAATTTCAGAGAACTGAATGGATGTGTAGTAAACAGTTACCATTGCACACACACACAAAACACTTCACTTGAAGAACGTGCATGCCTACGTGCCTGTTGTCATGCAACACCATAGTAGCTAATCCTTATAGAATACATAATAATATCCTATTTTCAACACGTAAACTGTGAATACTACTATCATACACGAGAGGCAGTCACTTACCAACCAAAATACCAGTGTTTGGTGCCAGGGCGGGCGGCGGCGCGGGCAGGGTGCATGGCGAGGGCTGTCCTTAAGTCAAGAAACTCACTGCGGAAGGGAAGGAATTGGCAATCCTCGGCGACAGCCTCGTAGGATCCCTCAATGCTATCGTATAAACTCCGCAGGAAGCCCACGGAAAACTTGTCAAGGGCTAGCCAATGGGAGGCACCTCCCCTCACCACCAGCGGCCTTGAGAGATACGCCCACCGTTCAAACTCCTCCCGCGAAATATTGGCACTTAGCTCCAGAGCACCGCCCACACCGCGGCACACACGCCCGCACTTAGTGGGTGGCCGAGTGGCTTCCATTACAATATAGTTATTTCTGACCAAGCATTTGGAGGTAATCAAGTGGGTTTTAACAAGATCACCGTAGTAAAACAATAAAACAGCTGCCAGCAGCGCCACCAGAGCCCCCACACCCGCCCACTGATGCCAGTGCCACCGCTTGGCACTCACCACTCTAGTGGAATCGCCGCATTTGTTTTTATCTTCACTGACACTATCATCTAACTCATTGTACTTCATCACCGTATATGCGGCTTTAATCTCTTCCGTGGTGACGCCCGCATCTCTCGCGTCCTGCACCATTTTCGTGCACAAGAGACGAAGCTTAGTGAGGGCGCGTGCCGTATCCTTCTCCAGCACATTGTTGTTCTCTGCCATCCCCGGCAGCACTGGCCGAACGTGAGCGCTCGCGGCCCCGCCTCTCACACACTACTACTAGTTACCACATCTCGTTCATTTACCATTAAAATAATTCTAGCATTCTTAATGTTAGAGGGCAACGTTGGTTTGTACCATTAACATAATATTAGCATTGGATAATCATTAGTATTAAAGCTTGGAATGTTTTTATTCACCAAGAACATTGCAGAACCAGCTGTTTCTGATAAGGTTGGCAGTATGTGGCGCGCTGAATTTGAGAATACAGCCGAGAGTGGCTTCTGGCACATGGAACATGACACCCTCTCTCCCTTCTCTATCAGTATCACTGGGATTCAATAAAGGAAACTGATAGCAATAATAACAATGATTGAAATGTAATGTAACACTTGTGAAAACACTGAAAGGCTTGGCGACACGTATTCATTTACAACACAGGCCAAACTAGACAGGCAGTAGGTATGCTGAGGAAGCGTGTGTGTGGTTCCGTAGTACTGCTTTAGTTCTATTGTGTGTGAATTCTGAAGAACACTTAAATAATAGTCAACTCCTTTACGTAGAGATGCATGGAACACACACACACACACACACACACACACATATACGAGCGCTTGTTATTACATACTCGTAGGTATCACATTTAATTAAATAAAGATGTTTGGCGCCTCGATACATCAAGGTCACACAGTCTACTCATTTCTCAAAGTCATCCTCACAGTTCTGGTTCACGTCACAGTACTTGCTTTTGGATTCCTCAGGTCATTAATAATTACTCCTTGAGGTCACACTTGATAATCACTTTTTGAGGTCACAGTGGAAGTTGTTTCTTGAGGTCATAGTGGCAGTTGTTCCTCAAGGTCAAAGTGACAGTTGTTCCTTGAGGTCACAGTGGCAGTTGAACCTTGAGGTCACAGTGGCAGTTGAACCTTGAGGTCACAGTGGCAGTTGAACCTTGAGGTCACAGTGGCAATTGTTCCTCGGGGTCACAGTGACAGTTGTTCCTTAAGGTCACAGTGGCAGTTGTTCCTCAAGGTCACAGTGACAGTTGTTCCTTGAGGTCACAGTGGCAGTTGAACCTTGAGGTCACAGTGGCAATTGTTCCTCGAGGTCACAGTGACAGTTGTTCCTTGAGGTCACAGTGGCGGTTGTTCCTTGAGGTCATATTGCCAGATGTTCCTTAATGTCACAATGGCAGTTGTTCCTCGAGGTCACAGTGATAGTTGTTCCTTGAGGTCACCATGGCAGTTGTTCCTTGAGGTCACAGTGGCAGTTGTTCCTTGAGGTCACAGTGGCAGTTGTTCCTTGAGGTCACAGTGGCAGTTGTTCCTTGAGGTCACAGTGGCAGTTGTTCCTTGAGGTCACTGTGGCAGTTGTTCCTGAGGTCACAGTGGCAGTTGTTCCTTGAGGTTACTGGCAGTTGTTCCTTGAAGTCATACTGCCAGATGTTTATCAAGGTCACAGTAGCTATTGTTCCTTGAGGTCACATTGATTGCCTTTCTTTTAGGGCCACAGAGATCATATACTTCCAATTTTCAGATCACATCACCAAGTCACCTCCATAGATCATCAACACTTGCTCATTTCTAAGCTGTCACTTTCCCAAGTCCATACAAGCACCTACTTCTCTGCAGCCACACTCTCTTCAGTTTTGGGTGACTGTGCTTCATCCACTTTCAGGAGTTTGAGCTTCTTGAAGTATTTACTCACCTCTTGCTTGGCATAGGGCTTGGTCACCAGACAGGTTGGGATGTCCTCTGGCTGCTCTATCCATAGTTTGTGATCCACTGCTGCCTCACTCAGCTTCTCTGACAACTGTCTTATTTTGGCTTCACCATCTATTCCTAACACAACCTGCAAGATGGCATTCATTGCTCACTATATTAGGTGTTGAGGCAACATCAATATCTTTAGAAAGAAATATTTATAATACATTAATAAAGCCCTCATTTTATTTCATAAGAAAAATGACCAGTTTACATACATACTCCATATATATAATTGGAAGAGTTCATTAACTTAAAATCACTGTATGTATGTTTAAATTTTGTTTCCTTTTTTATGTAAGAGGAGGAAGCTGGCCAAAGGCAGAAAACAATAAAAATAAAGAGCCCACTAAGGATTTCAAGCAACACACACCTTGTGCATGTTATCCAGATCTGCTAGATAGGCTTTCATGTTGTCATCATCATGGAAGAGATGAGTGACAGCTGTGGCAGCGTGACAGGCCTGGGCAATGACAGCTCCCACAGGCCAGGCCAAGCAGGTGAACAAGTCTTTCCGTACCACCACATACTGGACCAGTCCTGCTGCACTGTTAGACATGCTGCCACACTACTACCTTCAATACATATTAGAACAATGTATTATAAATTCACCCTGTACACCATATTGTTAACTAAGGTAATCATAAAAACAAATGAAAATAAAATAATAATCATATATATCATCCTTACCATCATTAAATCTATCATTAGATCTTTGCTATCATATATCACCCTTACTATCATTAGATCTAGCAAACAAATTGCACTGCTTAGTTACTCACTCACTCACTGTGCCCTACTGCACCTTATCTCTTTCTTTCAAATCAAAGTACGTCACTCTTTTGTCCACTATCTGACATATAGTACCACCAATGAAATAAATAAATGAATAAATAGATAAATAAATAAACAGATAAATAATAACGAATAACAAAGTTTCATTTCACTTTTAATTGGATAATCTTAGTTTACTCTTACAGTTTCTATTCACTCACGCTAGTAATCTCCATGCCATCCCACAGTATTCCCCATTATGAATTCCACACCTCTACAATTTATGCTTATCATCGCACCGCACACTTTCTATCCATTCCTCCCTTTTAACTATGGCAGCTGCTGAAAGTATAACTGCTATGTTGAAAGTCCACCGTTAATTCACTTTAAACTTTACACAACCACAATTACTTATAACAGTGTGTGATGAGCGTGTGGTTATGCAGTGGCTGTGGCTGAGGCTGTGCCTGCGGAAGTAGCTTTGCCTGCCGGGGAAACACCTCCACGTGCCGCCTGCTGCAGAAGTAAACACAAAGCAGCTGGAGGTCGGAGGAAGGCGATAACTGAGATGATCCGTTGAAATGGCCCACATCAATCTAGTAATGACGTTAAAAATGCTAGGAGACATTTGCACTATAGTACTAATTTGAGCTAATGAGATGTAATTCGACTCATTATATTAATTATTACAATCATTCCAGTTCCGGGTCACGCGTGGGAGAAGGCAAGAGCATACTCTCACACTCCTAATTAATCTATCGCACTCACACTCCTAATTTAACCATCACACTCACACACTCCTAATTATGATAACGATTGATAGGGTATTAGATTAGCATATTAGTTAGAGGAGTTGAAATCTGACAGTTTATTAGTAATCCGTGTGACGGCTAATCAGCAGGAACAACAACAACAGTTGCTGTCTAGCTGACCGTTGCCCTTACCTGCCCGTCTCTGCCTGTCTGTCGGCTAACCTTTCCCCCACCATCATGCACCTCTAAACACCTCATCCACAGTGCTATGCGAATTGAGAGGGCAGGAGTGATGTGTTAATAGTAAGGTAGGCGTGGTTAAGCTTTTCATGATTTGTTTTCCTTCTTTATTTACATACCGAAAGTACTGGTGTGTGTTGCAATGTTGTTTTGTAGCAGTAGTTTGTGGTCCTGGTGGTGGTGTGAGTGTTATGTTGGTACTTGGTAAAGGTTATGATATGAAAGGACAATTTTGATGAGTTAAAGAGCCGCTTTCCTTGATAACACGCATGCCACTACGATAAGATTGAAAGGTGAAGAGTTGGTGACCTTGGGATGTGGTCTGTGGTCATAACTCCTGCCAGTGGTGCAGTAGAGAGGAAAGGTAACAGAACTTGTGTCAGTGTGATCCTCTGCTACACCCACAAAACCACTGCAATCATTCCAACCACATTCTGAAAACCAGTTAGTCACTTCACTTCAACGCATCACCACAGTACCTAGAAACCTAGAGATTGTGGTTAACTAAAGGGGAAAAAAATGGATGTATAGGATGATAACAAATGTTAACAGTTGGTGGAGGGAGAGCTGATATATTAATGATTTAACAAGGAGTGAAATAACCTGAAAACTTGACAAAACTTTAACCTAACCTAACCCCATAGCTATCTCAAAGAAACATATACACACACATATAGATACTGAGAAATCCAACCATCCCTTACCAGTACAGTGTCAGCCCACCCGCTATATATTTTATAATTTTGATTTCATGACCATTACCTATATTCAGTCATGATTTTAACCTATGTGCTTCTATATCTATATGTACGTTTTATGTTTGTTTTAGATTACTGAAGAAATTGTTGAAATGTTTGGATGTATCTAAGATGGTGCTTGATCATTGGTTTCCTCCTGAAACTTGTGTCAATGTGTACCTCTGCTTTCTCTCATGTAGTTTCTTGACTGAAATAATTGGGGATTATGGGAATATTAACCTTTAGCATGCTAGTTGTGTGTTACATTTTTCAACTTATGATCTAGTCAGTGAATTGATGACAATGAAATAAATATACTGAATTTATTGTAAACCTAGCCTAATCAAACTTATTTCTCTGATTAAAATACTCATGTTGTTTCAGTATTACTCAATCGTTTCATACTGGGTGACGTGTGCTTGTATCTGATGTAACTAATATAAGGATTTACCATGTATTTTTTATTATAACATTATTTTGTGTCATTATTGTGATATTTTCAAATTATAGTATTTGATCTAACCTAACCACTGTCTGAAGTTTTTGTACTCAATCTGAATACTAATTATGATTGTGTCAGTAATGGTGTGCACAATATGTGAGTATACAGTGTTATTTACAAGAAGCAATCTACTTTAGTTTGCCTGGGATGACTATTATAATACCAGTCTGTGAATAGCTCCCCCATAAAGAATTTGCTGTTAGAGATAGATATGGATTTTATTGCTTTCAAAATAGCTGATGTGGGTGTCTTACAGGAATTTTATAAGAAAAAGGAGATCACCGATCTGAAAGCTAACACATTTTGGAACCATTACCCAGAGTGGATGCCCTTCCTACCCTCAGACAGGATATGATTTGATTCCTTGCCCTTGGTTACCTCTTGTCCCCCAAAGTACATGTGGTGTCACTCTATCATATCACCCTGTGATATCATTTATCTAAAGGTGATTGTCAGGGATAAAGGGATATTTAGTTAACTTCATGTCTCCTGTTGCTATGTTAACCTTATTTCCTTGTGATTAATCATTAAGATGAGCATTATGTGAGAAAATATATTTAACAAGACAAAATTCACTAAAAGTCAATTGATACTATACATGTATAAATGTACAGCATTATTGAATATAACATTATAAAGAAATAAGTTTAAATCAGTATGTATTAGGAATGACAAAAGAAATTTGCAGCACTTAATATTCATGCAAAGAATATGATTAAGATTGGTGCAATGAATATGTGACACTGGAATGATGATCAATTCAATTCAATCATTCTTACCTGACCTTCCTTGGAATTAAAAGAAAAAAAGTGCTGAATGATATTTGAAGATATGGTTAACATGTGAAAGAAATTGTTAATGACAAAACAAATTGAAACATGTTGATAAAATTAACTTGGGATTCATGTGATACATAGTATGGTAATTGTGATATTTAGATTTGCTTGAAGTGTTGGAGCTAAACTTATATAAAGGCATGAGAACTCTCTTGTGCTTGCAAGGCAAATGGCAACTGTGGGCCTTTTTCTATATCTATTCTTTTTGTTATCCTTGACTAGCTTTACTCTCTCTTTTTGACTTCTGAAAAGTACATTTACAATTCTTATGTACTTGTATACATATACAAAGCCTTTTCAAAATCTTAATAACAGTTGTTACACTGTTACATTGTATACATGCCAATGATCTGCTCAATATCATTACTTTTTACATCAGAATAGAGTGGTGATAGATTTTAGCAAGTGGTATTTTGATGGAGTCTGATTGATGTCACATGAACAGGTAGTGGGTGAGAGAAGAAGATGCCGGCCCTGGTGGTGTTCAGCCGGCGCTGGAGGATTGGCAGTGATGACCTAGTCATTCCTGGCATCATAGAAGTCATCCTGCGGGCTGTCTGGTGAGGCTTACTTTGCTGATTTGTTCTCCTCTGTTTGTTTTAATGTATTACTATTGTTGATGTGTGATTATGATTCATGGCAACGTGGAAGGACATGTGATGTGATATGAAGCCATTATATTTTGGTTAAGCTTCATATAGGATGTCAGGAAGAAGCTTTACCTTTTTAACTACTTATCACTCATTATCGTTTAGTTGTTATTAATTGGCTTTTAACCAACACAGTTTTTTTCAGTATCTTTTACTGATTAAATAATTTACTGTCCTGTGCTGCTTATGTTTGTCACTTTTTACTGTTAATGTCATGAATGATAACTTTTTATATAAATATTTTACATAGTTGGTAATCTGTAAAACTCGTATAGCTTGCTTAATAAATCTGAAAAATGTCTTTTCTTATTTCCGTTTTATAAATCATTGATGAATTCAAGTGTTATCTCTGATATTTGTTTTGTTCTCAACATTGGTATGTGGTTGACAGGTTGGGGCTGACCACAGCAATCTTGGTGCAGCATGAGTCAGACACATCCAGGTGCTCTCGTGGAAGTTATCTGCTGCGGCTGTTTCTCCTTGTCAGCCTGGTGCTTTTGGGTGTAACACTGATCATCACAGTGATGTTGGTGGTGCACAGCTCTCGAGGCACCATTGTTAATGCTCTCCCCAGGAAGCATGTCCCTGCCCTCATTGTTACCAGGTGCTGTGTGGAACTGCCACCTAGTGGGAGTGTTGTGATTGTGACTTAATGAATGCTTGAAGAGAGAAGTAATTGTCACAGATGTAATGAAATATTTTGTTGTTAGAGAACTTTTTTGAAATGATCTTTTCTGTCAAACATTAATGTCTTGTCCTGAACAGAGTTGTTTTTGGAATCCCTGAGGTGGTGTGGAACATCATAGGATCAGTGTGGATCCTGATGGGGGACATTGAGTGTGAACCAGATACTGCTTTGCCAATGCTTATGAAAGGTAACACTTGTCTGAAATGACTATATACGTACATATAATTAACATTTCCGAGTCACAGAAGTCGCTGTCGTGTTTTTGTAGTTACTAGGCCAGATTGTTTTTTATCTTCATTTTGTATTTGTGATTTGTATTTCAGCCTTGGTCACTTACACCTGGGTAGCCATTGGCCTCATCCTGCTGGGCATCCTGCTGCTCTTCGATCCCATGAAACGACCATCCAGGCAAGGGCTAGTCGAGGGTGGAGCTCTTGGGTAGGCTACTTGGCTTCTGTATTTTTTTAGATGTAGATTTTTCACTGCAGGTGACTGTTTTTGTCTTTATTAGTATTGTGTGTTATTTTTTTCTACCAATAGCTGTAGAATTTTTATTTTTGTTGGTTATTTTTGTGCTTCTAAGATTCTTTGAACTATGCACTTTAATTGTGTTTATAGTAGTCATAGTAGTGCACTTGTATATGTAGTTTTATGCACATACTTTACATATCTATATGCATGTATATGTAATGGGAGAGAGAGAGAGAGAGAGAGAGAGAGAGAGAGAGAGAGAGAGAGAGAGAGAGAGAGAGAGAATTTCATATGTTGTTATGGTCTTTTAATTATAAGTGAAAATGTTGCTAATTTTTGTGTGTTTTTTGGCTTCCATTATTTAGATTTTTCTATCTTTGTGTTATGTAAGATTTTTGATGAGTAAGTTATCTTTATAACTCACTTGCATTCATAAGAGATCACTGAAATTTCTTTTACTTCATTAGAAACACTTGCCTTCATGTGTATTGCCTAGAATTTCTTAAAGATGATCAGCGATGCATGTGTGGATTCAAGGATAATGTACACGAGGAATTTCAGCTCTCGACCGTTAATTTTCTAACTTGTCTTATACAGCAATTAGAATTTTCTTTGTTTCTTAGATTTTCATTGTTGGAGTGGTAATGTTTTATTCTTAAGTGTAGGTTTACTGATAATGATGATGCATTTTTCTTCAATTTAGGAGTCATTATATTCAGCTGTGGGAGAAAAGATGTCGCTTGCTGTGTTGTGTGCGGTCACATGATGACAGTATTTCTGAGGCCTTCAAGAATGTAGCAGGTCAGTCAATCGACAGAATAGCTACTTGTTAGTTTGTGTGCATTCTGCATTAAGAATTTATTTGATATAGGCATGATGCTTTGAAACAGGTTTTGGAACTATTGTTTGTAAATTACCATCTAACAAATATCAGTTGCATCTACGCACCAGCATATATGATAAAGAATACAATTTTTTAATGGCATTTTCATAATAACTCACCAACTTGTGATCTCATACTAGTGTAAACAACTGTTATAAACCCTTAATGAATTATTACCATTATGTTCTGCTTGAGAGAAATCTTTGCAACATAACCTTTAAGTGATGGAGTTTGTGTTTGAGACTTCAAGATGAGAATGTAAGAAGTTCAGAGATGTTCTACAAATCTGTGAAAAGCAATGGCTATTACATAATTATTGAATGAGGGTAAAAGGAACACTGTTTGTTGAGTGATTTCACATTTCACATCTGTATTGTTGCCATTGTATGAAATTTACTATAGGTTGCCACTATTGGATTTAGAATTAGACTTGTATTTAAGATTTGATCATACCTCACATATTATCTGGTACAGATGTGTTTGCTTCATTGTTTGAGGACCTTGACTTGGTGGCATCAGACTTGGCAGCTGCCTTGGTGCTACTTCGTCTCAAGAGGAAGTATGAAGAGCAGCGAGAGGAGTCTTTCAGGAAAATAGATCGTCAGCTCCCTATCAGCAGGTCCTCTACAGCTAGTATTGGTAAATCTCGGTCTATTGCATCTTGTACAGAATAACCTCAAGATGTAGAGATTAATGTACTCTGTAGGGTCAACTATACTTTTAAGTGGTTGTAATGGATCCAACACTACATTTTATCTATCTATATAATAAACTGCTTAGTGCAAAGATTGTCTTATCTCTCACTGACTGACTCGCTGACTCATTAACTGCTATTTGCCAGAACTAACCTTGAGTACATTCTTACAACATCTTTCATGGATCTGTTATATGAATAATGTAAAAAAAATGTGTCACATTAGTAATTTGATGATAATTGTGTATATATATATATATATATATATATATATATATATATATATATATAATTTTGTGAATGAAGATACCTTTATTTTCCAGGCACCCTGCAGGATGAGGGGAGACTGCCCTATCAGCAGTCCCCACGACCTGAATGGATGAAGGTTGGCAGTGCAGAACATTTCATGAAGTTTGCCATGGCCTCCTATGGCTGGCCATGGTTTATTTATCATAATTTCTGCCAAGGGTGCTGTTCTCTCAAAACTCACTTGCTGTGCTGTTCTTGTTGTAGGTCAGTAAATCCATTGCTCTGGCTTTTTTCTTTGTGTTGTTTCATGCAATTAATGTTTATCATTAAACTTTGTCTAGTTAGACACTTGGTCCTTGAGTCTCCTATATAGAGATGGGAAGTGAGTGTTCATATCCTATACATAATGCATAATCCTTTGATCTAAAGGATGCAAACTGTGTAAAAAAAGTCTATAAACATAGTCTAGTACAAATACACACATGATTTCTTCAAGGTATGTATACACACACACATGGTAATCCTCCTTGATGTGGCATCTGTTAGCAAGACTTAGATGTTATGCTTTATACTGTTATATGATTAATTATATCAAGATTGGCAGAAAGGGATATCTTTTATGAATATGAATACATAATAATTGCGTGGAACTATCTTCAGGTCCACTCCTCGGTATGTGATGCAAGACAACTGTTGTCTGTGTCACACTGCAGCACTCAAGGCCATCACAGGACTCTCTGAAGAAAATATTACTTATATTACTTTCCACAATAAAATCTATGAGGTAAGGATATTTTTTGCTAATTATTGAAGTTATTGTGTAGGTGAAATTGCTTTTAACATATTTATCAAATATTTTTTAATGTTCGTATAATTTTTAGTAAACATTATTTTGATATTTCTGACATTTTTGAGTAAACATTTTTTTAGATATAAGATATGATAATTTGCTGTGTATGAATTAATGACTTGCAAGCATTAGATTGACAAACTGTTGTTTTATGGATGGAGAATAATTGGATGTTAGAGGAAATAATAAGATGACAAAAAGAAGATGCTCCTTGAACGAAATAGAAAAAAGTACAACCTTTCCCCAGGGAGTACAGCAAAATGAGAGGGAGTATGTATGAATAAATGTACATCAACAGAGGTAAAGAATAGATGATTATTATTTTCTTGGAAAGAACTCTTATGAGTGTATGGTATGACCTGTTTGTGTCATCCACAGGTTCCTTTCTTTATTGCCATCGATGATGAGACCCAAAATGTGGTGCTGGCTATCCGAGGCACTCTGTCCCTGCATGATGCCATCACAGACCTCAATGCTCAGTGCACTGTGGTGAGTTGCACTCATTTGGTGGTAGTTACTCTTACATTTTAAAGTTTTTAGAGGTGGGAGATGTTCACTGGCTTTTATTTTTAAATATTGTTATTTACTCCCTTCTGAAATTTCCAACTTATGGTAGCAATTAATTTTGTCTTTCATTAGTTTCTTTTATTGATTAAATCTTAAATCAAAGTAGAGTCAGAGAGACAAACATTTTCTTTTTCTATATGTCTTGTGTAGTTTTTTGGTGAAATTTTCTATTTTTTTTTGTTATAGTATATTCTGCCAGCATTGTTGTATTTCATGTCAGATAGTTTTGATTGTTCATTTGGTATCATAAAAGTGCTTGAATGAGGATATCAGAATTTGCAGCTTCTGATTCCATTGTTTATAAGCAGAAATAGGCCAAACTGAATCCAAATCCATTATCTTTTTCCTACCATTACTGTCACTTCACTGGTGTGGTGTCCTGCAGGTTGAGGGTGAGGGGTTGCCTGCTGGGTGCATGGCCCACAAAGGTATGGTGATAGCTGCTCGGAGTGTCCTTACTAGGCTGGCTGAATCCAGAGTCCTGAATGAAGCCTGCTCATCCCGTCCTGGCTATGGCCTGGTGATCACTGGTGAGTGGATCTGGCTAATCTAGAAAATATTTTGGTGAAATTTGCTCTTTAAGTCCAGTTCCTTGATCTTGTACATGTTTATTGGAAATTATCGAGGGAATCCTGTGAAATGTACATAAAAAGTAAGAGAGATGGATTAATTCCAGGGTTGGCATTAAAAACCCATGCTTCCCCACCTTCCCCTATCTCCAGAAATTCTAAACATAGCAAAGTTTTTTTCTGTTTATATTATATTGATTAATAAGGTATATATATATATATATATATATATATATATATATATATATATATATATATATATATATATATATATATATATATACACACACACACAAATGGCTCCTTAGTTGATGAAGCTGCTTTTCTATCTATCTCTTCCCTTCCACATCACCATTTCTATCCCTTTCCCTATCCGCTATGCTCTTCTCATATGTCCTTCATGAATACATATATACTGAGAGAGAGAGAGAGAGAGAGAGAGAGAGAGAGAGAGAATCAAATAAATAATGTATAAATAAGGATGGAATGGCAATGGGGAGGTGTGCATGCAGTGGGGTTGAGAAAGGTGCAGCTTATTATTGGCATGTCATGGGTTACATCCAGTGATATTTACCTTTTAAAATCCCTTGAGTTGACATGTGGGTTTAACTAGAAATAAGAATAGAAAAGGTGCTTCATCATGTAGGGGAACTGTCTGCACATATACATAAAAAGATGTAAAAGTAGTCATGACTGATCTGTTCATTTCCTGTGTAGCACAAGTTAACACAGGCTTTGTCTAACTGGTCAACCTGTATCGACATAACCTAAACAAGTGCCTGTTCTTCATATAACACTTCAAACCTTTTAATTGCTTATGTAAACTTATTAACATATAATTATGACAAATAAACACAAAAATTATTTAAATACAGAAAAATAAAACACCAAAACACCCTAAAATTTGTTCATAACCAGGGTTTTTCCCAATAATGGATGAAGAAAGATTGATCCTGATAATTTTAAAAGTATTTTATATGATAGTGTACATACATGTAGCAATCACTCATCTTCTAAAGAGAAAATTCATGTTTTTTTATTTTGTTTTAAATTGCAATTTCAAGTTTTAAGTTTTACTACAAGTTTATCTACACATGTAATATTTGTAGCTTCAGATTAAGTAACATGATAAATATACAAATGTGCATTAATATTGGATAATATGATTCAGGCCACAGTTTGGGAGCAGGGACAGCTGTGGTGGTGGCTGCCCTGCTGAAGCCACAGTATCCAGGGCTTAAGTGCTTTGCCTTCTCACCACCTGGGGGACTCTGCTCCAGGGAATTTGCTCAGGCAACTCAGGTAAGGGAAGTTGTGTACGTGTTTTGAAATAGAAAGCATTGGTAGCAAATAAATAACTATGACATAATAATACTTTAGAAAGAAATCAATATTTGCACTCTAATTGACGTTTCATGGAGGCCACAATTCACTGAGTTGGTGATATATTAAAAGCCTTCCCCCTTTGTTTCTGTGCTTAGATAAGGTGTTAGTTTTATTTATTAATTTCTAAGTTTACTGAATTAATTGACGTTTTTCTACTGTTTAGCAACTGGTGTCCAAACAGTGATATTCAGAGATTCTTTTCCTTCTTCCTGTCTTGCAACCTGTAAATTGAGTTTGATATTGGTTGGCAGCTCAGTCTCCCAGTGAGAGACAATGCTGTGTTGTAACCGTGGCAGGTGCCACATGATCTCTGTTATAAAGTCATAATCCAATAAGAAAACATTCCACAGAGTTTTGTGATGTCAGTGGTGGTTGGGGATGACCTTGTCCCTCGCCTCTCTTTGAACTCCCTCCATGACCTGCGCCATAAGATTAAGTGTGTTTTGGATACCTGTCCTCAGCCCAAGGTATGTCTCCTCACCCATGCAGGATGATGGCATTTTATAGACTGCTGTGTGTTGGAGGGATAACAGACTTGGAAACTTTCATATGTTTTACTATTTGATTTATTTTTTTGATTAATGTGAACACTGATATTTGTTATGAAATTATTTAGTTGGTATCACTAATCTCTTGTTTGCCTAAGTTGCTAGAAATGCCTTCTCTTCATACCAGCTTTTGATTTTTTAATTTTATTTCTCACAATTATGATAATTACCTATGTTTACATAAATTAATTAACCTTTGGGATAGTCTACCTGTACCACTAGAGCAAAAATGTGAAGTTAATTGGAACATGCACATTCACACACACACACACACACACACACACACACACACACACACACACACACACACACACACACACTAGGGTGGCTTTCCACTACATGGATAATGATGTGATGAAAAAAATTCTATCCAGTATGATATCTCTGAGGTTGGAATATGCCACTGTGGTGTGGTCACCTCATGCGAAAAAGGATATAAGGAAATTAGAAAGGATCCAAAGAGTTGCCACAAAAATAGTACCAGAATTAAGGGAGCTAACATATGACAACAGGTTAAAAGAAATAAGGCTGCCAACTCTACAAGATAGAAGAGAGAGAGGAGATCTAATAACTCTATATAAGATAACAAGTGGCATTGAAAAGCTGGACAACCAAAACCTAGTGATGATGGAGGAAGAAAGCAGACAGATGAGAGGACACTCAAGGAAGTTTTCCACTTAGCATTGTGGACACTTGGAATTGTTTAAAAGCTTGGGATAAACTACACCAGGGGAAAGGAGGGAAAGCAGTGATTAGATAGCACTTTTTAGGATATTGGAAGAGTTACAGAGTTTGGAGAGAAATGATCTTGTGAAATCTTATATGAGGAGTGAGTACCAAAGGACATAGAAGGAAACTGAAAAAAAGTGATTGTAGAAGAGACATCAAGAAATATAGCTTTCCTCACAGAAGTATAACAGCTTGGAACAAACTTAATGATGAAACGGTGTGTGCAAAGACAATACATAAATTTAAGGAAAATCTAGATGAAAACAGATTGGGAAGCAGAACAGCATGTGCTTCTTTTCCTGTATTTCACACATACACACAGATGTTAACAGTGTCTACATTCACTCTCCTTGTGATCAAACTTGCTGATAACAGACAAATAGAACACAATTTTTTTTTTAATGATATGGATCTCAAACATGTAATTCCTTCATCTCCTTCATTGCCCATCCCCTTTTCAGTACCGTGTGTTGGCGCAGGGGTGTTGGTACATGTTGTTTGGTATATCGACGTCTTCCCTGCACTCTGCTAACTCTGTGGACAGCCCCACGCAGGACCGCCCACTGTTGGAAGGAAGTGGCAGTACCTACACTTATGTAAGTAGATGAGGAGGACAGTGATGTTGTGACTGTTAAAGCTGTGATGTGTGTAGTGTAATGTCTTGTATGAGGGGCTGTATCATTTTTCAAGTTGATGAATGAAAAGTAAAATAAATAGACAAGATAAATAACAACTAGTAAAATAAATTAATTTAGAAATAGATACACTTGTATTTTAGAATTTCAATGTACTACTGAAGGGAAATAGAAGTTTAATGAATTTCATCCACAGATGTGTATCAAGATCAGTTTAATGTTACCAAAAAAGATACTATATTGATTATAATCTTTTCTCTTTAACTTTTAAATGGACTCTGATGTATTGTATAATGATGAACAAAGTACAATGACTGCAAGCTAAGGTGATCCAGCAACTGTGTCGTGTCTTCTGCCCCACCTAGGCACGCCATGTGTTTGGGGAATGTATACTTATTATGTATTGATGAAATTACGTGTTTCTGAAGACTTCATACTTTTGTGTTATTCAGGTCATATTGATATCTTGAAGAATCATCCTCTGCCAATGCCAATTGATAATTTAAATCAAATTTTCTCAGTAGTTGAAAATGATTGAAGTGGCAAGAGTTGTTGTCATGCCGACATGGGGGAAGGAGGAGGCAGAGGCATGACATCTGGATCAGTTTAGTCTGTGGTGAATACTATTTTCTTGATGACAATGAGGGCGTATTAATGAGTCTTACTTTTTTTCTTTGAAAGTTCAATCCAGTGTTTGGCTTTCATGAGGAACAGGTGATTATGTAGGAATTATGTATATGCTGTCTGCCCAGATCTGTAACAGAAGTAGTTGACAGTTGCATTAGTTATATGTACCCTCTTAGATAGTTATGATGTCTGCGAACCTTATTTGTAATGAAACAGTAATATTGTATCTATCTTTTCTTTTGTCATTTATTTCAGTTAAGTGGGAGGTGGTCAGAATTGTAAAGAGGATTTGCTTCCAGTTATTCATCTTCCAGTTTTTTCATTTCCCTTTCCTTCCATTTTTGGTGTTAATCCTACATACAGTAGGGACTTTCCTCCAATAACAACTACTTTATTTACTGCCAAACTTTGTCTCATTTGCTCTGTTAAATTCTTTCATTTTCCCTTCCCTCATGTCACCTGCCTGTCCTCCTCCACTGCATAAGTCATTGTTTTTGTCTACCTGTCTATCTAATCTTACACTTGTTCTGTGTGACTCTTAATTTTAAAGAGCTTGCAATGGCACACACACACACACACACACACACACACACACACACACACACACACACACACACACACACACACACTATTATTCTTGAGACAGAAATTAGTTGCATATTTGAAAAACAAGGAAAAAATGAAGTAGAGATGTTGGAATTTTTAGAGAAAGGTTCAAGTTACAGGTATATTAAATAGCAAAATGATCCCTCTCATTACCACATGCATTCTCTCTCTCTCTCTCTCTCTCTCTCTCTCTCTCTCTCTCTCTCTCTCTCTCTCTCTCTCTCTCTCTCTCTCTCTCTCTCTCGTGTGTGTGTGTGTGTGTGTGTGTGTGTGTAAGAGACCTCTGGCTTGGGCAACAAAAATGTAGTAAAAGAAGGCTTACTAAACACCTGTTCCAGCTGGGATGGTTAGAACTAGAGGATAAGCACCTAGAAATCTCCCTCTTGAGAGAGTTGAAGTTCAGTTTGGTTTGTAAGAACTTCTATTTGAGGATAGTCAGATCTCACTGCACAGAGGAACCACCTATAGCGTGGTTGATTGGTAAGAGTTTGCAAGGCAAGTTAAATCTTAATTCAAACTAATTATTAATTATTAATTCTAAATTCAAATTAAGAACGAATTAAGTTCGAATCAAGAGGTACCGCTGTATATATATATATATATATATATATATATATATATATATATATATATATATATATATATATATATATATATATATATATATATATATATATATTGCATTATTTGGAGATAAGCTATGGAAAATGGTTGTACTGTTATGTTAATGTCCCACAACTGAGAAAGTCAACTCTGAGTTTGGATCACAATAATTCACCAGAGCACAAAGTTGATGAATTAGAAAAAGGTATTTAAAAACTCCCAATAATTCTAGAGAGAGGAGCAGACACTGGAATTAAAGGTGTTCCAGCACTAGCATCATCACACTCATGTTCTTTGACATATGCAGAGCTTCTCATAGATCATTTGTGTTATCCTACTCAGAGTTTTCTCATATGCAGTGTTTGTACAATATCAGTCAAAGGGTAAGTGTAGGAGAAGCCTGTCTTGCTTCACTTTGTGTTTGTTTCAAGCTACAGTCAAGAGTTTCATGCATAAAAGAATGCTTGTGAAAATGTTCCAGGTTGAAGCTTTTAGTTAGAGGACATAACTTGGATCATAAACATAAGTCATTTATTGGCCGTTTGGTCACCCATTGTTATTATTTTTGTCATCATGGCATGCTTCCTGCCAGTCAGTGCTTACTTTCCCTTGCATCTTATCTCCTAACCAACACTTGTGTTACCCTGTATCAACTGCATCTTCTCCTTTAATTGATTTCCGATATTCAAATAAATTAGCATGTTTATCTGTTGTGTTGCTGAGTTTGTCAGAATTTGGTCATAGTCAAGACAGAAAGCTATTTTCAGAGTCGTCCATGATTGGCTCATGACTGATGTTGGAGCAGATGATATGTTATCCATTATTCCATGTTTTTAATTGCATTGTTTTCCAGTGGGTTACCTGAGAACCTGTGACATTTATAAGGAGACCTCATCATTCTTGGTTGTAATACATGTACCCTAGTCCAGTGCTGTGGGAACTGGCACCTCTATACTTCTCACTGGTGTTGAACTAGACTTTAAGACAGAACAGTGACTGATCACAAATTTATATTGTCTCAGGGAAAACTTTCCTCATCATAGTTTCTGTTAGTCTATTACCATTTTCTTGTAGTTTTTTCATTTATTTATTTCATTAATTTTTTTGTCACATCTTTTCAACTATGTCTGTTTTTGTTTTTTCTTCTTTTTAGAATTCCTTCATTTTTCATATACTTATCATAGGTCCCATGTACACTTTTCTTACCTTCACTTCAGTATTCATCTTATTCACACTACAATCATCTACCTCTCTCATCTGGTTACTTTCTAGGTCTTTCATGTTCATTTCCTTAACATGTCTGTTAAGTCATCTGATAGTGCCTTCTTTATATCTGTACTACTTCCTGTTATACCTGCTATTTTATATTCTAAAGATCCTGCTTTTCCTTTCTTTATAAAACAAACTTTCCCTCATATTCTTCCCTTCATTTCATGTTTCTACAGATTTGCATACATATTCAGTATGATTTCACATCTCCTCACAATTTGGGTTTGTAAATTAAGTCACATAATATTTCCTTTGTGCATTTTCTCATATAACTTTAGACATCAATTTCTTATTTCCAGTAAAGTCCACTTCGTTAATAATTTTCATAAATTCATCAAAATGGTGTGATCTTTCAAATATGATCACTGTAACCTAAACATCTCCAACCATATTCTGTATCAACAGTTTTGTATATACAGTACATATGTAAGTCAGACCTTTGGTAATATAGTATTTGTTTTCATGTGTCTATATGACTCATTTTATACAGAAAACATATGCTATGAAATTTTCCTTTCAGCAAATATATCTAAATTATTGTAACCTAGTGTTTCCAATTAATCACCATTTATTGCCAAATTTTCCTGTTCTTTTTATTCTTGGTATTCATATTATGTTACACTTACCTTCCTTTTTTCAAATCCTTCTTGACATTCATAGAACTCCATCCATGATTTTTCAAATTCTTTTCACCTCTTGCTGTCTGTATTATCCATGGGATCATATGCAGAAATTAATGAACTAATGAGTACTGTTATATAAGTGCATGCCAAAAGCCTACCCTTAATGCTAAGAATTTTGACAAGCTGCTGTAGATACTAATAGATATTTTGTTTCTTTATTGAGTAGATTTACCTTGAAATTTAGTTGAAGATTTGATCTTAATTACTAATTCAGATTTTCTTTCTTTTAAGCTGTACCATTTTATGGTAAAGATAAATTTTTACATGCATGTTTTACAAGTTTTAAATGATTGATTGAATGTGTCATCATAGTGTACTTTACCACAAGACACAGTGGAATGAAGTTCTAATTGTTCTTGTCATTTATAGCCATCAACTCCCTCTGTGCAGGAGAGTGTGGATGACGTGCAGGTGATGTTTTCCGAGCCAGATCCCCAGCGGCCCCACATCCCCAGACACACCGAAACTCCTCTCTTCCTTCCTGGCAGAGTCCTCTACTGCTTTCCTAGTCTGCCAGAAGAAGACAGGTCAGCTTTTATTATTCATTATTTATTTTTTATATTAAGAGGGGAAAGCTGGCTAAGGGCAACATGAAGAGTAAAATGAAAAAAAGGTTCACCTTGCAGGTCTGAGAGAGTTAGCCAAAAGAAATGGATACAAATCAATATACTATAATATTATTATTAATTGGTAAAAGTGTTACATATGGAAGTGGCAGGTTTGGTCAGCTTGCTTTATGTGACGATAGCTTAATTGGTTCTTTCAGTGCATTATTACTTTCTAAAATGCCTCCAGTGAAATGTTAAGATGTGAGAAATCATCATCATCATCATTGCTGTTATGATTGGTGAATTTCAGATTTACTTTATCAGTTTTAGTTACTGATTGTAGGGTGCTGAGCCCCACTGTAATGTAAGTCCTCCTTTTCAAAACCTTATCTTATTTCTATTAATGAATCTATTTGCAGTTCCTTTTTCTGCCTTTCTTTTTCTCTTCCTCACTGGACTGATATTCTCAACTCTTCACTAATGCCTTCACTAATTCCTTCCCTCTCAGTGGCACACTTGGATGTCTGTCTTTCAATTTAACATTACATATCCATCTTAATTCATATCATCATTACATTTCTCATATTTGCATTCATCATTCTCTTGAGATCATCCATAAAGCAAGTTTTCATGGAAGTGAAGCACTATAATGTTTACTTATATTTGCAGGAAAGGTCTTTTTATTGATGGAAGGGCACACCTCTTAGCCTCTTAAGTTTCAAAGCAGAGTTAATGTGTTATATGATATTGTGTAGTGTACTGTAGCTTATTGTATGTTCAAAGGATGAGTGAAGGCTATTTAGCATCTTTGAGGAATTATGGATTTGACATGAGGGATTTAAGATTGGGAAACCTCCTGGTATAAAAGAATAGAGTGGGGCCTTGTGCATAGTGTTGTTGCAGAGAAAAATGTTGTGTAGCATGAAAGAGGAATAGAATAAGTGTTGATGATGTTTAGTGATATTAACAATGATGATAGGTGTGATATTGCTTTTTTTTACTTTTTTTCCTGTATGTATTTATATACTGTATAAGGAAAAGTGTAAAAAAAACAGTTTGACTTGATATGGTTTCAGTATAAAGTATTTTTTCAAAGTATAGATATTTTTTAGCTTTTCTGTGTAGGTTTTAATGTTGTGAACATTTTTTCCTAGAACATGTCATGCATAATATAAGGTGCCATAGATATCAATTGTATATATCAGATGTGTATAATACCTAATCTTTGTTCAAACCTCAGGCTGGAGGGCAGTGTGGGAGAATGGGAGTTTACTTGGAGTGAGACAAAGGAGTTCTCACAGATCCTCATCTCGCCATTCATGATGCGCCACCACTTTCCCCCCGTGGTAATGGCCGCCCTCAGGGATGCAGCAGATCAGGCTGCCGACCCCACTTAGTAAGAGACTGTGTTGGGAGGGTGGTCTGCCCATAGAGAAGTGAGGTATTGTTTTCCTTTGTAGTGAGGTGGAAGTTTAGTGGGAAACTAAGTGGTAAGATAGTATCATAGTGACTAAAAGTAGTATTTTGTACTCATTTTGGCTTTTCACATAATAAACCATTTTTACTATTTCTCTAGTATGAGGCTGTTACCAAGGTTGTGGTAGTGATGGAGGTAATAGCAAAGACATGATAGATGCTCTCAGGGAGTCAGTCTTTACAGGAGAGAGAGAGAGATTTGGTGCAAGGAGAGAGTACTGTACTGCTTATTCTTTATTTCCTTCTATTGTATTTAGTTACCAGTATGTATTTAGTTTACACATATTATATGTCATTTTAATATGAGGAGGGTATTAATGTAAGGTAGAGGTTTTAAGCCTTATGAATACTGATACTAAAGATGCATGAGATGTGAATGATCTGGCTTTTGCTGATGATGTGCAGTGGTTGCTGATTCAGAGGAGAGGTTGAGGCAAAGGATGAAAGAGTTTACAAGAGTGTATAAAAGACTGAAATGAAGAGTGAATGAGACTAAAAAGAAAATTGTGCTGTTCAACAATAACAGATAGTTGTTGGGGCAAATGTATTTTCATTGTTAACTTGAACAGAATGATCAATAAAGTATAAGGAAGAGATAAAGTAAGGAAAGTGTGGGGAAGACTTCTTTGGATAAATGTAAACTAAAGGTTGTGTCAAGGAGTTGTGGCTACTTAGCATGGAAAAACTAAGGCCAGGGTGTACAACATATGTAAGGGCTGACCTAAGTTTAGCTAAGTTCTAACAGTACACTGGCCTGAGGTACACACCAGGTACTTTGCTGGAATCATGGGTCACATTTTAGCCTGGAGTAGTACTGGGCGAGAAGGAGTCCAGTGAATGGTCTATGTGGCAGCTGGGATATATTCAACTCCCTTCACTTCTTGGGGAGATCTGCTTTGAGTGGGACCAGGAGTTTAACCTATTTATTTATTTATTCATGTAAGAGGGGAAATCTGGCCAAGGGCAACAAAAACATCTATAAACAAAACGTCACACTTGATGCCAGTCCCCAAACAGGTCTGTGAGTGCTAGCTAAAAGAAAGGGTCTTGAAACCTCCTCCTTAAATAAAATAAAGTCATAGGAATTTGGAAATACAGAAGCCTGTAAGGAGTTCCAGAGTTTACCAGATAAAGGTATGAATGATTGATAAAAGTAGAGGAAGAAGGAGTCTTGTGCAGTGAGGCCAGAGGAGGAGGAGAGGAGGTATGCAGTTAGCAAAATCAGAAGAGCAGTTTGCATGAAAATAGCAAGAGATACAACATTCCAGTGGTGAGAAAGAGGCTGGAGACAGTCAGGTAGAGGACAGAGTTAGCCAAAAGAATGGGATAAATATCTTGAAACCTTCCTCTAAAATGAGATCAGGTCATGGGAAGATGGAAGTATAATGGGTGGAAGTGGTTTGAATGGTAGCTGACGTGTAACTGATACCATTACATATGAATTAGTCTGAGGATGGTTTTGTTCCATGCAATATTTTTTCTTACTGGTTCATCTGTATGTTAAAGATGAATTGTTAGAGTAAAATTGATATTAGTACCCACCACCATTAAAGTATCCTGTTGGAATAATTCTGAAAAAGGAAAATATCTGATTCAATGACAGGAGGTATCTGAGGACCATGTAGTGAGTGAGAATGCATGGACTGAGTAAAGAATGAGGAGGCTTAAAGAATTAGTTTCCTATGAGTGTATGTAAGCTGGTTGAGCAGAGCAAATAGTGTAGTCATGCTTTTGGATATGTAAAAAGAATGGGAGAGAATAAAAGAAAAGAGTATATGATGTGAAATATACGTATAAGGTTGAGAGGAAGACCATGTTGAGATCCATGAGTGATGTGAAGAAAGCATCAGATGCAAGGGAGATGTCTATGGACCAAGAAAAAGTGTTTTTATCATGTGGCTGAATGAAGAGCAGTTGTCAGTGGAGACTCAGCCTTAACAGTTTTATACTAAAGGCTCACAGATAAAGATGATAGAGAATGCTTATGAAAATTCCAATAGAGATACCCAATCCTAGAGGTGGCAATTCAAAGGCAAGTCCATAATTATCTCAAGAAGCATCTTTAAACCTCCTTCTTAAAAGAGTTTGTCATAGGCAGGAGGAAATATAGAAGTCAACAGAAAGTTCCAGAATTTATCCGTAAATGGATGAAAGACTGGGAATTCTGGCTGATTCTTGCTTTAGAGAGGTGGACGGAATAAGGGTGAGTGAAAGTCAAAGCCATGTGTTGCAAAGCTGCAGAGGAGGCATCCAGGTTGCATTTAGCAAGATCAAAAGAGCAGTTAGCATGAAATTGTTTTGTCTTGGTCACCTTCCTTAAACACGGCACATGAGCCTGGTTTATAGTTGCATCTATCACTTTTGTAGTCAGATGATTACATTATTTTTAACTTGAGTTTAGAATTTCAATGTTTATATAAGAAGAATTAGAATTTGAGATACTTGTTCATGAGTATGTAGATATCACATATTTTATATGATAGACTACTTACATATTTTTGTTATAGATAGATAACATACAGCAATATGTATTTTACAGTGCAGGAATAACTGACATGAGAGGTGTGAGAGCTTATGCAGTTATACTAACATTTTCTAGAATATATAGTTACCTCATCTTCACTAAATTTTTTTCTTTTTATGTAGTCGTGCCATTCCATGATATTTAGATTATTATTGTTTACTATATTTTCTTTATTTCCACAGTAGAACATTAGAAATTGTAATGATTTGTTTTATTTATCATGTTAAGCCAGACTGAGAGGTTTGATCTGAGTAGATTTGTCGAATTCTATGTATTATGAGTGGTACCTTGGCATACATCCTTAATCCCCTCCAGATCCTTGGACTTATACCAAACAGAACATATACCAAACAAATGTTTCCCATAAGAAATAAAGGGAAAATCATTAATCCATTCTGCATGAAAATAAATCTTATTGCCGTTGGTATATTATGAAATACATTGATTGAGTTGTATGGAATAATTCAGGGGTTGTTTAATACTAAGATACATACCATATTTGATGACATACGGGACATACAGGCATATAAGACACTATGATTGCAGCAGGGCATATTCAAGAAAGAAATGTTTTGATGGAGTCAAGCGTGCTATGGTTAGAGCAAACCAGCATTATGGGTGATCAAAAAAGCAAGCAATCATAGTAAAAATATATTACGTGATTGTAAAGATAAGACTGAGTCACAGAGACGAGGTGAAGATTACAGCCTAGGTTGAGATGTCAGCAACACACAGCACATCATTGAACAGGGCCATGTTTTAATTTTCAATGTTTCTGTACATAATATCATGTTTAAAAATGTGATATTGTGCCCTTACCTCAAATAGGATACGTAGTGTGACCTCGGACATACTGTATATGTTATGAAAACCTAAAAATTTGATGTACAAAGAGGCCCCACATTCACATATAAGACACAGGGTGATTTTTTAACCATTTTTGTGAAAAGGGTGCATTAATATGCTATCAAATATGGTATATACAAATGGAATCGATAGATGAAATAATTAAAAAAAACCTGAGAACATTGCTCTTGGACAGTTGTGACTTTTGTTTTCAGAAAGGTAAACAAGGCTAGTGCAATGTGTTGAGACTCATTTTGACACACATGAGTTCCAGCTCATGTTTTGTTATTCAAACAAACATACATATAACAAAAATTTTTAAAGTCCAAACAAAACATACTTATACTGTACCAATTTAAACCTACTCCAAAGATGATATAATTATACAGAGGTGTATCACCATATACATATTCATCAGAATGTGTGTATGCCTCACATGAATGGCAGTATATTTATCTTTGTAAACATATAACCTATTTTTATTGCTTGTTGTGTTGAACTAAATTCCTGAAATTGTTTTTCTTATATAACTCTTGGTAGGGTGCATGAAGCACAGATACCAAGGACATTAGGACCAGGCAAAGTGCAATCTGGTTTTTCTCAGGAATGCAAGCATTTATTGTATTATTGCTTGCATATTGAGAAAAAAAGTTGATTTAACTCATATGATAAAAGTATGTAACAATTTTTTTTCTGTAATGATGGATATTTTAACAATCAGAAAAGTTATTATTTCAAGCATAGAAAAGTATTACATACTGTATACTAATATATGATAAAATTCTGAAGATTATATATGCATATATTTTTAATCAGTAAGTTTATGAAAGAGGTATATCTTGATGATAGATTGCTTATCCTTTTAGTTCCAATGAAGAAGACATTATTCAAGTATGTCTATGTATTTTTATGTGTCTTAGGGATGTCCACCTCACAATGATGTAAGAAAAACTTTAGGCAATTTATTTTTTGATAAGCAATTTTACTCTTAGGGAAAACTCAAGTGAAAGTTGTGCAGTGGACTAGGGCAACATTTTCTAAAACAGCAGCTATGGGACTTGAACAGATGTTGTCATTGATTCCCAGACATGTGTTGTTGTCAGGCAGAGGGTTTGGATGGCCAGCTCTGTTACTTACTAATGATGCCCTGGAAGCCCTTGAGAAATAGTTTTAGGGAATCATGATTGAGGAACATTTAGTTTGGTGCAGTTTTCAATATACATACTTGATTCTCATGTTCAGCGGTGATAAGCTCTCCTATACAGAGGCCTTTACTCCTCTTTTTTCCTAATTACTTTTACATGATGTATATGTATTAAAGTTTCCATTGGCATAATGAATACATAATTATTGAAATATATAGGCTGATTTATAAGTTTTTATATTGTAATGGCTTGTATTTTGGATGTATTTCTATTTGAGACATGCTCATGAACAGTGGTGAGTGTTAACTGGCCATCTTCCAGTACTTACCTCATCCACTTGACCCTCCAAAAGTATAGTAATAAGAATATTCCTGCCCTTAACTATAATATGTACCTGAATAGTGCTCTATCAATCAGCAAATTTGTTGCTCTTGGTTGTATGTCAACAATTGGTCATTGTATTAGTTACTTTATTTGTAGTTTTATCATTACTGTGATGGAATTGCATCATCTATATAAATTCAATGAATCTCATTCATGGATGTTTATTTCACAGATGTCATTTGCTACTTTATTATTTTGATGTTTTTCTTTATTTGTATTTTTCATGGGTTCTTCTCTTGCTCTGTTTGTGCTTTTTCTGTTCCTTGCATATGGACAGGAAATCTGTCATTGCAAAAGAAAATAATACATATTATAGAAGTCTTTTTATTATAGCTTGTGTATGTTCTTGATTGATTTTGTCAGTATTCGTTATGTAAAGTAAATTTTGTAATAAATATGTTATCAATATTTTTTTTACCTGAAGTGTGTGCTTATACAGGTGTGTCCTTCATCATTAAAGTAATGTAATATGTTCCACGTGGGAGCATTTTTAATGCTGTTTTTATTTTTATTTTTTTTTATAATCTTTGCCTTCAATACTTAGGTTTACTTACCAGTGTTATTGAATGAAGTCAAGCCAAGCATGTGTCAAGTTAACTTAGTCTCCCTCATACTGTTTTGTAATGATGCATGTGTAGCTGTAAAAGGATACATTTGTTCATCATTTACAGAGGATGCTTCAGGGTTAGTGGGTGACAGCTGGGTTTTGTTGTCAGAGCTCACTTCAATCAACAATCTTATTATTAAGAAAGTACAGGTCTTACATGTATTTTTTTTGTCTTTTTGCTTTTTTATTATTTTCCTGTATAACAAATTAGCTGTTATTTTTTTTTTTTTATATATAGAATCATGTCAAAAAAGTATCTTGAGCATCATATGACAGATAACTTTATTTATAAAAACAATAATAAAACCAAAGATGATTAAGTATTCCAGAAAATGTGGATTGTTGTCTTTATCTTAATGACACTGTATTTAATTACTTATAACATTGGAACCTTTATTTTACACTACAGAGTATCTCATAAGTTTTCGTATATTTGGAAATAAAGATTTTTTAATGAGAAAACAATTTCTCTCATAATGAGCTCTACGTGGATTCAGTTATTTTTACTGACACATTCCAATATGTACATGTGGTCTACTACTGATGAACAGACATTAGCACAGATGGTGTTATGCTTCTAATGGTGTCAGTAGTATGTTCCTTAAAATGATTTATATGTATTATCTGTTTCCTGATACACTAGGGCCTTCAAGGGGCCCCAGGATAAAAACTGAGGTGCAGTGTGAGATCTAGGGACCTGAAAGGTCACACCATGAGACCATGCAGACACATCCAAGACTCCAGAAATGTTAAAAGTATAAGTAAGGAAAGTTATAGGACATACTGTATAATATATCAACGATTATTTGTCCATATGATTATTCTGGAATTGGTTTCTCTTTTCATATCATATGTTGTCTTTTATAGGACATAGTTCTTTAACTTTTATTCTCCCTAAGGGTGCTGATATGATAGGGGTCCTCTCAGCCTTGTTCATTGTTCACTGTTCTCCAGATTGTTAAGCAACTTTAAAGGCTTGTGTTGGCAACTGAGAAATCCATATTGCCTTACTTATGATAGGTTTGTATGAGGGTTGTCACTAAGAAGTGACCAGTGTACCATGTCTCCCTGGTTCAATCTCTGGGCTGTGCTTGGCTTTGGTAAGCCCTGCTCCATCAATCTGGTTTTGAGCTGCTGTGGTATGAATTGATAACTTATTTGAAAACTGGTCAATTGGTATAATGTCTCGGCTTAACCATCCATGAAACTCAGTTGTTGCAATATAATTAATTAATGATATCTGGACTTGCTGCCCCAATATTTGTTTGCTGTTCTTTTGTCAGACAGTATACTGTTTGATGTAAACCTATAATGGCTATCCCCATGGGAGATTCTTTATATTTAGGCTGTGGTAGATATCATTCTTAAATGGTTTGCCCTGTATCAGTAACAACTGTTATAGATTCCACATTCATATTTACATACTTATATATTAAGGTACTTATAAGGGAAAATATATTCTTCTATGTGTTTATGTTCCTCCTGATGACATAGATGATCACTGCTGGTCTATCTTGTCAACATTTATTACATCTCATATATATATATATATATATATATATATATATATATATATATATATATATATATATATATATATATATATATATATATTATCCACAAGACCTGAAGGCAGTACTGTGTTCTACTCATGGTCTTTGCCAGATTTAGTCATACTACTTCAGAACCCAGCCATAAAGCAATAGTGTTGGTTCATGGCACCGTCTTCCTTTTGAGTCCTCTAATGCTATCACCATTAACTTCTATTCACCCACCACACTCTCTTATTTGAGCAACTGTTTTTCATTAGCTTGTCACAAATTATTTTTCTCAGATGAATTGCCGAGAAAAATAAGGAAATTGGCTTGGACAATAGTGAGGATGATTAGCTCCAGGAGTGACAGGGAACTTTACAGAGATGAATTAGAGAGCCAGAAGACTGAGAATTGGAAATTTGACATTCACTACCACAACTTGTTTCTGAGTTTTAAGACTGTATCCTGTATTCCAAGACACATTTTAGTGATGCTTTCAGTCTCCATATAAAGTGCTTGGATAGATGCAGAAAAGGTTTGAATTACTCAATTTTAGCAGAAAATCTTATGAAACTCCTTTCCTGGGATTGATTTCACTAGTTACCTCTAGAAAGTTCAGTTAATGTGTAAATAAATGTTGTCCTATGTGGCTTGTATATATGTAGTCTAATTGCCCTCTTAAGTGCAAACCAAAACTTTCAGTTTCACAGGATAGTG
>CM035194.1:29452823-29470323 GCA_020233015.1 Callinectes sapidus
TTTTTTTTTTTTTTTTTTTTTTTTTTTTTTTTTTGCCAGAGGCTATGTGGGATTCCCTCTTTCAAACTATCCCAGCAAGTCACACACATCTTTCCTCTTACTGCCCCTGGTTTTCTTACCTGGTGATGGTAATTCAAGTGGTCCAAAAATCTATGGTAATGAATTACCTATGTAGATCTGGTCCATGCTACAAAGGAAATTATTGTACTTTTTATAAGAAATGCATCACATTATTTGCCAGCTTTCCTTCCATTTGCATATTCTTTTGTATCTTCACTGGATTTGAGTTTTCCTCCTGTCTTAATCCCATTTAGCTATTTCTGATAGTGTATTTGAATTCCATGCCATTCTTATCTTAAGAGTTATTGATACTTTTCTCTTCATCTGACCTGCTTCATTGTCTGGTCTTGAAGACTCAGCAGGAGCTTTATTTGTTCTTGCAGAGCTTTAGTGGTTCTCCACCTAACTTCATTTGTGACCAATTCTTTGCGACACACACATTCACTCACGTTTTCCTCCTATATTGTTTTACCAATCAGCCATTATCATGTTATAAACCTGTAACTTCTGATAAACTCATTCTATTGCCAGTGTCTGACAAATTAGTACTGTAATTTACTGATTGCTGAGGTCATGCTTCACTTGAATGGATATTCATACTCACTAATGAACATTGTGATGTTTTGATGTATATCACTAAGCTTTGGCACAAGTCAGATATTAAAAGGGTAGGGAAACCAGGTTTAATTTACATTCTTTTAATATAAACTCTTCAAACCATCACCTATAAAAAGGAATGTAGGTACCCTATTCGATCCAGCAGGCAATAACTACATACCTTGCACCCCAAATTCACTCATCAAACTTTTACACAATCATGTACCATACACACAATAAAATCACCACTGGATTCTTTATATTTAACAAATATAGTATTGTACTATGTACAATCAAATAATGTTTAATTTGATAAAGTTTTCTGGTAAATATGCAAGGAACATTCTTCTTCTGACTCATGGCAATGAGTACGAGTCTAATTTTCTGGAAGACCACTTTTGGGGACAAGTAAGTCAGCAAGTAACACCCCTAGTGGGTATGTCTGTGGTATGATGATTTGTGAGAATGACTTCAAACTATGATGACAGACACACATCCTTTAGAGAGCATTATTTTTAAATGCAGAGGGAGAGTACATAAAATAAATTCACTCCCTCAACAACTTCAATGCCCAAACTAAGTATTTTACTGAAGCAATGTCAATGATTTGGATATTGCAAAACTTTAAAAAAATGTCTACAATCACAGATTTTTTCAGAGGAAATAAGTGTAAAACAAGTGTAGTACTAAGTAGCGTTTGATGTATGTATTCCATTTTCAGTACCAATGTAATATAAACAAGGAAATGAGAATCCAAGTCTGTGACTACATCAACATGAAAGACATTCAACATCTTGTATGGTTGTATAACTAGAGCAAAGAAAAATCTTTTAGGATTTGTTTAGGCATTTTTTCCAAGAACTTCATTAACAATTATTCTGCAATGAAGCATTATGAAAAAAGGGTCCAGTATCACATTTCAAAACTATATTTTTTTGTGTTATGTTTGGAAGGAGCTTAGTGGTTGGACAATGATACACTGAATACAGCACTTCCACAAACATGCAATTCATTGCAAAACATGAAATTTATATATATGTATATATATATATATATATATATATATATATATATATATATATATATATATATATATATATATATATATATATATATATATATATATATCATTACAACTACACCTGCTGTATGTATAATTTACAAAAATATATTCTGGCAAAGCATTCAGCTTTCCAAGCTATACTGTTCCAAGAAATGCACTATATAACATTGTTGATTATGGAGAACCAAATTCTTGGGAACAGAAATAAGAAATGGATAAAACTGGACAATTTATGTGAATGTAGACAAGTTGTAAAATATCTCTATATCCAAAATTAATAGGAAAATATATTATAACAGTTTGACTATATCTGGAGAAAAATTGAATAATCGCTGGAAAATAAAAAAAATGACATGAAAGAGTACTTGTATGAATAGGAAAGGAATAGAATTTTGTAAAGAATACACTAAATGAACATGGAAGTTAACCAATATCCAGTCTAGGAGAGACGCACATGAACAAATGTTGACAGGGTATTCTTGGAAGCATTCCTGCAATGATCATTCCTGGAAGCTAATGAATGGGTAATGGGACATCAAAAAGGATACAAAATTTATCATAACTAAAGATCAACCAAACACATTCATTATTATTACAGAAGGTTACATGTATGGTTCTCTGCATAACCAAGTCTTATCTAACATGTGACATAATGCAAGACAGCTTGTTACAACCTGACCAGTTATGTTAAACAATAATTTGCTTTATAATGTACTTCTTGGAGAGCTTGAGAGAAAAATGCAATACTTAAGAATAGCCCAATTATGAAAAGAAATATCCAATGTAAAATTAAATTCCCTGTGACCTTAAGAGATTCTGTGCTACTAATATTCATGACAAAATGTTATGGTTGACCATGAATAAATAAAGTGTGTCAGGTTTCCAAGATGTGTGATGAAAGGCAGCTGGATGTAGCAGCTCCTACAAAACTATACAGGAAGGACTGTTGCTACAGGAGAGCCTCACAGGAGTACAAGACAATATAAATATAAGGCAAGTCTTGCAGTCCTACAAAAAGCTTTGTTGGTCCACTAATTCACAAAAGCTCTCCAGCAATCCTAAACATTATAACCATCACTGTCAATATAATATTCTACTTTATAAACTTTTATAAACATTTAGTGACATGAATTTGATTTCAGATTATCTATGGAGATCTTTCAGGAAGAAGCCCGCATTAGGTGGAAACTGAGAAATTGTTATATGGGAATTCATAAATATTTCCTAAATCTACATTTGGTGCTACATGGTGGTGTAGTCCAACTGAACATAGAGCTGTGTTACACCCACCGTGGAGAAGATGGCCCGAGTTTGTTGCACCAGATATCTTGGGTCTGCTGCACCAGACACCTCCAGCTTCACATTCCCCACATACTGCCCAGAGCATAGTGTCCAGAAGTGGGGTTCCTGGACACTGAACACTCCTGGTAATGCACGAATCTTGTAGAAGCAGTTTAGTAGTAAATCGTCCAACTCCCTGGGTTGCCGCTGCATCAAGATTTCCACAGAGTTCCGAAGGAGGCCGAGTACACTGACTAGGATCAACACTGCTATGAAGAGGGAGCAGATAGGGTCTGCAATCATCCACCCAAATAGATACATAAGAATAGATGACACTATGACTCCTACTGACCCCAAGGTATCTGCCAGGATGTGTAAGTACACTCCTTGCATGATCTGTGATGGTGCACCCCCACCATGGGAATGGCCATGATGTGCATGGCCATTGTGGGAATGGCCATGGTGGCTGTCCCCATGAGAGTGGCCATGATCCCCATGTGAGTGGCCATGACCACCGTGAGAATGACCATGGCCTCCCCCATGCTGGAATACAAAGATCCCAACAAGGTTAACAAAGAATCCCAGGACAGACACAACAAAGAGACGTTCATGCTTCACCTCTGGAGGCTCCATAAGGCGCTCTACACTTTCTGCAAAGATGAAGAAAGAGACAAACAACAACAAAAGCCCATTGATGAAGCCACCCAAAATCTCTGCCCTAACATATCCATATGTATAACGTTCATTTGCGCGCCACTTGGTGATGACTTTAGCAGCCAGGCCCACCAGCAGACCAGAGCAATCAAAGAACATATGGAAGGCATCTGAGATAAGACCCAGACTGTTGGTCCACACTCCATAGATCAGCTCAACAAAGCCAAAGGTCAGATTCAAAAGCAGGAAGAAAAAGAGATTGCGGGAATCTGAGTCTGAGAGAATGAGACGAATAACGCTACTCAGCAAGTCTTTTAGTTTTGTGCGACTAACAGGAGTCAAGAGAGGCTTGGTGTCCTCCACATCAATAGTAACGGGCAACATTGTCTCTGTCTGAGATGAGATGCAGTGATATTCTTATAACTAACACAACACATTCACAAGTACACTTCTGTCCTCAAGTCCTTCGGGATAACATTGTTTTCTTTAATGAAGGATGTTTGCACCATCACTGTCTGTTTGGATGCAAGTAGGAAAAGAAATTAGAAGTGTTTTCTTGGAAACCCTTTCATCACTAGTTTTCCCTCTATCATTTTCTAGATATGATCCAATTTCCAGAAAAGATCAACATTTTGAAAGTTCATTTTTTTCCATTTCAATGTTTCTTTGCTTCTTCATAATTTCTTCAGATGATTTTGACTTGGTGTTTCACACAACCTGCAAAAAAATTACAATATAAATTAAATTTGATATTCAATGATGAGATTAAAAAGTTTTGATGTAAAGGCACAGCAAAAACAGAACAAAACACAAAGAAAACTCAATAAATGGATACCATAAAAAAGAGACTATGCTAAGAATAATTAAATTGCTATCTTTTATTGTTCCATTGCAATGTATCATCATATAAAGCTCTTTCACTACACTCTGCTACCTCAGTCTCCAGTACCTTCTTTCTACATCAAGAGTGCATCCATACATTCTACTCTCCATCACTTCTACACACAATATATTACTAGGTATATCATGGGTTAATCTTACCAATAGAGACTCCTAATGGAGTATCTAGCTAGATTATGCACCTACAGTGAATACCCACTGTACAACACATGTGGCAGAGCTCTTTGTTTTGGGGTCATGCATGGTCAGATTACTGTGATGTGATCCACCTTGCACCGCATCACAAATTCTAAGTCTGTGCCTATGAGGTTGACTGCTGGGGGATACAGTATAATATGTTAGTATATTGGTTTCCAGTATCAAATGGCACCTGCTCTTTTGTATCTCCCTTGTTCAGTTAATGAAAGCTATCCTAATTATGACGTATCAGAATGTTATTTAATGAATGTTTATTTACTACATATATCTTAGGTATAAGACTTCATATATTGTTGTCAATCCTAACGAAGGAGGGAAATTTTCCACAGGTGTCTGGAAGGCCAGGTTTCATTAATGTTGAGTCAGATTAATGATGCCCTATGAGAGTAAAAGCATTGAACCTTCCTTCTTCATTAGGTGGTAGAAATTATAAGTAAAATTACTACCTAACAATAATAATAAATTAATAAATCATAAAATCCAAAAAAATAAATAAAGTACCAATTACACCATAAAGACATTGTCACAGTGATTATCATGACTTGTGATTTCCAACACACGAGAACTGAGATGCCATTTATGTCACAATGGGCAGTATTCAACACTTATTATTATTATTGCACTCATGATTCACTTTACATACTTTGATCTTCATTAACTTCACATCAACAAATTCATTCCACTGATTATAATAGAGACGGAATAGAAAAGACTAGATCACCCACAATTTCATAATTCTAGTGACATTCCAAACATTTACTTAAATTAATGCTAAACTATGAACTTATTGCTGTTTCACCTTCTGATTACCTACAGAAACAACATAGAGATTTCTAAAGTTAGTTTCTGAGTACTTTTAATCTAATCTATTGCCAACATTTACAAAACACACAGCATACTGTGGCACAACCAAACATCTCTTATTCAGGTGCATTTTTCCTTTCCTTCCAGTCAGAAATCAAGAAGCAATAATGAGGCGTATGGTTACATGAGACGATACATCAGCAGGTGACACTTGAACAGAGTAAGCAACAGGAATTGAAGAAAAGATATGCAATCAACAAGATAAGCCAACATCTTTCCTTATCTCCTCACTAAGCATCTCATGAAAATTGAACAAAAGAGACAAGGACATGAAGCCACGAGAAGCCCCAGGGTGAAGCACATTTGTACAAGACCCACCCGGCACCAGCCTTACCCTTGTCCACGTGCCCTGAGGTGGCGCCAGCAAGCAGGTCAGGTGAGGTGAGGGCCGCCGGGTGACAGCTGGGCACCTGCCACTTGGTCACCACGCGGCCAGTGCAGACCAGGTCATCTCAGAGTCATGTGATATGCTGTGCTAGACTAATGTGGCTCTGGTGTCTCAGCAGATGGAGCCAGTAGGTGCCAAGGTCCCCAGTAGCACCAAAACACCACCGCTACCACGACCACCACCACCTCGGAAGTTCGGGGAAGTGATGATGTACACAAAGTTATCAAATGACCTGCTTTCTTTCTTGATTTCATCTCAAATTCTAAAATATATAATTTCCATTTTCTTCACTTTGTTTTTTTTAGTTTGTATTGTACTAGCACTATTGCTTCAATTGATCCAATATTTTTTTTAAGTGGACTGAATTTGGTAAATGGGTGTCAACTTAGCATTTATACCATATTTCATGTTCATGCTTAGTTATTTTCTTTAATTAGAAATTAATTAAACATTTTTATAATATAAAGGACAGGGTGCACAGTTGCCTACAAAAACCTATAAAGAAGTTCATACTTTCCCTGTTTCGAAAGCTACGTGTACTGCTGCCATCGGCGACCTGATTTTTTTTTTTTTTTTTTTTTCATAGACTGGCTGATATCGACTCATTCCCGAAGTCTTTTGTTGATTTTATCCTTGTACCTCTCTTAAGGTGTGGTATTGCAATGCTGCCAAGAGAAGATGAGCAATCTTTTTCAGTGATCTGCCAATTTTTCCCATGAATGGAGTCGCTGCAACAGTCACCCCTAAACCTGTTGCTGTACGTTTTCCTTAACGCCAAGATCACTGATGTTCCTTTGACCTTCCCCGTTTACCTCTTCAATGACTCAACATCGAAACACCTGTCAATAAGTACATCCACCTGTCTCAATCGACAGCAGCCTGTTTTCATATCATCCTTTAACCACGACTAAACAATGCCGGTGATGGTGGCCGGGTTTGCTGCCTACCCTCTCGGTTGCGTAGAGCGTTCATCGTGACATCTCTCCATCATCCTCACATGTTGATTCAAGTGAATATTGCTTCAATTTGAGTGTATGTTATGTTTCTAGTCAAATACTTATGATATCTATTACCACAAGCTTATAGAGTTCACCATAGTTTTGTCTCGTTACATGGAATGCGGTAACTACACAAGAGCAATGCTGCTTGTAACAAAATCTAGGCTTAATTCAATAAACTTTTGAACTGAGTAGCTTAAAGAGCAGAACTGACACGTCATCCCTGTCAATACAGACATGCAAATATGGAACAGAAGTGACTGGATGAGTCGGTGTGCGCATTGTGTATCAGTTGTAGATATATTAATATTATATATAACTTCATATCAATCCCACATGTTCATCACACATGTTCTCTCTGTTTCCAAAAATAGCTCCAACTTATAAACACGTGTTCCCTTCTCCTCCCTATCTGATCTCTCAGGTCCTTCCTACACACCCATATCAATCCCCAGGCTTCTGACCCTTGACCCCTCCCTCCCTGACCTTCTTAAGCACATTTAATTAAGCCACGCCTTCCCTACTAAACTCTGCCTCCATACATCTTAAAACACATGTTTCTTACACTCAGACTCTGACTCATAATTCAGACAGCACTCATCTCTCGGGCATTCTCATCATCTACGTTTGACAGGCCTCCACTATAGCCTATTTCGCCCACTTGCTATCGACTTATGCTGTACCACGAGAAGCTGAATATACAAAGAAAACCCAATGCATTGCATCTCCTTTACTCCCACGAAATAATTACCACTAACACCCCATCAATGTTTACTCCAGTTGCCGCCACTCGACCACAGCTACCATAAATACCTTATAACACTGTCCCATATCCTGGGCCAGTACATTGTGAAGCTTGGCTTACGTCATAGGAAGGTATGTATATATAATTTCTTTGTCTTACTTTGATTATGTGTTCATTGTATTATCTATAACTTCATCATTAAGATGTAGTTTACCAATTCTGATCTGCAAGTGTTGCTAACTTTCTTGGCAGTCATGCACAAGATCTGCAAGGAACAAAATATGCCATGTTATTATCACCACTTGATGTGCGAGTCTTACTCTGATACACCAATATCGTGGAGAGAGATAAGCATCATATACTGGATGTGAGGTTACATAATTGTAACACGCCAAGGAACGAGTACATAATTCATCGGACGTATTGAGGAATTGTGTTAAAAATTGCGTCAAGAAACCTAGTAGATAGTGGATGTTTATGAATAAAAGTAACAACAAACAACAAATAAAAGCCACACTTATCGTAACAAAATTCGTTATCATTACTTTGGTTTATATGGTACATGAATCATATGATGATATCCGGCAGTCCTCAATGACAAAAACTCAACAAATATCCATACTTTTTTTTTTTTTAACACATATCGTATAATTTCGTGCCGATATGTACTTTTATTATTATTATTATTATTATTATTATTATTATTATTATTATTATTATTATTATTATTATTATTATTATTGTTATTATTATTTTATTTTTTAATTTTATTTATTTATTTATTTATTTATTTATTTATTTATTTTTACATCAGTGTGAAATGGTACTAAAATATAAAAGAATTTCTTATTCCATTTAAAAGATGTACCGAGAGCATTATCCTTGGCACTGTAATATGACTGTACGTAATAATATTTGTGATAGAAGTATTGGGTGGTTTTCCCCGTGAACTCCGGTTTCCACCCCCTTGACCCGAAACATACTGCCCTGTGACCTTCACCACTTAAAAGCAGCAGGCCGGACCGCCCAGCATCTTTCTACTCCTACTGATTTTCTGTACGTATTTCCTCTCTTTTTCTTCCAGTGTACCATTCATGGTACACTCCCCCCCCCTCCTTTTGTAACCCACCTTTTCTTAGTAAACTTTGTAAACTTTGTAAACGTTGATAGAAGTATTGCCTCTTCCTTTTTAGTATGTTTCATTGCTCTTTTGTGGCATAACTTTTAATGAGTTTCTTCTTCTTCTTCTTCTTCTTCTTCCTCCCATTATTATTATTATTATTATTATTATTATTATTATTATTATTATTATTATTATTATTATTGTCATCGTCATCATTATCATTATTTTCTAATGAATATATATGCAAAATATTTCATCTAAGCAAAAACAGAGAAATCAAACATGTATATCGTACACTAAAGAATTTGATCCTTATACGTCAAGTTGCCTATGGATCGCATAACAAAGGCAAAGTAGCACCAACTGGCGTCTCTTTATAAGTAAGAAGCATACAGCTGAAATACTACACTGCGTTTCATAATGGTGTATTGAAATACGGGGTAATGGTAAAAATCAAACTTTCACAGTCCAGAATACCCAATGCAAAAACGGAGTGCACGACTAAGAAATAATAATTTCTATGACACTTTTCTCCTACTGAATGCCTGCATTTTCCGTTACATATTACTTCTCTTATACCAATCACGTTTACCAATATCAAATACCTTAGTAGTATAAGTGATACTGGCAGATGCTCTTGTATTATTCCCTTGTGGGTAAGTCTACAGAGTACTTGATGTGCGCAATAAATTGATAATTCTCACTCATTAAAACATATCGAATTTGGCAACACTGTTTCGCTTATTCATGGTTTCACATTTCGAACGGTCGAACCCTTACGGACCGTGTTCTTGCTGTTTTGTTTATTGAGACGACACAGTGGATCACTCTCGGGTTGAAACTCGATCCTAGATTAAAGCTCAGTGTCTTGTTATTCACCAATGTGTGAACTTGTACTGGTTGTAAAGGCCACTGTTTTAAGTGTATAGCTGAATGCTTTGAAAATAATTATTACGAAAAGCTCACGGTGATCTCCGGACTTTAAGTGTTGAGTGTATGACTTGCTGAGGGTGGGCCTGGCAGTGGAAATGGTAATGATTCCATTAGGTGCCGCAACAGCTAAGGTCATATGGCACCACTAGGGTTAACGTGAGAACGCTACATCTCCTACTAGTCAACTAGGTTTGGCAAGGATTCGAACCCGGGCCGCCAGCACCGAAGGCCCAAGACGAGCCGGCCTAACCAACAATGCCACCCAGCCCCCAACCTGTCAGTGGACGTTGGCGCTGCACCGATAGCTACGAAATGGGACAAGTAAGACACATGACGCATGTTTTCTATAGGGTTAAATTTGGTCAGGCAGGCTAGGATAGACTAGGCTAGATTAATAGGGTTAGATAGGTTGTTAAGGTGTATTAGAGTAGGTTTCATTAGGAATGCATTAACCATTGTATTTTGATGCTTTAAAGATAAAATCAACACCTTTAACCATCACAAAGCCTTCTCTCTAGAGAATTTTCCTATATGTACATAGATATGGCTTTTTTGATATAGTGCTGTGACCCTATACGTATAATGAGAGGAGTTGGCATAAGGTCACAAATGTGAAGCTGATGCACCGTTAGTCCTCTGCCACCCAGACTATTCCTTTAAAGCCTTTCCACCAGGGGCAGCACCAAGGGGTGGTTTGGTGGGCTCAAGATCAACCTTAATACCACTGCTTTCCACCACTCTACAATGCACAGTGGCACAGATTGTCATGCCACACATATCAGACACTCTCACTCTCTCATGTAACTTTACACGTCTAAATCACGCACTATAGCTAATTTCTACAGCATCCTCTCATTATTATTGTGCCCTATTTCATGTCATGTAAATATTATTTTCACTCAGTATACCTACATCTCTTTCTTTTTCCCTCATGATAGGGCTATTCCTCTCTTCTTTTCATAAGCTGGCTACCTTTCATATTTCTGTACGGTCTGTCAATCCATCTCATCATGATTACATAGAAATGTTGTCAGACGCTTCAATTCACTCCCTCACACTCTCATTCAGCTTACATTCTTGCTGTATAAGATGTCCCAAAGACAATTACCGCAAATTAATACACCCTATAAGAAAAATAAAATAGAATTAAAATGAAATGAATAACTATAAAAATCACTATTTGCTCAAGTTTTCATTAACTTTTTATTAAAAAAATAGTGTCATCTTCAAACAAATGTGATACTACAACCTATGCCATTCCAGTTTGTTTCAGTCTTGCATTAATATTTCCTACTTCATCTTTCATCTCCATTCTGCATTTTTACTGTTGTTTGTGCTGTAAACCTCCTGAGCGTCTTCCTCTCCCACACACACATATGTATAATTATTTGAACCTTAATTCTTTCTAATGCTTGTGCTTTAAGAAGAGGAGCTCAAAATGCTGTCATGCCCCACCCTGTTATAAGTCTCATCAAGATGAATGCTGCATGTAATATTGGTCCTTACCTGAGCATGCCCCTATTATAATTCTGATAAATATGATTTACTATCCCTTCCTATTTTAAAATTTTCCAGCTTCAATAGCCATTCGCTCAGTAACTTATATTAATTTCTTAATTAAGACTCTTCCTTAGAGTTTTCCTGACACCCTAAGTAAACCCAGCCACCCCCCTGTAATTTTAACACATTCCTATAATATTTTACTCTTATATAAATTCAGTAACTGCTTTCATTCACTCATCAAGTACTGCTTTTCCTTGTTTCCATAAAGTATGCTTTATTATGTCTACACATAGATATTACATGATAAATTTAGACATGTTGTTGTTGGTAGTCTGCTGGTAGACAGCCCATGTGTAAGCATAGCTTTTCGGGCATGAAACTTAAACTACAAAACTAGAAGTGTACAAGTTTAGATGTAACTTCTAGAAATAGGAGCTAATTTAATAATAAAGAGTATAAGTAGTTAAGAAGAGTGTGATGGGGTCATTGTATGGAAGTTCACATAATTAGAATCATTCAATCTGCTAACACTTCTCCATACTTTCATATTTGTGCAACTATTCCATTAATGTCTATAGGTTTGCCACACTTGAGCACAACTATAATTTTCTCCATCTCCATAACAATTTCTCTCATTCTCTATCTGCTTCCATATACATGCTAAGTATTTTCTTCTGTTATTTTCTGTTATTTTTTCATGTCATCTTATTCATTTAACAATCTAAGTCTTTATGATGCAGCTTGGACATCTTTCTTACTTCATATAAGAACTTTATGGGTTTTTTCTTATATACCCATACTCTCTTTCCCCCCTTTCTTGATTTTCCTCAAGAATGTCTTATTGTTTTTAACTTTTGTACATTGAGATTCCTACCAAAATTTTCATGTACTTTTATCTTACTTTCTTTTTTTGAGTTACATCACTTTCATATTCTAATACTTATACTCTGTTTTCTCCTCATTCTAACAGATTTCAATGTAACATTTTCTCATAGGGTCTGATATCTTCAATGGCCACTTCCATCTTAACCATCCATTATGCACTTTTTTATTTTGTTATCCCTGAGACTCCTTTCAGCTGCTATTGTAATTGCTATTGTAATTACTATATCACTGAATAATTTTAACATCTTTATCCTCTGATCTCTTACCAACTGTCCCTCTTCTCTGCCTTTCACATACCATCTCACATTCCTCTCTACTGCATACTATACTGCCCAGCTATTGAAAAACTTCTACCAATAGGCATATCACCAATGTATCTCTAATTTTCATCCCATCTAACACAGTTCAGTGTTTTGACCAACATTGGATTTAACTTTGTGGGACACACTGATCAAACATTCCTTGAAATCATGTCACATGCACCTACATATGAATTTCTTCTGAAGTGAATATATGGAACAACAAAAAGGGTTGTGTTGGGTTAAATTGAAGATAGATCGCAGTAAGGACACAAAAGGGAAGATGCAGAGAAATGGATAGATTGCATAAGTTGAGGTGTCTGGTGCTTTGCCTGTGCTGTGAGGAAGTATTGTTCTGATTCTCCAAGGAATGACTACTGCTTCCATCTAGGACTACTGCTCCCATCTCTGTGTGCTCTGGACATTGGTGATAGTGTCTAGTATGGAGGTGTAGATTCCTCACTCCTTCCCTCACTCTAAATCTTCCCAAACTTGGTTTAACTTGGCTTGCTCTTGTACTATACATTATAGAGGTGGCCCACAAATGGTACTTAAGGCTTCCATTACCTCAATCTCATGCACTTTGCATTTCTTTCCAAAATCATGTTAGTTAGGACTGTTCTCCATCTAGCCTAAACTCCTCTGTCAGTAGAAAATGCAAAAATCTGTTTACTTTTTATAGATTTCCTCTGTCAGTATAGCAGCACTACTACCATTTCATCTGTCTTTAAAGTTTAATTTTTTGGTCAAGCCTCTGGATGATTTAGGCCATGTTCCTCCTTTTCCTCTGCCTTTAACTACATAGTGTCTCCTTCTTTTAAAATCTTTAACAATTCTATATGTCCTTACTGGTCTTAACTCTTGCAAAACTTATGGATCTGATGGTTCCTTTTTGTTCTGTGAAACTGTGCCTCTGTGTTTGCACCTTGCTGAGTCAAACTCAGCCAACTCGCAGATCAATATCTACTTTTCCTTCTTGCTGGAAATTTGCCTACCTTCAGACTGTTCCTAAAGTGATAACCTTTTTAATCTAACAAACTACTGTCCTATTGCTTTAATTTTCTGCCTCTAAAGTTTTTTGAGCAATTCTCAATAGGAAGGTTCTTAAGTACTGTATATCACTTCACAATCTGATTGCCAGTTTGGATTTCTGCATGGCCAGTCTGCTGGTTATCTGAATTTCCTTATTGAGTCTTGGTCATGATATTTTTTAGGGATTTTGATGAAGCTTTTTGCTGTTGCTTGACATATTTGATAGTTTCTGATGGAGTCTGGTATAACACTGGTCATACACAGTGTTATACCATTGTTACCCCTTAGGGGTTAAGTAACAGATACACCCATGGATAAGAAAAATCTGTTGACAATTAGTGCTCCCATCATAACCTGAGTCTTAAAAGTAAAGAAGTAAAAACATAAAGAAAGAAAATGATTTAGCCTGTATCACCACAAGACATGCTTTCCTATAAACATGTAGTATGTTATTGTTAACCTTCTTCCTTGAATGCTCTGGAGTGTCTTTAGCCAGTTGCTTTGAGTTTCTTAGGAGCCATGGGGAAGAAAAGCTTGTGATCATATGAGGCAGTTTTTATAAAGATGTGCTGTGGAGGAGCAAGGATGATGCTGATAGAGTTTGATAGTGACTGAGGATAATAACATATTGAAGTCATGAGTGTCATGATTATTGAGTGATAACTACTCTTTCATGGCTATATATCTTCTCAAATGTCCTTGCTGCATGTTTTATTGCTCCTCATGGTTCTCTCCTGTCCATTCCTTATTTGTCAGTGATATAAGTCAAACTTCTTGTCTTCTTCACTCCCTGTGGTAATGATGCCACTTTGCAATTTTCTACATCTTTTAATAGGTGTCCAGCTCTTCAAGAATTAAACACCTCATCCAGGGAAGCTACAGAATGTTTGATTTTTTATTATAACTTTTGTCCATGCATGGAGTATGCTTCATATCTATATGTATATTCCACTGTTCTTCTGGACAAGATAGAATAAAAGAATTCATCTTATTAACTTCTCCCTGTCTTCAGCTCCCTCATCACTGTAATGTTACATCTCTTTTAATCTCCTTATGCTATTTTCATTTGCCTGGTCTTGCTAACTACATGCCTTCCCTCTTTTCATAGCCTTGCTTCATAATGGTTTCTACTTTCTATCACCCTATTCTGTCCATCTCTCTAAGGCAAGAGTTAACTGGTACATTTATTCTCAATTTTTTGGTAAACTCTTTATTCAGTAGGTCTTTTCTGTATTACTTTTTCTTTCTTTGGCCAATGTTGAGCTTCTATGATAAAATTAAGTATATTCTTACTTTTACGTTTCAAACTTCATTGTTATTTCTTCTTTGAAATTTTAATGAGTTATGTATATAGTAACAGAAATTTAATAAATAACAAAGAAAAAATTAAGGGAGAAAATAGCAAGATTATTAGAGATAACAGATAATGTATTGTGGTTACTAAAAGTTGGAGTCTTGGCTTGTCAATAGTGTGTAAGAGGAAGCAGAGAATTAATGAAGGGAATGACTAGTATTTACATGGAAGGTGCATGCTTTTGGCCTCCTCTGTACCTCCTATGCCTGCATGAACTTCCTCAAAACTTCCTTCCAATTTGGACCTATTAGAGAGTGGAATCATTTTATGCAATACGGTTTTCATGTGTCAGAAATAGTTAAACTTGTAAAGAAAAGTAGCTTGTGTCTGGATTTCCTACTTTTCTACTCATGTATAACTTTCCTAATTCTACTTTAGACTCAAACCATGTACAGTATCCCAACCCAACCCAACATATCTTCAAATTCTCATTTAGGTCATGCATTAGTACAGGCACAAGAGTACTAAATTAACATTCAATATCAATTGGTTATGTAGGGAAGGTAGGATTTAAAACTCATTAGTTTCATGCTTTTCTTTAATCTCATCAAAGTCTTCAGCATCTCTTATAAACCCCCAAGGTGATGAAAGAGGCAGTCATTAGTGTTGGTGATATTGTCCCAGTCAAACTCTTTGCCTTGCTCAGGAGGAACTGGCTATAGCAAGGCTTTGTGGCAGGCAAAGCAATGGGTGACCAGTTAATCTTGAATCTCTTTGATCATTATAGCAGGCCTAAGGTTTTACAAACCTGGAACAGTATCAATGCACACATCTCTTATCCTGTTCTGTTGCTCTGATGACCTAAATGATCTATCATGTAAGCAGACAAACAAACTTTTCCTTTCCTGTCATTCTAGAATTTCAAACATCTGGTCATGGTAATCATCCCTCCATTTTTTGACCATTGATTTCCATAGAAGGGTTTAGGTATAGAAGTTTAGATGGCCATGTAATGGTTGTAATCAAGGATTCTAAGATTATAATATCCTTGGTTGTAATGGTCAGTCAGGTGATTATGAATATTGTGTCAGTAATGAAAAGGTGAGATGTACTCATTAGTAATAGTGACCTGACTTTATTTAAGAGGGAGGTTTCAAAACATTTATCCCTGTCTTTTGGTTACCTCTTTTATACTTTGAGGAGCCTGGGAAATTAGTGGGCTTTTTATTTTCATTGTTTTTTTTTCCTTGTCCATCTCCCCTCCCTCTTACATATAAAAAAAATGACCATGGTGCAGGGCTGATTGTACCACACTACCTGGACTTTGGCATTATTCTGAAATATGCTGGTTAGTTCTAAGATCAAAAGAATACAGGTTCCTTCTCCACTACCTTTATGTTACTGGTACTTATTTCTAGGCTGGGAGAATAGAGGAACCAGCCATCGTCTCAAAGACCAAACAAAACGAAACGAAACAAGTCATATACTGGGATTCGAATCTGGAACTAGTTAGGTTAGGTTAGGTTGCTTTGTAGTCAGACCTTGTATCACCGCCTGAACCATCGCGCTCTCTCTGGTAACTGTATTACGTACATCTGCATACATTATCTTTATATTTTCATATCTCTGACCAATTCATGCAAGGGTAGCACAGACACAGATATTTAGAGCAATTGGAGTGGTTAGTGATTGGTTGTAAGATCGCTTGAAGGGTAGGGGAGTGGGAGGGCGTGAGAGATGTGGACGAAAATGTATCAATATCCATTTTAAATAAGAGGGGGAGGGGGGGGGGTGAAAAAAAGTAATTTAGTAAAAAAAAAAAAAAAAAAAAAGTGGGTGGGAAGAGAAGGGGTAAAAGAAAGTATGGAGGGGCAGAATGCTATTTTATTTATTCATCTATTTACATATTTATTTTATTATATTGTAGAATTAATCACGAACCTTGAACCGAATACCGGGGTGAGGTTGTCGGGAGGCTTATAAACGGCCTCAAGCTGAATGAGCCAGTACACTCATGGTGATGACGCACACCTCTCTATTCTCTCATCTCATTGTGACCTGTGGGCGGCTAGGTCATCGTTCTTCTTCTTCTTCTTCTTCTTCTTCTTCTTCTTCTTCTTCTTCTTCTTCTTCTTCTTCTTCTTCTTCTCTTCTTTTCTTCTTTTTCTTCTTTTTCTTTTTCTTTTCTTCCCCTTCCCCCTTCTTCTTCTTCTTCTTCTTCTTCTTCTTCTTCGAGGGAGAGAGAGGATGGTGGTGGTGGTAGTGTAGCGAGAGATGTATAATAACCTCATTATAATGAAAATAAAAAGTGACGCTATAATATAAAATGGATGATTTAAGATACAAAATAAAAGCACAAGTTTCATCTGACAGTTGTATATCCCACAACATTATGAAGACTGCAATACTCTCTTACTTCAAACAGACGCTTATTTGTCACCCCTCGGACTGCATGTAGTGTACGCCATTCTTTCTTGCATACAGCCCGTAGTTCTTTCTTCTCATCAGACAATCTGTGATCCTTTTTTTCCCTCATATAACGTATAGTCTCTTCTTACCGAAATTCACATTCCCATCATCCCATCTTTTCACACAGCCTGTAATCTCTAATCCCTTCATAGACTGCAATCACTGTCAGACATTCTATAATCTTTTTTCCTCTCTCACGGACCGTAACCCACCA
>CM035194.1:29522276-29533084 GCA_020233015.1 Callinectes sapidus
CTTTTTCTTTTCTCTTTTCTTCTTCTTCTTTTCTTCTTCTTCATCTTCTTCTTCTTCTTTTCTTCTTCTTCTTCTTCTTCTTCTTCTTCTTCTTCTTCTTCTTCTTCTTCTTCTTCTTCTTCTTCTTCTTCTTCTTCTTCTTCGTACTACTACTACTACTACTACTACTACTACTACTACTACTACTACTACTACTACTACTACTACTAGTTAACAAAAGATATACCCAAACCAAATAAAGACACATTTATTCGACTATTAATACAATCTGGCTTTCCTCTCCGCTCACTGACCATCCTGGTGAACTGGCCTTCAACTTTTGTTATTCTCCATGACCTAGAGCAACTGGTGCAACACCCTACTCTCGACCTTTTCCTTACCTTAAGCTGTACCTTATCTTCGCCTTTGGGCTCCTCCGATCACAATTTCATAACTGTATCGAGTCATATTTTTCCAATTCCTCTTCAGGATCTCCCAAAGCGGAGACGCCTCTGGAGTTTTGCTTCTGCCAGTTGGAGGGACCTGAGAAGGTATTGTGCTGATTTTCCCTGGAATGATTACTGTTTCCGTGACAGATACCCATCTCTGTGTGCTGAGGGTTTAACAGAGGTGATGGTGTCTGGCATGGAGGCTTTATCTGAACCTAAACTTTCAACCTTGGTTTAACACAGTCTGTTCTGGCGCTATACATGATAGAGAGGTCGCCCACAAAGGATACCGCTATACATGATAGGGAGGTTGCCCTCAAACCCTTCCATCACCTGAATCTCGTGCGCTTTATATTTCTGCCCGGAATCATGTCAATTCTGTTCTACAACTTCCCAAACACTCTTTCATTAATAGAAAATGCCCCAAACTTTCAAACTTCAACTCCCCTCGAGATTTCTGGCATCTGACCAAAAACATCTAAAGTAACTTTACTTCTTCTTCTTTCCCTCTTTTTATTTCATCCTGACGGCACTACTGCCATCACATCTGTCTCTAAAGCTGAGCTAATAACTCTATCTTGGATGATTCTGGGCTTGTTCCTCTCTCTCCTCCTACCTCTGACTAAATGTATCACCGTAATCGTGTATAAGGGCCTTGTCCTTCCATGTATGGTGTATTCTTCATATGTATGACAGGGTTCCATCTACACAGCTCTGTTAGATAGGGTAGACTCTAAAGCTTTTCGTCTCATTAACTCCTCTCCTCTGACTGACTGTCTTCAGCCTCTCTCTCTTCACCGGAATGTTGCATCTCTTGCTATCTTCTATCGATACTTTCATGCTAATTGCTCTATTGTTCTTCCTAACTGCATGCCTTCCGTCCTCCTGCGGCTTCGCTGCACAAGACTTTCTTCTTTCTCTCACCCCTATTCCGTCCAACTTTTTAATGCAAGAGTCAACCATTACTCCCAACCATTTATTCCTTTTGCTGGTAAACTCTATAACTCCCTGCTTTCCTCTGTATTTCCAATTTCCTATGACTTGACTCTATTTAAGAGGGAGGTTTCAAGACATTTGTCCCTGTCTCTTGACTAACTTTTAATCTTTCAGGGGACTGTCAATAATAGTGGACTTTTTTGTTTCCGTTGCTTTTGTTTTCCTTTATTAGCTTCTCCTTCTCAAATAAAAAAATCTTAACCCAGAAACACACTTGGTCACGTTAAATACACGAATACAGACAACCAAACTCTTCAAGGAAAAGCATCTGTTTGCTACATTGCAAGTATTTTTACTGGACCCTCTCTTCGTTCACAGGCTTCCCTTCATGGAAATTATTATTACATTGTTAGTTAATTCAATACAATCATCCCGAATTACTATCCATTGAAATATCCTGAAATTTCTATCTGTTTCCCTTCTGCATTCATACATTTTTTAAACAATTCCTTCTGATACTGCATTCCTGATTTCTTTCACGGTGATTATTATGACATTGCTAGTTCATTCAGCACAATAATACCGTAATACTATCCATAAATCCCCCTGGAATTTCTGTACCTTTCCCTTTCTCATCCATACATATTTTAAATAATTGCTTCTGATATTGCATTGGCACTTCTTTTCACGGTGGTTATTATTACATTGGTAGTTCATTCAGTACAATTATCCCGAAATACTATCCATAACCCCCTAAAATTTCTATCCCTTTCCCATTCTTATTCACACATAATTGAAACAATTCCTCCTGATACTGGATTGCTACTTCAGTATCAGCAACTCTCGGGCTTCCCTTCACGGTGATTAGTGGATTGTGGTCACCTTCGTTGGTACACAGCCGGCTCCTCCTGTTAGGCCAAAGAAGGTGCCGGGGATTATTTCCATGCCATTAAGCTGCTCGGCGTGCTTTGTGCTTATGAGAGAGAGAGAGAGAGAGAGAGAGAGAGAGAGAGAGAGAGAGAGAGAGAGAGAGAGAGAGAGAGAGAGAGAGAGAGAGAGAGAGAGAGATAATCTCACATGCTTCAACTTTTCTTACCCATCCAACACCAACCCAACCCTCACGTGACCTTCCCCTAATAATTGTTTGGAGGCTTCAAGAACATGCACGTATAAACTATTTCTTTACTCACCTTTATGTAGAACCAGATTTTTGTTTATAGTTCCATCCTAGAATTTGGCTTAACTCAAATTGCTTACGGTGGTGTCAAGTGGTTTGATAAGTAGCAGTGTGGGAATAGGAGGGGTGGAGGATGCTGTGAAGATACTGTGGGGACGCTGTGGGGATGCTCTCAGATGGCTGGTGGTGTGGCAAGTGTAGTCACATAATATTGGGATATTCAGTACCTTCAAGGAGTTCTGTGTAGCGTGGAGGATCTTCTGATTGTTGGCAGTGGTAGTTGTTAGTAGAGATCGTCGTGGTAGTTGGACTGGAGGTGGTAGAGCATGGGCGTGTTTATGATAATGGTTGTGGTATTAGTTGTCGTAGTAGGAGTGGTTTTGGTGGAGATAGGGGTGGTAGAGAGTATTAAGGTTCGTATTTAGAAACGCTTTCCTCTCTCACCGTGACTGTTTTCCAAGGTCACAGAAATGATTAGTACGAATTTCAAGAGTGTTTCCTCATTCAGAAATGTAGAAATCTTGTCACTCTGTCTCTAGAATCGTAAAAACACCTTTAAAAACTCGTGTAAATTTAGATAAAGCCTTTTGAAATAGCGGAGGTGAAGCACAAAATACGAGCTTAAGGATGTTGGTAGTGGTGGTGATGGTGGTGGTAGTGGACAGCCCCCTCTTCTGTGACAGCATCGTCCACAAGGCCAGGTGGCGGTGCTTGTTCCTCTCTCCTCGTGGTGGTTAACTGCTTCGTGACGCGCCTCGCCCCATCTGCCGGACAAAGGTCTCCACGCTTATTCCGCACGTCATTAGAGGCCGCGGTGAAAGTCGTTCCTCATTCCTCGTTACTCGGCGTTTTCGTTTCCGCAGTAAAGAACCTTCTTGAATTTTCTTGACGTTTTGAAGAATCTATTTTTAGGTAGTCAGTTTTTCAATTTATTTGCTATTTGGTTATTTCTATTGTTTGATGAATTCGTAATAAAATCAATTGGTTTGTTAATCAGTCAGTCAGTTAGTTGGTTATTCAGTGGACGAATTAATTATCCTGTTAATTTATCAGTTAGTTACCCAATCAGTGAGTCGGTTACTTTTTTGTTCATTTTGTTTGTTCTTTAGTGATTTACTTACTTTGTTCGTTCGTTAGCTATCTACTTACTTGACCACTTATCTTATTTATGAAAATCACCTCGTTGTTATTCACTTCCCCCTCCCCCAGCAGCCATTAACCATTACTCTTGAGAGAGAATCCTGCGCCTTGCTGAGGCGCCGGTTCGTTCCCCCCTGCGCGTCTCTTCGTTTCGAGCCTCATTTATTGGGTGTAATTGTTACCGTCACCTTGAGGGGGAGGCGGGACCGGGAGAGTTATGTGAGAGGGAGATGTATTCCCTTCGGCTTGGAGCGTAGGGAGTGTGGGAGCAGCAGAAGACTTGCCTGAGAAACCCAACAGTAGGAATAGTTATTTTTCTACCGACGGTTACCTTTCTGTTCATAGGTATGTTCCTTTTGTCCGGATTTCGACTTATTCATAAAAAAGAAACAACTATGGCAATATTAGTACCCAGTGACTGGTTATCTTGGTGTGGATGTTTGATGGGTTGAAATGCGAAATTTTCTAAGAGACTGTCACGTGTAGGACGAGTAACACCTGCTGCAGCTTCCCTTGTTTTCTGATGTTCTTCTTTTCAGCTATATGTAAACTAAATCCAATTCGTTATTCTAAAGAAACGTAGGCCATTTTTTCCTCTCTGCCTGTCATAATTAAAGAAAGTGAAGTGTGAGTCAGGTGGGACTGAAGGTGTGATCTGAGACTTTATCCTGAAACACTTATGTCTGCACTTCCACTACATTCAAAAGGCTCTTGTTAAACTCACATGGGTTTTTAAGGATGTTTCTGTGACTAAAGTAACATGACAATAAGTTTTATATGTTGTTAGTAAGATAAACACTTTTGAAAATTTACCAAATCATCTCTGTGGCCTTTGAAAATTGTCGTTGTGGTGAGTTGGGCAAAGAGTTTCTGAATGGTGTGCGTGTGTGTGTGTGTGTGTGTACATTGTGATTTTAAGGTCCTTATCTTTATTCCTTACGTCCTTTTGTCCTCCTATAACACAATCTCTCTGGGTGGAGCTATCAATGCATGCTTGTCCCTTATCCATGTCAAAAGATGTACTGGGCGGGGAGTGTCTTGGTTAACCGGGGCACCGCGGCGAGGCACTTATAGTTATCACTCCGGCCGCCGATTTATTGCTGTGCCTGAGAGTATATTTACTGGATGCCATTTATAGCGAGGCGACTCTCCGGCCACCTGCTGCACCGCTGAGTTACATGACAATTTGCACTTGGCGTGTTCTGTGTGCGTTATCTTCAGTGTTTTATTGGCGGCTAATGTACTAGTGTGTGTGTGTGTGTGTGTGTGTGTGAGAGAGAGAGAGAGAGAGAGAGAGAGAGAGAGAGAGAGAGAGAGAGAGAGAGAGAGAGAGAGAGAGATGGTGGCTTTTTAGTTATTCCTCCCGCAGCTTAACGTTGTATTTGTCTCCTACGCACGTTTTTTTTTATAGGAACTGTAAGTAAAAGTCATTGATTATAACGAAATGAAAGTGCAAAGGCGGTTTCGTGGATGTGTTCTTATTGAAAAGATTGTTCGTAATGGAAAGGGTGGTTACTATGTGTATGTGTGTGTGTGTGTGTGTGTGTGTGTGTGTGTGTGTGTGTGTGTGTTGTTGTTGTTGTTGTTTACGTCAGTATGGACTGTAATTGTGAGCTGTATGCCCGTTTAGAATGGTACTCCACATACATTGTGCTTCCGTGCTTGCGCCACTCTACACTTTTCCACGTCTTTCCAGAGACGACCAACCTTGCAGTAAGTTAACAGTTCACGCAGGGATGCCACTGAAAATCTGACTTCTGATCTCTCCAAGATTTGTATAGGGCAGAGAAAAATTAATAGTGTTCAGTGCCTCAAAAACTCAGTTTCTCCATCTATCAACTCGACACAACCTTCCAGACAACTATCCCCTCTTCTTTAATGACAGCCAGCTTTCCTCCTCTTCTTCAGTGAATATCCTCGATTTCTCCTTTACCTTCAATCTATACTGGAAACTTTGCATCTCATCTCTTGCTAAAAAAATGTTTCTCTAAAGTAAGGCGTTCTGAGGCGTTATTTTTATACCCCCTCAGGGGCCAACTCTATACAAGGGCCTTGTCCGTCCATGTATGGAGTACTCTTCGCATGTATGGTGGGTTCCACTCACACAGTCTCATTAGGTGGGGTGGAATCAAAAGCTTTTCATCTGATCAACTCCTCTCTTCTGACTTGACTGTTTCAACCTCTCTGCTCTATAGATCTTGCCAACTACATGTCTCCCCTCCTGCTGCGGCCTCGATTCACAAAACTTTCCTTTTCTTCTCATCCCCACTCTGTCCAAATCTCTATTACGAGCATTAATCCCTAATCTAATAATTTATTCCTTTCTCTCGTAAACTCCGGAACTCTCTATCTGCTTCTTTATTTTCAATCTCCTATGAGTTGATTTTAAGAGAGTGGTTTTAAGACATTTGTCCCTGACTTTCGGCTAATTCTTTTGACCCTTAAGTAGACTGGCAAATTAGTGGGCTTTTTATTTCCATTGTTTGTGTTGTCCATGGCCAGCTTCTTCCTCTTACTTAAAACACACACACACACACACACACACACACACACACACACACACACACACACACACACACACACACACACACACACACACACACACACCCACGCTTAACACGCTAATAATGCTACACGAATTATGTTTTGCTCGGCTGCCATATTTCATCCAATTAACCTTTGTCCTCAGAAAAAAAAGAAGGAAGAAAGAAAGGGAAAAAAAGAAAAAAAAAAAAAAAACATTGGTAAACACTGCAATGAAGGTTAGTGCCGGGAGTCGATTACATCCTGGATTTACAACACGTTCTTCTTTTTCATTTTATTTTTTATTTTATTTTTATCAGTAGAGGGAGAGGAGATGGAGAGTAAAAGATAAAATAGGAAGAAAGAGTTATAACATGTCTTGGGGAACAGGCACCTCAGTGGTATTTTTTTAACCAGTTTTATTTTGAAATTGATGATACGTGTACGATTGATGTAAATATTACGTAGCATACATAGGAACATCAATAGCTGATATTTTTCTACCGTGTCTTTTTTAACAATAATCATAATGTGGTAGCATTAGTAATGTATCTCTAACTTTGAATAAGACATCTGTCTAATTATTCTTAAACTATGTACTATGTAATGTGCGCAAGATATTTTATTAAGTATGTCTTAATATTATAGAAAGAATATAGAAGAACCAAAAAGAAGATGGAGGAATAAGGGGAAAAAACTAAAAAAACAAAACAAAACAAAGATAGAAGATAAAAAATAATTGAAACTCTCACTAACAATTTTATTCTGTCGTATTAGTATCTCTTAACGCTGAATATTTATCATGACACACGTTAAAAGTATAATGTAGTGAGGCAGAGAGGCTTTATCGTCACTAATTACTCTCTCGCTAAACAGCTTGGTGTCAGTGGGCGGTTGTGACGGCGCACCATTGTTTGTGTGTTGCTTGCGTCACGCTGAACATCGGGGCGTGACCTGTCCACTTCGTTCCGCTGTTTTTTCCTTCTTGTAGACATTGTTTTCCTCACTATTCTTCTTCTCCCTTTGGTGCAAAGAAGCCGCCATGTGGATGTCTTTACTTTTTACTTTAACTCCTTCAGTACTGGGACACATTTTTACCATTAGTTTTGTGAGTGTGATTAGACGATTTTACTGACACTAGGAAGGATCTATAGGGGTCAGAAGATTAATGGCCAGAGTCTGTACTATTTTAATCTTCATATGATTTTCTGAAGCTGTATAAGATGCATTCCAGTACTGAGGGGGTTAAATTTCTCTTTCTTCCTCTCAGTTTTAGATACTTTTCCCTTCTTATCCTTGGCTCGTGTCCTTTCTCTCTCTCTCTCTCTCTCTCTCTCTCTCTCTCTCTCTCTCTCTCTCTCTCTCTCTCTCTCTCTCTCTCTCTCTCTCTCTCTCTCTTCCAGTCATTCTCGGCAGCCTCGCTCATAAGGTCGTTTGTATCACTTCACCTTGCCAGCTCTGTGCATAAAGTCGTTTGTATCTTCTAGTAAATTCAAATGAAATAATTCACTCATGGTCTCGAGAATCACGTGCTGGACTCCTGACGATCAGTTGTTAACCTCCCCAAGAGATCTAACCACCTGGTCTATGGGAATGCTGAGACCTTTTACACCAAGGAAATTATGTGCCTGCTGCTCGTGTATCAATTTAAATCTTATGAACCCAAGAAGGACGCGAACCTCAACGTGCAAAGTGGCAAGAAAGGACATTACCTCTGTGAGTAAATGGAACAGGTTTAGCAAGATGACAGGAGTGACATATGAGAGAGAGAGAGAGAGAGAGAGAGAGAGAGAGAGAGAGAGAGAGAGAGAGAGAGAGAGAGAGAGAGAGAGAGAGAGAGAGAGAGAGAGAGTTTCCCGAAAAATTGAAAAGGAAGGTATACAAGACAGCAGAGAAGATAGGAAGTTGGAAGTTGCTGAAATGAGGATGCTGAGGGTATTCCAGGACTGATGAAGCTGGACAAAGTTTGAGGCGATAGGAACAATTTTAGAGAGGAGACGAGTATATGTGAGGGAAAATGGTGGAGGTAGAGATAACCGGCAGGAGAAAGACCGGAAAGCTTGACAAATTTTCGGATGTACTGAAAGGCTACATGCTTGTAATGGGTGTTATTGAGGAAGGCATACTTGGCTGAACATGTTGAGGACGGCTGATCTGCAATGTTCTTTAGCGAAAAGTTGTTACGATGCTTTTAATTTCACCCTGTTAAAAAATACTAGGGTGACTGAAAATCCTCCTCCACCGCCCCCTCCAACGCATATGTGAAATGTACACCATACATAAAGCGGCTTAGGACAATGCACAGAGTTAGCGATTAATGAAGGGGGAAATGGATGAGAAAACTACTGGAGACGGCTCAGCACTCCAAAAATTCAATGAAGCTGTTTCGATGAATGAGGAATTGTATTAAACCCTTCAGTACTGGGACACATTTTTACCAAGAATGTTTGCATATGATTAAACAATTCTATTTACATAAGGAAGTGTCTATGGTGGTGAGAAGATTAATGACCAGAGTCTTCGCTGTATTAATCCCCACATAAGTTTCCGAAGCTGTTAATGATGGAGAGACTGTGTTCTAAAATGCTGAACGACTTACAGTTTGCTCCGTCCCAGTAAGAAATTTTAGCCATATCGGAAGTCAATCCTGCGATGAATTCTTGGGTGTATTGTTCAATTTGTCAGACGTGTAAGAATAGACGAGAAAAACGTGCGGAGTGGTATCATCAACGTCAAATTAGGTAAGAGTATGAGTGTGATGTATCATTGATAAATAATAGAGAGTGGGTGACAGAACATGCCCCAGAGCAACACCACTGTTGGTAAGCTTGGGAAAAGAAAATTGATCGTCTACCATAGCAGCAATAGAGTGGTCAGGATGGAAGGTAGAGTTAGGTAAGGTCAGAATGATAGAAGTGGTAGAAAGCTTGTTCTAAAAATAAAAGCTTTATGCCAGACTCTGTTTAATGCTATCCATATTTTTAAGGTGACAGCGAAACATTGGTATGGCATAAATAGAATGACGTGGATGCTGGGGAAAATAACCTGGAGCTCATTCTAGAATATTGAGCACACGCACACACACACACACACACACACACACACACACACACACACACTTACAAACACACAATAGTTAGTTAAATATGTGTCTTTTCTTCGAAGTGAATCCTTTAAAGTCAAGGCAAGGGACCAGCAGTGTTACAAGGGAATGCAGTGCACCAGTATGATGATGGCAGAATAATGACCATCGCCACCAAGACCTCCACTCTCTCAATGGTGAATGGAGGGGAGTTCCAGCAATATATACCACGCTGTGCTGCCATTGAGTGTCTCGGTAAGATTGCCTTGTTACCAGATCATTGCTTCTCGCCTCACGTGTCGTGGTTGTCTCACCTCTTCTTAGCAAGTCACGACCACTTCGCTCTTGTGAATAGAAAGACGTTCACCACATTAAGAGTGAAAAGAATGAAAAAAAGTGTGATATACGAACCTCAGCAAAAGAAACTCTGCAGCGCTTTTGAATCATCATGCAAAAGCAAATATCAGGAGGTCAGCAGACACACGAGATGTCAGAGCAGCTGAGTGGGACGGAAGGGGAGTAGATGCCCTTAAGATAGTGTGCAAGTGGACTGCCGGCGGGATACAGACAGAGCGACACTGGCGGGCCGGCTGAAGGCGGAGTGAGTGAGGTGATACAACGCACAGATAAGCTAAGAGGCAGAGACAGCTTGCTGGAAGTAAGATGGACGCCCCAAGCACTTCTGTTGTTGATGGGGAAGGAAAGGCGGTGCAGGTGTGCTTGTTCTTGGCGGGAGCGTGGCCAGGGGGTGCTAACCTCGGGGAACTGAGTGTGTGTGCCTGGTTAGGTGACACGCTGCTTGCATGAAATGGGCCTTATATTCCTCGCTTACATTCCTTTCCTTGGAACCTTCGTCTTACATCACCGCGTCCTATCTTGCCTTGCCTTATTTTGCCTTCCCTTGCCTTTCCCTATTCTGCCTTGCCTTGCCTCTCCCTATTTTGCCTCGCCTTGCCTTGCTTTGCTTTGCCTTGCCTTACCTTGCCTTGCCTTGCCTTGCTTTGGTTTGCTTTGCCTTGCCTTGCCTTGCCCTGTCTTGCCTTGCCGTGCCTTATTTTGCCTTGCCTTATTTTGTCTTGCCTTGCCTTATTTTGCTTTGCTTTACGTTTCTTGCCTTGCCTTGCCTTGCCTTGCCTTGCCTTGCCTTGCCTTGCCTTGCTTTGCCTTGCCTTGCTTTGCCTTGCTTTACCTTGCCTTACCTCACCTCACCTCACCTCACCTCACTTCACCTCACCTCACCTTACTTCACGTCCTTAGCTGCCTCATCCCTCCCACTCCCGCACGTCGCCTCACGCCTCCCACGCCATCCCTCACCACCCCTTTCGTACACGTTCATTCATCATTCCTCATTAGCGGGGCTTTTGTTGCCCCTGGCGGCCGCGTCTTGAAGTTCTCGAGGGTGAGGTGATCATAAATAATGGAATTACAAAACTGGAATTAGTATCTTGATGATAATTAACTTGGTTTATTGAAGTTTTGACAATAGCTCTCAAAATACATGAATAATTTTTATTTTGCACCC
>CM035194.1:29535559-29545883 GCA_020233015.1 Callinectes sapidus
CTCTCTCTCTCTCTCTCTCTCTCTCTCTCTCTCTCTCTCAACCATTCAACCACCCAACAACAACAACAACAACACACACACACACACACACACACACACACACACACACACACACACACACACGGCAGATATTATACATTTGCCAGAATGTCTATTTTCATATGAGCTATGAAGCTTGATGGGTTGTTTATTCACCATAAGCAATCGTTATGTAGGCTTAATGTGTGTGTGTGTGTGTGTGTGTGTGTGTGTGTGTGTGTGTCATCGAGTGATCACCCGTATTCAGAGTCTCAGTTGGCACCGGCCACTTGGTGTTCGGTGTTTGTCGAGCATGAATGACTTGTTAGTATTGAATGAAGGAAGATTATTATTGTTTTTTTAATTTGATTATTAGAATAAAATATACTGTTATGCATTCAAACATTTGTTTTACAAAATAATACATTACATATGGTAATTAACGTGTTGAAATAGTTCCAAGAATTTCACTGGAAGAACAAATAAAAATGTGGGGAATAAACACCGTCTTTGTGAGGCGGCGCCGGTCTGGGTGGGCTCGAAGAGGCCCAGGGGACGCTGCGGGAAGGCCCCGTGCAACACTGCGTCTTGTGCGTGGCTGGGTCACAGGAATGCACTGCTGCTTGATAGAGAAGAATATAAATTCCGGTGCCTTATGTGGAATATTATTTTCTTATAAGCCTTTTGAAAATATTGATCGCGCTTCTACAATAATGAACTGATAAAATGCAGCCTTCCCTGATTTAAAAGAACATAAATTTGGCTGCCTAATGTTCCACTCAAGAACATAAATTGGCCAGCCTAACGTAGAATATAATTTATTTACATATATTCTTTAAGAAAATATTGATATACTTTGTGTGCACGTAATGAATAGATAAGTTTTGAATATGAATTAGCTTTTGGATCTTGTTAGGAAAAATAAATGTTTAATTAAATAATTTTGTTTTGTAAATCAAAAGCACTAGCAACAACAGCAAGATCAACAACAACATCATCATCATCATCATCATCATCATCATCATCAACAACAACAAACACAACAAAAACAACAACACGAAAAAACAGCTGCAACAGCACATCAGCGACAACAATAGGAACAACAAAACTGCAGCACAACCTGATAAATGAAGGTCGAGGTGCGCTGTTTGGTCAAACACCGCAAGCAGCAGCCGGGGATTTATTTGTTTTTTCTCCCTTGTTCGGTTGTTAAGAATGACGGGAACTCGCCTCCCGACACATGGTTCCCTCGGTCACTTTGTCAATCCTGAGGCGCGATGCATCACCGCTAACAATGTTATTTGCTCCCCGCCGGCTGAGTCGCTGCTTGTGGGAGGAATCATAAAACCTGTCAAGGGGAAAAATAGAAACATAAAGCTAGAGAAACAAATTATAAAAGGTGAGGCAGCGAGGCGAGAAACATGTTGGTGGAGGTAGAAGGAAAAATTAGTCAGGAAGCCATGATAACTCACTTTGGTGGCCGCCTCCACTGCCCTCGCCATCTCCATCTTGTCGCTGCTGCATGTCTGTGCCGCATCTGTCATCGCTGCACGGGAGTTGCTGCGCCACACCGGTTTCACTTCTGCGGCCACAAGCCAGCCATCACTCAGCCTGCACTATAAACAGTACCTTGTTAAGCCTTGCAAGCTCTCCGTGTTTCCAGTCTGACTCCAGTCTTGCGGCGACCCTCGCTTATCAAACCCAGGGAAAAAGTGCAAGAGGAGAAAGGTGCAAGCCCGTCCCCTGCCCTCGTGGGTCCTCTGTGGAGGTTTTTCCTTCAGGTGTTGTGGCGCGCCGCAAGCATCGTGAGGAAAGACGAACACTTGGTCTGATACAAAAAAGCATCACCCTGTGTTTACCAGCCTATTTAGGAACTATAATAGAAGGCAATCTTCTGCAAATTGCAAGTACAGTAGATTCTGCAGAGCCGTTTTGCTGGAGGATCGGAGAGCCTTATATGGTGGCCAGGAGACTTACGACAGTGTTTTGTTCGCCGAGACTCGTAGCTGTGCTTGTATGTTCCCGCACTCCCCTGACTGCAACACCGCCGCTCCCACTGCGTCCCTCGCCCCATCTCTCTAGGCTCACAAAATTCAGCTTCTGCCACAATTATCCCTCCCTCACCCCCACTGCCTCTCACACCTGTAATGCCACTCTCAGCTCCCTTCCCCCCTCTACCCTTCCCCACCCCCCCAGCACGTTACTCAAGACCCATGCACTCATCTCCATCAAACAGTGTGACTCGACCTCCCTCCCTCCTTCATCCTTGCGCTTCCAATAATTAATTCATATATTTTATTCTGATTTACTGAAGAAAGGTCCAGAATATCATCTGCAGCAAACCAGCAGCCGATGATAATTCTTAAAACGTTTGATGTCCAGCGGTCGTTTGAGAAGCCTGTGGTGGGTGGAGGTGCTCAAATTAATGGCTACTAATCATATATATCGAAATATTCTGTCCCTTTTTTAGCTGATCGGTATATTTTTCTTCGTGTTTGTGGTATTCAGTGGGGGAAGCTCGTCTGGGTAATGTCTTAATAAGTAATGAAGGTTGTTAATTTTGTGGTCATTTTAAGTGTGTGTGTGTGTGTGTGTGTGTGTGTGTGTGTGTGTGTGTGTGTGTGTGTGTGTGTGTGTGTGCTTGCGTGCGTGCGAACATGTTTAATGCGTTCATGAGCGTGTTTTCTGAGAAACGTTATCTCTGTAATGGTGGTAATCTTGGCAGTGCACGTCATGCTTGGTTCTGGTATCGCTCGGTAAAAAAAAACAAATACTCGTTGTTACCCGGACAAAAATACTGCTTGTAAAACGTAGATGTCGATTGCGATGTTTTTTTGTTTTGTTTATGTTGCTCTAGTTTGCTTTTACGGGATCCGGATACAATTACGCCGTAGCTGAAGCTCGTAAAGTACTCATTGTGTGCTGATGTTTGCTTTTACGCCACGCCGATACGAGGTTAATGCTGGTGCGGTCCTTATAAAGGTATTAGTGCAGCAGGAAAACCTTGTCGCGTAGCGGGGCAGGGCTGGGAAGGTGACCGCGGCGCAGGTGTGGGTTGAGGCCTGGCCAGGTGTGTGCCACGACACCACCTGTAATTACTGGTATGATCGATCTGTGAGTATCTTTGCCTGTTACTTATTTCGTGTTCCTATTGTTTTACACAGGAATATTTGTAAGTTATATTTATCTTTGGTATGTGATTATTTTTGTGATCAATCTGTCTCCAAGCGTTTTATTTATTATTTATTATTTATTTTATTTTATTTATCTATTCAAATTTTACGGGTCTTGATTGTTTCTACATTCGTAATTCTATGATTTGTCTTTGGTGTGTATTTATATGGACTTGATCAATATATTTGCTTTGTGCTTGTTTGTTGTTACCTCGACCATTGCAAAAGGTGATAAACAGATTCTTCTCAGGATGTTTCAGAATAACACAGTTCATATCTATTATTTTTTCATCCTTTTCTCTAAGGTTTAACATTCCCACCCCCTTTTCACTTTTGTTTATTTCTTTCCCAGATCGTATACTTGAGTATTGTTTCATTTATGCAATCTATTCACTTCAGTTTGAGTTTTCACCTTAACGACTTTCATTTACTTCACATTTGTGTTAAGAGAAGAGATGGAGCAGTACGGTGGAAGGCTTTCGTAAATGTAAATTGCTGCACACAATACTTCCTCAATTTTGTAACTTTTTATGTTTTATCTTCTATTTTTTGTTTTGTTTTTGTTCTCTCTGACATCCCATCAATCTGTCTTTATGTTTATTCCCTTATTTACATTCTCCCAAATTAGTGCTCTTGAACGTTTCTAACTTCGTAACTTGCACATTTTATCACCGTGGTATTTACTCTCTTCTTGACGTAGCATCAATCCATCTTTACCTGTTTCTTGTATTTGCATATTCCTGAATTACTGCCTTCAGCCTTTCCCAATTCCGTAAATTATACACTTTGTCGTTGTCCTATTTGTTCTCCTTGACATAACATCCCTCGGTTCTTGTTTTATTTATTCATTTTATTTATTCATACTTTTCCGCACTCACATTCACACCAAACATTTTCTCATCGTCCTGTTTGTTTAGTTTGACATCCTATCTTTTCTGTCGTTGTTCTTTTGATTAGAATGTTGCGAGTCACAGTTCCTCTTTGTTATTAAACACGCCAAAATCACTACATTCATCCCTCCTTAATTACGCAACATATATTTACCTGTTGTCTTATCTGTTTTTTTTTTTTTTTTTTTTTTTTTTTTTTTTTTTTTTTTTTTTTTTTTTTTTGCGCAGTATTAATAACTCCCTATTCTTTTCTAGTATTATTTATGCATTCTTGGTCCACACGTAGATGTTTTTAATTTCCCCTCATTTTCTTCCCCCTTTTACATAATTTCTTTGATACCGTTAATTTACATTTTACCTGTTTCTTTTTGTCCATCAGTGTATTTCATGTTATTATTCTTTTTAATCATTACACACATACCCATGGATTATTGTTGTTTTATGAATTCCATCTCATATAATAACAAGTCATCATGGAGTTTGATCTCTTTTATAGTTACCTTTTTATCTATTTGTTCCTCTTGGCCTGTGTATTCCGAGTCACTCTCTATACACCCGTCAATTACTGTCTTCAGAATTCCATCTCATATGTTTAATCTCTTCTTCATTATTTGCCAATTCTGTACAGGTTCAGAACTCTTTTGACCTCCATAGACCTTTCCTAATGCCAATATCGTCTAATCCTACTCAAAACTTAAGGGGTGAATCGTCGTAGTGTTTATTCCGACGATGCATCAATTTTCTTTCCTTGTGTCTCGCGCTGGAGTGGTGGTAAGTATTCTCCGTTTGATTGCCAGTCTTCTTTTTGTGTGTTCTATTTACAAGCACTCGTAAATAACGTTAAGTAACCTCTTCCGCCATCTCTCCTTTTCTAATTATCGTTAATTACTCTATTCTACCCTTTCGCTCTTTTGTTCCCATTAGTGCTTCCTTAAATCATCAGCCCCCTTTATCATCCATTACTCTTCTCCTAATTCCCTGCTTCTCCATCCGTTACTCCATTAATCTGTCTTCCTCTTCCGCCCCCTTCCATTAAGCTTCATCTATCTTCCCTTTCTTCGTTTTCTTTCATCACCGGTTCAATTTCATCTTCTCATTTCTACTCATTTTGTCATCATTCCTTCATTCCTATCTCCTGCGTTCTTCGTCTTTCATCTCCTCTTGTGCAGCCTCTCCTCTCATCAGCTCCATTCCTTACCTCCACTTATCCACTCCCTTGTTCTCCTCTCCCAGCAAGTTCTCCCCTCATTCATATCTTCTTTTCGTGCCTTCTTCCTCCTTTCCGCTTCTTACCTCTCTTCTTCATCTTTTCATCTCATCAGATTCGCTTCCTCCTCCTCCTCCTCCTCCTCCACCTTTTCCTCCTTGTCGTCCTCTTTTCTTCGTGTTCTCTTCTCTCTCTCTCTCTCTCTCTCTCTCTCTCTCTCTCTCTCTCTCTCTCTCTCTCTCTCTCTCTCTCTCTCTCTCTCTCTCTCTCTCTCTCATCATCTGCTGTAGATATTTGCTGTAAGTCTTTACAGTATTAAAATGTAAGTTTATTTTCAGTTTTCAATTAGGTATATTTAATCAGTCATTCCTTAATTTCACCACCACGTTACAGGTTTTACATTTTTTTTCCTATTTAGTATCACGTTTCGAATTAAGATGGCTTGATTCTAATATTCTGAAGTGTCTTGTACTTATTCGTTAGCTTGGTGATCTAAACCATCAAGAAAAGAAAAAAAAAGAATCCACTCAGTCCATGCATCTCTGTCTCCCATTTACTGCTCATCCTAGACGTTTTCCTTCCTTTCATTTTTAAACTCATGCATTCCTGTTTGTTATTTATCACCCCTTGTAGTCGTTCTTCACCCTTTCACCCTGCCCATAAATCCTCCTTAACATACGCGTTGTATTCTCTTTCCTCCCTTTCTTAATATTAACAGTCTTTTACGTCTCTGTTCGTGGGTCATTTTCCCTCATTTGCCTTCTCACCACCATCCCTGTTATACGAACTTAACTCTATTAATTTTTCATTCATAAGTTGTGGTCTGTGTTCTCTCTCCGACTTATATATATATCATCTCTCATTATTACCTCAATACCAGTGTTCTTTCTCTCCACTCTTGTGTGCCATGTCGCTTCGTCACCACAACAATAGCATTTCGTCGCCGCTCACTGGTATGGATGTCGTCGAAAAAAAGAATAAAAAAAAATATGTCGGTGGATATGTAGTTACTTGAGACTTCTTCATTGTCTTGTACGCAGAGGACAGATGGTATTGTTATGTTTCCTTTTTTTCTTCCTTTCCTTTTTCTTCCTCCTCTGTGTTGTCAGTCATGTTCGCTTTCTTTGTGCGGTCGTGATGGCTGGCTGGCTGGCTGGCTGGCTGGCTGGCTTGTTGGTGGACGTGACTCGTGTGTCGTAGCTGTTATGTAAATGCCATGTGTTGAGAGGAAAGGGAACAGGGAGTGTCCATAGAGGGGGATTGAGTGGCGTACATCAACGTTATAGGATCCTTATTATTAACCTCGTGACTGCTGCAAATTGTCAACTCGTCATCAAATCTATATGAGAATTCTTAAAGACCACACTCAGGTCACAGGAAAAGTTGTCATGGAATATGTGGTGAAGCTTTTCATAACCTGCAGTGTAATTTTTGACCGGTAAATTTACCTACTTGTCCTGTAAGTAAGACTACATCAATATATTAAACAAGCCATTTCCTGAAGACCTGGCAGGGTGGAAAATTGAAAAAATTGTAGCTTCTATTTGAATACGTGTAAGAGTGATTGCTCCTTTTAGACTGTGTGTGGAAAGGGAAAGAGGTTCATTTGATTATCTGGCCGAAAGGTAATTGAATATAAAAAATGTATATAGCCGGGAACAGCTATATAGGGATGCATAGGATTGGCAGAGAGAGAGAGAGAGAGAGAGAGAGAGAGAGAGAGAGAGAGAGAGAGAGAGAGAGAGAGAGAGAGAGAGAGAGAGAGAGAGAGAGAGAGAGAGAGAGAGAGAGCACACAAGCAGTTTTCCCAGGGTCAGAGAAGCAAGCAAGCTGTTATCTATCACTTAACGCTAATGATTCTTCCCCGGGAGCTGCGGAGTGAATGTGTAGCAAGGAATGGGTGGAGAGGTTGCGTCGACACCTCATCAAGTCGTGAGAGGAAATGCCGGGAAGCCATCACCGGTGCGGCAAGTAATGCGTCCTGAAATGCTTTCTCCCACATTGCTGGACCGTGAAGTATAACTGTTCTTACCTGTATTTTTTGGTAAAGTTATTTTGATGTGTCTCTTTTTATGCCGCTTCCTCAAATACACTTCCTCTCGTGCTTTCATTAATGGAAATTGGGCATTTTTTATACCTGAGTAATAGCAACTTGAAGTAAAAAGAAGAAATGCATGACCAACTAGCTTCCCGGATATGCTGAGCCATCTTTTAGTACTGGGACGCATTTTTTTTATTCATTTTGCTTATTGCTTATTTTACTCAACTTCAGAAACCAATATGGGCATCAAAATGGTACAGGCTCAAACTCTGACCTCCATAGACCTCTAATGTTAATAAAGTCATCTAATCCTACCCAAATCTCGCGGTAAAAATGTGCCCCTGTACTGAAAGGATTGAAATGGAAAATACTGAAAAAACAAGCAAAAAACAATAGCAGATAATGACAAAGAAAGTGAAAGACGCAACACACAGCACGAAACACCGATACATATAAGAACAAACAGGAATTCGGCCTTAGAAGCAATGAACTAATAAATAATACAACCAATGAAAAATTATCGTACATTTAAACTGGTCGTCAAACTTCAAGGTGACCATATTTAAAGGTCATATGTAAGAACCACAATTCTTCTTATCTCTCCAAGAAGTGAATGTTAAAGTAAGAAGAAGAAGAAGAAGAAAAAAAGAAAGAAAGACTAGTTGATATGATAGTACAATTGGTTCAGGTTAATTTTCTTGCATCACTGGAAGAGGTTTGTCTGTTTTCATTCCTGGCGTTGGTGCCGATGGTGGAAGGCGGCCGTTCTTGTCAAAGGAAGGGAGTAAATTGAGTGGAGTCGTCCTGGCTGCTGCTGCCTTAACCTATTGAACCAGGAATATATCTGAGGAGTATGAATAACATGTCTGGAAGTAATCGATGTAAGAGTGGTTGCATTAAAATAAATTGGGTGCGATTTAAGATAAGGGCAATGAACAGGGAGGCCTTTAATTTAGAGATTCCTTGTTCTTATTTTTTTTTTAAAATTCTTGTTGTTCTTGTTGAACACACACACACACACACACACACACACACACACACACACACACACACACACACACACACACACACACACAAGAGCTAGAATCGTCCCCAATTTCTTGAAGGGGGTGTTCCAGTGTAAAATCCTTGAGTATCTTTACATTGCAGTTTCCAAACATTAGCCAGGCATGTAATCAACCAGTGAATACTGTACCGTAAGCTCTGAGTGGCTACAACATAAACCTGCAACAAAGCTGAACATGGAAACTACCACCAGCTACCCTTGATCATGTCTGCTCAAGAATACAACACTGAGGAAAACACTCAGTCGGATATTCGTTCTCTTTGGCTGGTGGCAGTTTCATCGCTAGGGAGATGAATTGGCAAAGAAGTAAAGGTAGAGAATGACAGAGAGAGAGAGAGAACAAAAAACGACGAAACATATACTGAAACAACGCTACAGACAAAAAACAAACAGGAAATATGCAACAATAGAAAATGACAGACAAGGGTAACACATAACCACAGAAGGAGTGATTAAGGAAGAACACGAGAAGAACAGCACACGAAGATAAGATCGTGAGAATGAAATTCAGGAGAAGAGAAATTAACCAAGTGACGAGGATAACAAAGCAGAGGTGACCACCCTTGAAAGATTGGTGAGCGGAAAGACTAAATACTTGGCGGTTGGTGCAGGAAACTGGATTGAGAAAGAGGAAGTGGAGAAGGAGAGGGAAGAAGAGAAAGAAGAGGAGGAAAACTGTAAAGTAGATGATGTGGAAGGGAGGTACTGTAGGAAGCTGAAAGTGGGAGGTTTAAGAAAAAAAAAGAAAGGGAATTGGAGGAGTGAAATGGAGTAAGAAGAAAAGGAAGGAGGAAGAGGGGACACCAAAAGGAATTGTAGGCTGAGAAAAAAATGTAAAAAGGCATGTAGAAGGAAAAGAAAGACAAAACCAAAACAAAAACAAAAACAGTGGAAAAGGAGAGGAAGAAGTGAAGAAGGAGAAGAAGAAATAACCGCCCCCTCCCCCCAAAAAAAAAAGATATAGCAGGAATGGAAATAAACATCAGAATCAGTGGAGAAGGAGAAATAGAAGAGAAAAGTAGATAGAAAAAGAAAAGAAATATAATTGAGACCAGCTAGATAACAGAAATAAAGAAATCTAAGCAACATTAAGATAAAAGGCATGAAAATAAAAGTCAGAATAGGTGGAGAAGGAGAAAGAGAAGGTATTGGAGAAGGAGAGGGGGGTAGAAAAGGGCGGGGAAGGCAAACTGACCGTCATTAGGGCGATCAGCTGCGAGATAAAAGAGATAACCACGAGGCTCCGGAGAGACGCTGATGCAGATTCTTGTCGATAATGTAAAAGTTCCTTACTGAAAATATTCCTTTTGTTCCCTAGAATGGATAATTTCGCGACGCTAAAGCAAGAATTGAGGCAAAATAACTGAGAGAGAGAGGGAGATAGAGAGTGAGAGAGAGATAGAGAGAGAGAGAGAGAGAGAGAGAGAGAGAGAGAGAGAGAGAGAGAGAGAGGTCATGCATAATAAGACAAAAGAATAATATGATGAGGGCCAATGAAAGGAGAGAAGCTGCGATGGAAAATGTTAATATTAATATGAAGGTAATAATGAAGAACAAAAAAATTAAGGTGAAAGGAGAGTTAGATGAAGAAGAGGATAAGGAGGATGAAGAAGAGGAAAATGAGGATAAATAGAAGTAGTCAGACAGGGAGGAAGACGTGATGTAGTAACAGTTAGAGGAGGAGGAGGAGGAGGAGAAAGAGGTGGAGGAGGAGGAAGAATAAGAGAAGAGGAGGAAAATAGGAGGAAAAGAAGGTGTTTGTGGTTGAGATTAAAGAGAAAGGAACAAGAAGAAATGATGGTGGTGATGGTGGTACTGGTGGTGGTGGTGCTTGAAGGGAAGAGGAGGAGGAGGAGGAGGAGGAGAAGGAGGAGGAAGCAGAAAAAAAGAAGAAAAAGAAAAGGAGGAGGAGAAGGAGGAGGTTGCGAT
>CM035194.1:29573305-29608305 GCA_020233015.1 Callinectes sapidus
GAGAGAGAGAGAGAGAGAGAGAGAGAGAGAGAGTCACTCTTCTCAAAGGAAAGGAAAAGAGAAATTTCACTTTTTGTCTTTCTTCTACTTTTCTTACTTTTAATTCTTGTTATTCCTGCTTTTTTATCATTACAGTTGTTATTGTCTTATATTTCTACTCTTCTTCCTTTTTTTCCTCTACTTTTTTCCTCTTTTAAACCATCTTCCTCCTCCTCCTCCTCTTCCACCGTCACCACCACCACCACCACCACCACCACCACCACCACCACCACCACCACCTCTAAAAAGACACCCTTGATAACCCGTCCATTAGACTCTCCTTCTGACACTCCCGGGGCGCAATACTGGGTCAGACAGGTCACGGGGTCACCTGTCAACTTGTCACGTGCTTGGGAGAGGCATCGAGGTCACAGGAGGGCCAATGTATCCTTCGTGACCTCTGACCTCTTTCCCTCATGGTCTTATCTTGCCTCCTTCACTGTCCTTCTTTTTTTCCTTGTTCTTGTTCTTGTTCTTGTTCTTCTTCTTCTTCTTCATCTTCTTCTTCTTCTTCTTCTTCCTTCTCCTCGTTTTCAATATTTGCATTTAATTCGCTTCTCTTCTTTTTTTGTGTGTGTCTGTATGTGTTTCTATCATATCTCGTCCTCCTTTTCATCTCTCTCTCTCTCTCTCTCTCTCTCTCTCTCTCTCTCTCTCTCTCTCTCTCTCTCTCTCTCTCTCTCTCTCTCTCTCCAATTAATGTTCTCTCCCCTGCTGTTTATCATTAGTCTTTGTGCTTTGGATACTTTGTTCCTGTCACAGTGCAATAGAATAACGATGTAGTTCGCTGCCCGCATGTATCCATTGTTTAAAGTAATATCGCTCTCTCTATTAAGTCATTTCTCTCTCAACCTCCAACTAAAGACTATATATCACAGTGCCTCTGCTGATGGTTCGCCGACAGTGACTTAAAGTTGTTAATGTCATGAAAAATACAATGGAACTTGTTTTTCTTAATTTGGTGTATCTGTTCGATTTAATGATATCTGCACCATCTTTGATAGTCCTAAGGGAAAATAACTTGAACTATTTAGGCTGTGCAGACATGAGACGCGGTTCTGAGACTGGTAAAGGCTTATCTATTAGGTAATCAAGACTTGCTTTATTTTATTTGGTGTTTCGTATGATGTTTGTAATTCTATTATAGATGCGAAGTGCGGTCTCATAACATTTCTGTTTAAGGCCGCGAATGAATATAATGACGGGGAAGTGTAATGATAGTGACTAAACAGGGCGCCTTTCTAATGTATACTGGAATCACGGCTTACATTGTTGTGGGGCAAGTATGTGAGTGTTGCGTCAGTAAAAACCAGATGCCCGTAGCAAACCTTGGGCCTCACTTCGCAGATCAAGAAACACGGCGTTGTCATGCCGTACACAGGTTTGCGTAAAGCGGCAACCTGTTTGTGGTCCAGACGAGCAGCATCACCGTCCGTTATGCCACCGCCACGGGGACGCTCCTCCTCGCCTGGCCTTGACCTCAATGTCCTGGCCACCTACCTGACTTTCCGCCCTGTCCAGTTTGCCTCGATGGCCTGGTGCCGGGCAGGCCCACACTGGCTCTGAATGGACCAGCAGGTGTGTGCCCGCTGATGCCTCGGGGGAAGGTCGCCTACGGGGAGGCCGGAAAGGCAAGTTTGGACAATGACAGGACAAGAAAGAAAAAAAGTAGACCAGACCCGGCGGGTGCTGCGTCATGGCCACCCTCACAAACCTGAAGGGCCGGTTTGGCGGGTCCTGGTGTCCACTGTGGCCGCCGCTGCCATATTTCCGCCACCAACGATACGCCGCCGCTGCCCATCCCCGGTAAGCGGTGGTGGGGGTCTTCATCATGCGGCGCCAGGGAGTCACCAGGACGTGCAGAGGAATTTGTAATCGTAAAACACCAGTACTTAAGCAGGTATTAGCTGATCATTCCCCCTTTCTCCACATATCCGTCTAATTAGTTCCAGCTTTTGGGAAGAATAATATGTACAGCCTACATAAAAGAAAACAAAAACAAATGCAAAGAAGCTTCCCCCTTAATTGAAAAGAACGGGCATAAGGAATGGCAGATGCTATGTTAGGGATGCCCTCGTAGATTCAACCACCGAGAGATTGAACAATAGGTGAAGGTAGTGAAGGTCGTGTACAACAAATTGTGCAAACAGAAAAAAAAGGAGATAATTGTAGTCAAGGTTGAGGTGAAAGAAAATGTAAATGAATTTCGGCATATAAATCATAGACTACAGGGAGAGATGGTAAACGAGTGGGAATGAGCTGTATAGGAGTGGTGGGTGGCCTAGGGAGTGGTATGTGGTATAGGAATGTGGTGGATGATATATAAGTGGTGGTTGGAACAGTAGTGGAGGAAGAGGCGGGTAATGTATGGCTGGTGAGATTGAGTCGGCATAAGTCTTAGAAATACTTATTCTAGGGAGTGTTTGTGCAGGTGGTCAGCGATGAGCCTCAACTTGGCACGGAACAACTAGTGAGGTTCTCTTGTTTCCCACCTCACGTAGGGACGGGGAAGGAAGGGGGTAAAAAAAAAAGAGATAAAAGCAAGCCTAAGTGCAAGATAAACTAGTCGTTTTGCCTCTGTAGGTTTCCCTGTTAGAATTGTATTGAGGCCAAGTAGAATGAAAAGTGCGTGTCTGTGTGATATCTGTACGTCAGTGTTGTAAGTGAAATAAAAAGTAAAGATAATGAGTATTTTTCTCTATTTGTATTACTTGAAAATACATAGTTTGTGTGCGTGTATGTGTGTGTTTGGGAGGAGGAGGGGACCGGAAAGCATGGGAAATCACTATTATATATATATATATATATATATATATATATATATATATATATATATATATATATATATATATATATATATATGAGTTTCTAAACCTCAATGAGAAGATAGATTTACATAGAGTTTTTGTATCGTAACGTACTTCATTAACATAAACTACTTCGCCCACCCCCACCTCCTCCCCTCCTCCCACAAAAAATCTGACTTTTTGATACATCTGTAATCATTGTCTTATTATCGCGTAATTACAATGTCGAGATGAAATGTTCCTAAACAGCAAGACCAGTTCCGTGAAAATAGATACATTGTGCGATGATCCAAAGGAGGAGGGAAGGAGTTGGGGGGGGGGGGGGCAGGGGAAAGGGTATATGCAACAGATCATTATGTAGCATTAACTTATCACACGTAAGCTGTCGATTAAGAGTAAGATATAACAACATAGTGATAGTAAACAGTCTCAGGCGGAAGTGATACACCTGCTCTATGATAATGACGTGTTGCTTCATGTGGAACTCCTGCAGCAGTGGTAGTAAATGTGAAATGTTTAGTACACGTAAAGACAAACGTATCCTCAGTACCCTCTTTACTACTACTACTGCTACTACTACTGCTACCACCACCACTGCTACTACTACTACTACTACTACTACTACTACTACTACTACTACTGCTACTACTACTACTACTACTACTACTACTACTACTACTACTACTACTATATGTATTCACTATGTATGTAACGCTCCAAAACACTTCTGTGCTTCACCTTCCTTATTTTCAAAGGCTTAATTTAGATTTACACGTGTTTACCTGCCAATCATCTCTATGGCCTGCGTAAATGGTCGTATTGAGAGTGACCATGTGTGTGTGTGTGTGTGTGTATGTTATTCACCACGGTCGCCTGCTGGTCACCCAGCCAGCCTTTCCCTACGTAGCAAGCTAAGAGCTCATTGACCGATCTTCGGGTAGGGCTGAAACCACATCACACAGTACACACCAGAACAACAAGGCCGCAACTCCTCGACTTACATCCCGTATCTACTTCCTGCTAGGTGAACAGGGGCTAGATACACATTAAGAGGCTTGCCCATATGCCTCGCCGCGCCCGGGACTCGAACCCGGGCCCTTTCGGTTGTGAGGCAAGCGTGCTAACCACTACACTACGTGGTGTGTGTGTGTGTGTGTGTGTGTGTGTGTGTTTATCAATCTTTACCTATCTTCTTCTACCCTCCTGTGTGAGTGTATCTGTTAAGTGGGCCACGAAGCGCACATTCCACCCTCAGTTCCACATTATTTAGATCCCAGTCCTTGATCCAGTTGAGACTCTATAATTAAGGTGGAACACGCTTGACCTCACTCGCGCTCTTGGCTTTGTGTGTGTGTGTGTGTGTGTGTATGTGTGTGTGTGTGTGTGTGTATTTCGTTTTTTTTTATCCTGTTCTTATCTTGGCTGTGGTCACATGCCCGCACCAGAACAACGGTATTCACTTACACACACACACACACACACACACACACACACACACACACACACACACACACACACACACACACACACACACACACACACACACACACACGCTCCTGTCTCGCTCTCTTTCTCTCACTTAATCTTCTTAACGCCATTGCTACATCCCATGCACTACTTTCTTCCTGTAGTTGTTTTTTGCTACTCTCTGTATCATGTTTACTTTTCCGGATCACTCACACACACACACACACACACACACACACACACACACACACACACACACACACACACACACACACACACGTAATCATCCCTCCTTTTCCCTCCCACAACACGTATAACTAGCATGTACCCTCCCCCACACATAGCTGCTGTCCCTTCCAATTACCTGCCACGGATCTCCCCCACCTGTACCTGGCCGGCTGCCGCACACGTGGTGACTGGGTCAGGTGTTGCGTCATTTGTTTGGGCGTGTGAGAGGAGTCGCCTCGCCAGGAGCCTCCCTCAGGAACCGGTCCTTGGCGTCCCCCGCACTCACGCCATAACGCTGCGGCACGTCATTGTACTGAGTTCCACCGTTTTTTTCCCCCTTTCGTGTGCGTTTAAAGGCCGCTGCCCGTTCTCGTCGGCTGCTCTGATTCATGGAGAAACAGAGTGTCGTGACTTGCAACACTTTGTCCTTCCCCCGAGCCATCCTCCCACTGCCGTTTTCGAAATGTAGAACGGAATGGCGAGCCGCAAGTGAGTGGTGGTTTTGTAAAATGTTTTCTTTCCAGCCTACCGGATGACCTTATTGACAGGGAAGTAAAGCTAACCCTGTCACTCAAACAAGTTCAGTGTCTGTTGTTACCAACCAGACCTCGCTGTTTCTGGGAATACAAGTGTGCCTACCTGTCCGAGTCAATAGTATTTTTTGCTGAATGGGTCACTCTTGGCTGGTTGTGACATATGAGAAACATGCCCGATGAGTAGAAAATAACTGAATGTTTTGTGAACATTCTGGTCTCGCAATTCATCGCCAGCTGCACAAGGCAAATTAACCCAGCAGCGGGAGGCAGTGTCGCACATGACTCGGGTCTGCACGGAAGCATCCTAAGCAGGGCGTCTGCTCAGCAGGGCCGCTGCAGTGCTCTCTACCTGGACCCGGCCTGCGGAACCCTGGGATGCCACGAGGGATGAAACCGGTCGGCCTTCGTCTCGCGGGTGACTGTCGAGGTTCTGGTTTGGCGAGCAGCGGCCGACGTGAGACCTGTTCCTACAGCCACCATAATTTTTAAGGTCAGAGGAAGCAGTGACGAAGGAGTAGCCAGGAGATGAGAAGAGAGGACACTTGGTGCACCCCTCGGCCTTCGGAACGTCGCGGCTCCCACTGGGCTCAATGCTTGGGGCTTTCATGAGGCCAAGAAAAATACACAGGTAAAATTTTTGAGTGCTGTTGAGCGGTGACGTTGTCAACGGTCCGAGGCCTGACGAGGCCCTCCTTCCTCCTCACTCGCGGCTTTTCCCGGGAGCCGAGCAGCTAGTCGCGGTTGTGGAATGAATGGACCGGTTTTGGGACGAGCTGGTCTCCTGCATTATCTCTGCGTCTATGGGCCGAGGGCGGGGCTACTTGGAACTGGTTTTCAAGGCTTGTCGGTATAGGCGGTTAGTGCCCTCATGCCGCCCCTTGCCTCCGAGACCCGGGGGAACGGCTTCGTACTGCAGTGCCTCTTAGGGTCCGCTCCTTCGTAAGTTTATTGCTGATTGGCGAGGAGGTCTTTGTTGAGGCAGCGCAGTGGGTCCGAGGCAACAGGAGAATTTACTACCACGGAGAAGGGTTAGTAAGGTGGTGGACGAACTAACACACCCACAACTCATGGCTCAAAACTCGTGCATTATTTCGAATTCCGCGTCCTTTGTAACTCAATACGCGGCCGCAGTATTTTGTGAGTCGCTGCTCCAGAACCTGAGCGGGACACCCGACACTCACGAGCCGCAGTTGAGGTCACGTTTCACTTATCTTCGACAATAAAATTCCAGCTCATCAAGATTCACCCGCCCACTTCTTTCATCCTCCCTCTCCCCTCCCGCAGATCCCTCTAGCGGGACCGAGGAGGCGAGTCGTGGGAGCCTCGGCGGGTGTCGTGTAAGTGTGGCCTTTCACTACTGGTTTGTTGATTGTGATGCTGATTGATGTTGAACTTAATATTATTTGCCCATTGAAACTGTACGTGTGCATTGTGGCAGCTTTGTAAAGAAACAGTCTGAGGTAAGAGAGCAGAGTTATAATGAATTAAGAGCGTCTTGAGCTTTTGCAGTTGCCTAAGTCGTAATAAAAACAGGGGAATGTGGACGAAAGTAGTGAAGGACTTCTTTACTTGTTGTGGAGAAAAATCTCGAATAATGGGTGGTAGTCATGTAATGTAGTTAAGGCACCAAACCATATGTGTGGGACTGTTTATTTATTTTTCATTTTACCAAGAAGTTTTATAGTTTTCATGCAATTTCTGTTACGATACGACGTATAATTTGGTGTTTTTAAATAATTGGATAATTATCCTTATTCCTGTTATAAAGTTATAAAGTTAAATAGTTGTTTGGTTCGTTCTGGGTCAATGAAGACTAGGCATGGAAAAAAAAATAATATGCTGCATCAAATTTTTACGTTATGTCAGTATCACATGTTAGTGTCTAGATGTTTTTTTAATTTTTTTATTTTCCGTGTGTGATCTTGATTAACTTTGGTGACTTTATCTTTTAGTTTTCTTTGGATAGAATAAGAATTTCATGACACTAAATTAGTTTGAACTCTTAAATTGGTAATGCGAAATAAATGAATGCACGTGATGTTGTGTTCAATAAAAACTGACTATGTGTGTGTGTGTGTGTGTGTGTGTGTGTGTGTGTGTGTGTGTGTGTGTGTGTGTGTGTGTGTGTGTGTGTGTGTGAAGAAAACCAACTCACCCAAACAAAACCCTTTCCATGAACGTAACGGGAACACAGACTGGAAGGGAAGGGAGTGGGCGGGAGGGAGGCAGAGGGGCAGGCTGCGAGGAGTGGGAGGCAGCGGGGAGGGGGTCAGGTGTCACGGGTGGTCAGTCAGCTCGAGAACACGGCCAGGTCAGGTCTACTGCCGACTTCTAAAACTGGTCTTCTCGGCATCCAACAGGTCCTCAAGGTCGACTGGCGTCCTTCTGGGGGTAGTGTGCGGGTCCTCCTCCGTCCTTCCTTCCTCGCCTCTCATTACGGGCTTGCTCTTCCCCTCCCCCCCATTCTCTCCCCCTCCTGCCCCCTCAGCCCCCAGAAGCCATAACCGGTCGCCACCAACCCAGTCTCCTCTCCATTCCTTTCCTTCCCCATGCGTTCTCTCCCCAGCTTCCTCCTTTGGACATGCTTTCTCTTTCATATTGTGAGTGGGGGGGAGGGGGGGGGGTAGTGGGTGAGGGAGGGAAGCCAGCTGGTCGTATCCTTGAAAAAATATATGTACACTTGTTTGATTTTTTATATACTATTTACCAGCGATTATCAACAAAAGACTACCCTGTTTTTTATTCATTTTGTTGTTGTATGTTTGATGGTTAATTTTGCTATTCTTTTTTTTTTTTTGTATCTATTTGTCTCTTTAGTTGCATGTTCTAAGTGTCATTGTTCTCTTCTGGGAAGCTTTGAAAGTTAAGCTCGGAGGAACCATCAGGAGGACGCGTTGCAGGAATCACGACGGGAATAAAGATAGACTTACACCTTAATAATTTCCTGTTTTTTAATCTCTGCGTGGCACGGCGTGGAGGGGTGGAGGGACGCTGGGTGGAGGGTGGAGGGTGCATACAAGGTTGCTGTGTACCTCTCGTCCTCCAGCGTGGGTCTCGTCTCTTAGCTGCTAAAAGCCTCGATTGCAAGATAGTAGAGTTGCGTGCGTTCCTCGGGGCCGCGCTCTTCCCTTTAAGGCGTCCACACAACAGCATTAGGAACATTATCATCGTGATCAGCAGCACCGGTGTCTGCATTAGAGCCGCTACAGCAACACCCAAAAACAAAATGGACATCATCATTACTAGAATCCTGCAGCGTACTCTAAAATGAGACGTATATAAGGATTGTGAAGTACAACCAAAGCAAAACAAGCAGCAGGTGGCAGAGCGAAGAATAAGACTGTGAAAACTCCCAAGAATAAAGAATAAAGGTTAGAACAAGAAGTGAAAACAAACAAAGCCGACGATAACAAAAGACTTAACAAAACGCTGAGTAAAAGGAACGCTATACTGCGATTAAAACAAATGATAAATGACACAACCATGGAAGAAGAAAATCCAGCGAACAAGAATAAAACTTTCAAAACTGCGAACGTAAACCAAGAAAACTAACGACAAAAAAACACAATTAAACCAACCGCGAAACGATAAAAAGAAAAAAAAGAAAAGAAAAGAAAAAAAACTTCAAACGATGAAGAATAAAAACATTTAAAATAGCAAACGTAAGCCAACAAAGGCCACATAACATTCTCTTAAGAGTTGCCGAGACACCGCTACAAGCACCGTAGAGGCAGCGTGTGTTCACCTGGCCAGAACGGAATAAAGGTATTAATTAATTTCTCCCTCGTCTTGAGCCGCGTTGCAACATTAGTCGGGTGCGTCCAAGAATAACACTTTGTCACCGGCTGCGTCCAGGAAGGTTTCTCAATGATGACTCGAGGGTTGTATTATTTTAGTTGTGTGTGTGTGTGTGTGTGTGTGTGTGTGAGAGAGAGAGAGAGAGAGAGAGAGAGAGAGAGAGAGAGAGAGAGAGAGAGAGAGAGAGAGAGAGAGAGAGAGAGAGAGAGAGAGAGAGAAAGACTGTCATCCCTTGCCTTGCCTTGCGTTACTTATTGCTGAAGGTTAAAGATTCGAGTTTCGAGGATTTTATATTTGTGTAAAATATATTTGTGTTAAAACATTTTTGCCTCTTAACATTAAATTCATTGCCTCGTTTTCAGCTTCAAGGACAATATATTCATTTTTTTATATATTATTCTCGTACATATGTGTCTGAGTGGAGTCTGCCTGGGATGATTTACGTGCAGTGCTTTTTATAAGGCCCGTTCTTCTCGACGCTAGGAAAGTGAACGCCAAGAAAGAGCAATGATAGTTTTTATGATTTTTCTTTTGAAGTTGAGAAATCATTGGTTTATGTCTTGCTCTTTTTTTTTCTTTTTTTTTTTCTTTTTTTTACTGTTGATATAATGACTCTTCATCTTAAATTTTGTTTTGCTGATGCAACAGAATTCGTTAAAATAAGAGAGAGAGAGAGAGAGAGAGAGAGAGAGAGAGAGAGAGAGAGAGAGAGAGAGAGAGAGAGAGAGAGAGAAACAGCACATAATTGCAACGTGTCTGCTTCCGTGACTCATGATGTAATAATTTGTTCAGGATTTAGCGTTCCATTGTTCATGCAATAAAACTTTAAAAAACACTGAGCAGTCATATTTTGTTGTCGATGGAGCGGGAGGGGGATGAGAAAAGCATTGCCTTTCACCAGTAGCATTTTATTTCATGTTCGTAACATTTTAAAACATTTAAAAAAGTAAAATGTTACCTTATGTATTTCAGGGTTTGTTGATGCCAGTTCACCACTACTGCTACCATTACCAACACCAGCACAATTACCACCACCGCCACCGCAACTACAACAACAACAACAACAACTACTACTACTACGTCGTCGTTGGTGACAGTGTGTGTGTGTGTGTGTGTGTGTGTGTGTGTGTGTGTGAAATTCACTGTCGCGGTCGCCTGCTGGTCACCCAGCCAGCCTTTCCCTACGGAGCGAGCTCAGAAGTCATAGACCGATTTTCGGATAGGACTGAAACCACATCACACACTTCACACCGGGACAGCGAGGCCACAACCCATCGCCACAACCCCTCGAGTTACATTCTGTACCTACTTGCTGCTAGGTGAACAGGGGCTAAATACACATTAAGAGGCTTGCCCATTTGCCTCGCTGCACCTGGGATTCGAACCCAAGCCCTCTCGGTTGTGAGCTGAGCGTTCTAACCACTACACTACGCGGTGTGTGTGTGTGTGTGTGTGTGTGTGTGTGTGTGTGTGTGTGTGTGTGTGTTAAAGGGGCGTGCTCGGTCTTGACCAAGGGTTAATTCACACTATTCATCACGTCGCATCACTGTTGTGTCTAAATTTTTTTCATGAAATTAAATGGATATCTTTACATTAAAAGGCTCATTGCCGCTACGTCACTGTCACGTCACGGATTTCTTTTCTCAGTGTTATTGTTTTCATCTTCTACCTAATGTAAAATTATTGCAAAGTCTTTCAACTCATTCCCACGTCTCCTTTTAGGTTGATCAGGAACTGCTGGATGGCGCGGTTTAAAACTGAACTATGATGTTCGGTGCGCAGTGTCATAGACTTCTTGCAAAAAAGCCAAACCTGTTCATTCTACATCAAATAAAAATAAAAAAAAGAGAAAAAAACGAGACTCAGACGGGGCAGTTGCCTTGGTTCCTGAATCACAAGTTTAGAACAGTAAGGAGTACCGACGCAACATTTGCCATTCTAATAAAATCAACAGTCTGGGCTTCGGGGAAAAAATCTCCGTCACGTTGGTTGTTTTGAGAGATGCGGTAAAGTATGGAACAACAGATTCAGTCTAATTCAACTCTGTTGTGTTATTTAATGGTCAATGCACACTTACGATATCCCTCCTTTACCAACAGGATGCACATTAGTCATGTATGCTGGCATCATCCACATAATAGTCAAATAGAATAACAAATGAAGAACGTTTATAGTTGTAAACTAGAGAGACATTAAAGGAATTAAGGATTTTGAGAAGGAATAGAAAATCAAGACAATATTTCTAAATTCCAAATAATACCCTTGGCAAATCAAAAATATTCATCCATGCACCATTGAAGAATATGGTTGAATATACTCTGGCGTAATAACCCATGTACTTAGTGATCACAAAGAGAGAGGTCCGCAACAGTATTAGATGAAAAGGAGGTTGTGTGTCAGAACGAACAAGGAGGGAAGGCCAGGCCAGACTGTGGCAGGAAAGGGACTGTGCAGGCCCAGCAGCTGAAGGAAGGTGAAGATGCCGGAATGCTGGCCAGGAGTGGCTGTCATTTTGGAATGTCCCTCTGGGAGCCTCTCTTCTTGTGTGTTCCATGAGAGTAAGTCGATAATAGATTTATTTGTGTTGCTAACTGAAGAACTACAGTAAATAGGCCATCCCAGCATCGGGTATAGGTTTTAGTGGCAAGCCTGCAAGTTTTACTTACCGAGATGGCCGGAGCAGTCGCTGCCTCTCCAACAACTGAGCCTTTGGATGCTTACTTTGTTGTTAATGGTGACTCTCGTCCTGTTGCAAGCTCTCCTTGGTTAAGGTTCAGTGAATTGTAAATGAAAGCCAAACTAAACTTAAGGCTGCGCTTCAGGTAACAGAGTGACTACTCACTGGCAAGAGTGTGCGGCCACTTACTTATGACACTGTTGGTAGGCAAAAATAAAAGCAAAATAATAACAGAAGGCCTGGAACGGTGTGGAGTTACTCTTTTACCTTTTTTTAATGTGTGTATACGAATGGTGTCTTTAATGTTTTCTTTTGAGAATGGATAATGTCTTTCTTGAAATGCCATAAGTTTCATGTAAGCTTTACATGAAATGCGAGTCATAGTCTGAGCACCGCATCCTTTGTTAGATAGCTTCAGCCAGACTTCAAGGAGTGATGAACTACCTGCGTCTAAGAATACTGGATTATATGAGGGAGGTATAAATTTCGTGGTTATCTGTAAATCGTTTTTTTCATCATGTTTTATATTTGATTGTTATAGGTAGGAAGTGACCGGGAGAGGCTGGAGGAGGGACCGAAAACATGGTAATAAGAGAAGTATCAGTGAGCGCTATAGAAAGGGAAATACAAAGTACCTATCATGCGGTTGTTTTTATGTTTATTTATATTAGTTTTAAATTTCATTCACAAAATCTAGATTCTTATTTGTACTTTCCCTCGTCACATGTTCACTACTTCCAGTGAAGTGAAACCTTCTATACCATATTTATATGATTCTGGCGTTACATAGGGACAAATTCATCCATAAGTATTTTTTTCACATTTTTTGCGTTTAAAATTTTTTGCTGATTTGGTGACTGACAGTATCCCACAGAGCTTGCTGACACGCACACACACACACACACACACACACACACACACACACGTTTTAAATTTCTCTATACGTCTTTCACAAACTTCGTTTTTTCCCAACTTTTTTTTTCTTCAACTAGCACATTTGTTACATCAGCAACAATAGCAACAAACAGCAAATACCACCACCACCACCACCACCACCACCACCACCACCACCACCACCACCACCACCACCACCACCACCACTACCACCGCCAACAACACCAATAACAACAACAACAAACGATAACAACAACAACAAAAACAACAACTGCTATTACCACTTCCTCTTCCTCGTCCTCCTCCTCCTCCTCCTCTTGCTGCTGCTGCTGCTGCTGCTGCTATTACTACTACTACTACTACTACTACTACTACTACTACTACTACTACTACTACTACTACTACTACTACCACCACCACCATTGAAAGGGTCGTGGTTGCCTTAATTTCCCAAGAGATTGCTGAAGGTTGCGCCACCACCCCGAGGCAAGGAAGACGACTAAAGGTAATTACCGAGGTGTGTGTGTGACTTTTTGTGTGGCTCCCCTGCGTCGTGATTGATATTTAACAAAGCGTATCTAATATTTCACGAGGACACAGGTAATGACGGAGATTAGGGAGTGATGGAAGGGCCCATGGGTTCACGCCATTGGTGAAGGGGGCGAGAGGAAGGACGATGTGAACCTTGCGTGTCTCTGGTCTCTCTTCCTTCTCTCATTCCTTTTGCTTTTCATGAGGTGTAATTCCCCCATTGGCACTTGATGTTTTCCACCATTACACCTGGAGTTCATTGGGTTCGCTGGAAGTTTTTGCACCGTTGTTTTCAGTTAGTGTTGTTGGTAAAAAGAAAGTGGTTATCTAACGTGTATTTCTCCCTTGAAGTTTTATTGATATTTTTTTTTTCAGTATAACTCTTACAATTAAGTAGATTTCCTCGTATTTATTGCCGTTTCTTATACTGATTTTCGCCGTTAGTGTTGCTGCTAGAAAGAAAAACGGTTTGTTCGATTATTTATATAGGAAAATTCGTAGTATTTCCTTGATTTAAAGAGGTATAAACATTTGAAATTATTAATCGACGCTACATTTTTTTTATTCGTCACGAAGTGTGTCCAGTCTCGACATGAGCTCACCCTAATCCTGTAACGCTGCTTCCTTTCTCCCCTGAATTACTGCCACGAACACTTTAGGCTGACAGCTTTGAGGGGCGGCGCTTTTTGCTTCATTCCGGACCGTTGCTTCGAGACAACCCGCAAGGCCTGAAGGAGCCGCCACGTGTTAAGTTTTCCTCCTCCCGCCGTGCTTCGTGGTCGTGTTCGGCCTTGTCAGTAATGAAAATATTGAAGTGTCCCTCTCTGCTTCACGCTGTACAAAGGAACGTGTACTTTCTCCCTACATGCAGTGTGCAAATGTACATGATTTGGCTGTGTTATTTATTCTCGCTGACGTTCACTGTACACCGTTTATTAAGAGTAAGTAGTGTGGCAGTGAAGGTATGCCTGGTAGGAAATGGAAAATAATTCTTGCCTCTCTGGTGTTTCTCGTGATAGGTGTGTATAGTCAGTAGCGACCTGAGAGGGGAAACGTGGTTGTGGTTTTGTATCAGTGTGTAGCCAGCACTTGAGCTCGATCCGATACACACACACACACACACACACACACACACACACACACACACACACACACGACTATATTAATGAAGGCAGCAACTTTATCCTGGTTTAATGATGCACATAAACATCTCCATCATCATAAAAGTAGTGGCCTTGGTTGTAAGAGGTCAAACACACCACACTACACACACACACACACACACACACACACACACACACACACACACACACACACACACACACTCACGCACGCACATATATATATACAGCTGTGTTTTATTGAACTTTAACTCGAGGAAAACATTCACTATACATTTTTGAAAGTGATATCTGTCCGGCGCGGAGACAGACGCTGCACTATCTCTGGTTTACGAAGGGGACGTCTTCTCTTTTCGCCGTGGAGAGAATCTTTGAGGATGGCATGGTACCATTTGTTGAGCTTACCAACCTCAGCAACACGACCCACCTTGGAGGCTCCGTGAGGGCTGCTGCCATCCTTTACGCTCCTTTGTGAGGAACCCGGCGATGGCATGAGGGAGGCCGCCCGTCAGCCTCGCACATTCAGCAGGGGATTACCTGACTCGCTGCACAATGGCGGGGACGACGGTGGTTAGCCTTAGCGGGCCCCAGCCACCTGTCCGCCTCCCTTGCATAAACACACTTGCCTTAAGCTCCTGATATATTACAGAGACGCTTAATCGGGGAATTGCGCCCTCGGATATATTCTCTTCCACACGCACAATTGCTAATTAAGAGACAACATTAGAAGAGGTTCCAGTCTCTGTTTTGGACGCTTCCTCTGCATATATTTTAAAGATGGAAGTAAACTGCAGACAAAGAGGGAATAATATTTGTTGCTTAAGGGTTAATTTGCCACGGCTTGACATTACTGGACGCGGCGTGTAACCTTACCTCCTCCTCTCTTTTTTTTTTTTTGTGTTGCGTTGCACTCTGGTCACCATGATAGTAATTGTCACCAGTACAGCGCCTACTCCTAATGTTGTGCTGTCTTGCCTCCATGTTGAGGATCTATAGCACCTGATCTCTTACTGTGTTGTGTTTGTCGACTGTCTTGAGATATACAGCTTCTCCTGACGCAATGTTGGTAATGGAACATACTAAAAGTGAAAGAATTAACAAAACTTTAATTTTTTTTTGTGAGAATGATGTTTGACGTCGAGTATAAGAAGGTTCATACGTTGTTTAAAGTTAAAAATTCAGATTTTATCAAACGTCATTAACGTACTGGTATATTTCATAAAGCAGAGTGATGGGGAGTGTAGCGCTGCCCCTACAAAGGCTTCCCTTAGGGCTTCCCACGAAATCTCTGACCTCCACCACGGGCATTGCATTAAGTCATATGAAAATCCGAAATTAGAAAGAAAAATAAAATTGATTACTGAGGACCATTACCTGCAGTAAACAAAACCAAAGGATATCTTCGCTTTCTTAACAAACATTTCCTGCAGTTTGGCAGCAATAGATTCCATTGTGTGGCACGAGGCGTCCTTCCCATGACAGCAAGTATCCTCGCCTCTAGCATCAGAATCCCGCACGCATGACGGCAGGCACCGCTATCCATGACGGCACACTTCTTGCCGCTGACAGGAGGCACCTCGGCCATGACGGTTTGCACCCCCGCCCTTGGAGATAGGCACCCCCGCTGCTGACAGCAGGCATCATCTTTCCTGACAGTCAGCACCTCCACCCTATGATAGCAGGCACCCTCCCACCTGACAGTTTGCACCCTTCCCAGCTGACAGCAAGCCCCACTCCTTGCCCAGACAGAGCACCGCCCCTCACCCCTGCAAACCACGCTTCCCTGACCCTCCAGTTGATAGTTTCCCGCTGTGGTGGCCTCGGGTACATCAGCTGCCACAGCCGCTGCCTTCCGCAGCACGCACCTTCGCACTCTGGCCAGCTGTTCCCCTCCCCTCCCCTCCCCATTCCTACCCCCTCCAGAAGGTGCCCCATGACCCCTCCACCTCTGTCCCTCTGCAGGAAAGCTCGACGGCAGAAAGTGTCGAAACTCCCAATGCGGCCACGCTTGGATGTTTATGGGTGTTGAGGTAATTATAGACGCTGTTATTAACACGAGATTTAGTGGCAGCATTTAGGAGGTAACGCGCAGATTTCCCTACAATTACCAATTACCTGACGAAAATAGAAGGGGAAAAATAGCCTGGATGGAAGAGTTTGTCCAAATACCAAACGATAATACATTTGATGTATTTGACGTGTGGTGAAATAATGGAAATTAAAATGGTAATTTTTAGTAATATATAATTATTGAGTAATAAATAAGGTGGTGGTTTGGATGAGGGAATAGTTTTTCCTTTACTGAAAAACGAACAAGGCAATGTAAATGTTGTAACGAAGCTGCGCCAGTGGTTCGTTTGTTTATTTAGCTTTTCCTTTCCGTCTGGTGAGTGAAAGGCTTGGGGGGGTCGGCGTAAGGCACGCTGTGATGAGGCCTGCTGCTCGCACCTCCAGAAAACATGAAGTGCGTGGTGCGCCAAATCAGACGAATGCACGCACAGGTATGGCTTCCTCAGGTGCTGCATTTGTTTCACGGTGCAGGTGGGCGGTTCTGCACCCCTGCCTGCGCACTGCAGGACGCACCAAGTCGTATTTTGCAGCAACACACGCGAAGGAAAGTGCACAGCGTACTCACGACTGCAGCAAAAAAATACCTCCTCGATCAGGTGGAAAGAAAACGGGAATGGCAGGCGGCGTACACTTGCGGCCGTGAAATTGAAATGAAAATCGTTACCAGGAAATGTAATGTCCGATTCAAGGAAATTTTTAACCGCTGCATTATTTCGCAACGAATTACAGCACTCCAGTAGCTCCTCCCAGACTCCTGGCGCAGCCACGCACTCACCGGCGCCGGGGACTTAACCCGGATATATGAACACCTGACCTTTAAATACAAATATGGGAGCTCAGCTTCCTGGTGGGGATGAAATGTCGAAATTAGAGGGTGTCATCAGGGGCTCCGAAAAATAGTGCAGGAATAAGGCAACGTCTAATCTGCCAGGAGGAGAAGCAGTGGTCTCCCACGTTCCCAAAGATGAACACACCACTCACCGCCTCATTTCGCCCCAGGGACATTCACTAACTCGGCCAGGTGGATAATTATTTCTCTTTATTATGATGGAAAAATGTGCCTGTTAGAGTGGATGAGTGGAGGCTGCCCCGGGAACTCACGCTCCCTGAGACGCGGTAGGGAATTCCTGAACTTTAGTGTGCCCTTAGAAGCAACGTCCGGCAGGTGAAGAAGATAGATCACTCGTGTCGGAGCACCCTGTGTACTTCTGGGAGATAAACCTTACTATCAGCTGGGCAGCACGGAATAAGAGAGTCTGGGGATTAGGTTGAAACTCCCATATGCTGCCAAAGGGACACCGCCCATCTCGTGGCAGTGAAGCCTCGAGCAGGGGTGAAAGTGACTCTGACAAAAAGGTTTTAGGTTGCATAATGTTAAGTAGGTGACACCATTTTGTGTACAGAGGCGGAGAGCATAGGGGCAAGAGAAAGCTGAATGAGGGAAACGGGCAGAGAATAGGTTTTAATTTTTTCGTTAATATAGTCATTCTGTAAGTTGTTCTATTACATCCCAGTCAGTGTGCAATGCAGAATGGCTATTGATTGCTTAGGGATACTGAATGGTTGCTGGTGTGGTGTTAGTTAAGTGAGAGACGAGTGAGGTGATGGGGTGAGGCACTGCACGATGGGCATGATAGGCCGGGTGTGAGCTGCACTAGTGTTGCTAACTGTTCAGAGCAGGAGGGTGCTCGCAGCTAAGTCAGGTTCTGGGGAGACGAGTTGTTCAGGTTTCTCTAGAGAGCCCAATCTTTCCTCGGCGAGGTTGCTGCTTAGAAAAGTTGTTTTGGTAGAAGAATATTGAGATACAGAGAGAACTTAATGAATTAATGACAGGTATTGTGCTGAAGTAGCATGGAATAGACATGGAAGTCAATGGGAATGAATAGGGAACACTGAAAAGGGTCTTTGTCTTTAGCGGAAATGTAGAAGATAATTTTCATGATTGTTATGGTTTTGGTGGTTCTGTAGTGTAAGCATGGTAAAATATACATGATTTATCTATTTATTTACTTTCTATCCTATTTTAACAGGATGTGCTATACTATTTCATGGCGAGGCAGTGAATTGAGTGACTCTGGTATTCTGTCAGTTTGAAGATATTTGTGTTGAGGTGGCGCAGTGAAACGAGAACCCGCTGTGAGGGTCAGGAAGGTTAATGCGAGGGATCGAATTGTGTTGGTGCGTTGATGAGGTATTTGTGTTTGCGTGAAGATGAAATGTGAGCATGTCTGTGTTGTTGTTGTTTTTGTTTTTATGTTGTTTTTGTTGTTGTTGTTGTTGTTGTTGTTGTTGTTGTTGTTGTTGTTGTTGTTGTTGCTGTTGCTGTTGCTGTTGCTGCTGCTGTTATCTTTTAATCTTCTTCTTCTTCTTCTTCTTCTTCTTCTTCTTCTTCTTCTTCTTCTTCTTCTTCTTCTTCTTCTTCTTCTTCTTCTTCTTCTTCTTTTTCTTTTCTTCTTTTTCTTCGTCTTTCTTCTTCTTCTTCTTCTTCTTCTTCTTCTTCTTCTTCTTCTTCTTCTTCTTCTTCTTCTTCTTCTTCTTCTTCTTCTTCTTCTTCTTCTTCTTCTTCTTCTTCTTGTACAAAGGTAGTGTGTGTGTGTGTGTGTGTGTGTGTGTGTGTGTGTGTGTGTGTGTGTGTGTGTGTGTGTGTGTGTGTGTGTGTGTGTGTGTGTTTTGAAATGCACTTAGAGATAGACAGACGGATAGACTGACTGACTGACTGACTGACTGACTGACTGACTAACCGATATACTATTTTTTCCGAGTCAGGGATTCTTTTCGTTTAGTTCGTCTATGGAATTATCACTTTTGCCCAACAATTTATTGGACATTTACTGCTTTCCCTCTCAAAGTATGATTATGCAGCATATCTCCATGAACATATCGTGCGTGAAAAAAAATGATGGTGTGATATTGAGCGAAGGCCTTCCATCCTTTCTGAATATTGCTTGTAGGACGGCGGAAAAATAGTGATGTTTTAGGCGAAGTAACACTCAAGGATTCCTTTTCTTATTTTTTTGTTGCACATCATGAGCGAGTTATCATGCTTCAACACCTGTCATTTTCATCATGAGCAAGAACTCCCCGCGAATTATTTTCTGTTCCAAACTAACACTTAGCCCGTAGCGGCCGCCAGCCATGAAGTCATGCTGTCCGCGAAGCACCAGCTGTCTCTCAAGTATTTACTGCATTGCCAGGGTCAGGGCACGCCAAGGTCACCTCCATTATGAAGCCAATACATTACTCTGTAGTAATACACAGCGTGTTTCATTACAACACGTCAAGGTATGCGGTCACGCTCCGCCACACTGGTGTCTGGCTTATGGAGGATAGGTCAAGGCAGGTGAAAGAACGGAAGCGTTTTTGTAGTGTGTGATTTATAACTAAGTGGTAAGCTGGGCAGGAATTCATATAACTCTTCCAGGCTGAGATCCAGGACGCGGCTGTCCTCTACCTTCTCCAGCCAGCAGTGTGGTAGACGATGAATTAGGAATTTCTGTTTGCCGGTGGTGGTGCTGGTACACTGATTACGTGGAATGACAGGTTGTGCCAAGCCTGATGCTCTTTTATTTTCTTGGCACAAGATAACTTCTGCCTCGAATTAAGCGGAATAACTTCAGGTAATGGTATTGGGAAGGTAATAATAGTTCACGAAAAATCAGCTTCTATCCTGTTTCATGGACGGTGAGGACTGCTGGGAGACAAACACTTACTACTGCTGCTGTTCAGTAATGAATTTTAAAAGTGTTCGTTCCAGTCTATGGTTTCATTTCACTATAAAATGAAATACTCCAATGCCAGCCATTAGTGGTAGGTGAAAAACACGGCTGACCTCCAGACCTTGGCCACGAAGCAAGACGGGGCCGCGGGGATGCGCGCACGTCATGACCACACGGGTATTTTCCTCTCCACCTCCTGCCCTGCGCAGTCTCAGCTACATAGTGCAGACAAAAACATTTGCTTCTGGAATTTCAGCCACAAATAATAAGCGATATGATCAGTGCCAAAGAAAGTACATAATGTTCTCACCGTGTAATCTGCATCAGTTAAGGCAACACCACATGAAAAAACGCATGGTCTAAGTGGCGGGACGCGGGGGAAAAACTGCCCAAATTGTGAGGCGGCGGCGGGTGGATGGGGAGGCAGCCGCCATGTTGGCCCAGCGGCGAGAGGAACCCATATTCTCCTGTCGTTGGTGCACGTATCAAGGGCGACCTTGTGCCCGAACCGAGTGGTTGTGAAAATAAGGATGGCTACCTAAACACTTCACTCGACAGGGAAACCGACTGCCTTTTAATTAGTGTTCATTATTTAGGCACCGCAGGCCACGCCGCCTTAGTCTCTCACCTTGATGGTGATCACTATCAGGGCTGTGTGTGTGTGTGTGTGTGTGTGTGTGTGTGTGTGTGTGTGTGTGTGTGTGTGTGTGTGTATATGTTACCATGTCCGGTTCTAAAAATATACACGAGAAGCATGCAGCCTCAACAATATCCAGTAGATCACAAGCAGCTCAATTTCCCCCCCCACACCATCCACCTTTCACTCCACTCCCACATTGCCCTGCAGGGACGCATTATGGAGATAATAAGCTTGACCATTTGACAAGAAAACAGGAAATAGGGGGAGAGGCCTACCAAATTTACATAGTAATAATATGGTTCAATCATCTTACTGATATTTCTCATCATTACCATATGAATCTCAGGTTTCTATTGACAATCAGTTATATCATGCAGTATGTATGGTATTATACTTGTACTGATCCTTGATTATAGCTGGTTTGGGAAATACATGACCTTTTGCTTGGCACCGGCAGGTGCTTGTCTGCCTTATAATGGTGCATGATCACCTCTGCTATGGCTCGCTCGCCTCCTGACGTGGGCACGCATGGCCTCGCCCAGAGGGGCTTCACTAGACTCATGGCGTACCTGACGAGCAGCAAGAGTAATGAGTAATCTGCAAACTGTTCAACTGTTCTGAGCTTGATTATGTTGCCTTGTGGAGCTGGTGTAAATTGCAAACTGTTATAAACTCATAGGCGAGACGAATATCCTCGCTTCCGAAAAAGGCTGCCAGTGAGGCCTGATGAGAATGAGGACAGATATATGATGATGGTGTCTTCATATTAAATCTTAAATCATATTACAGCGAGTTAGCTACACAATACCGGCCTGTGCCAAGGTGAAGGGAAGGTTGGACTCTCTTCTCCTGGCTGTTCTCCCGCAGAAATCGTTGCTTGGTCTTAATCATACATGTAAAAGCCGGCTATTATATTTATCTTGGGGTCTTAATTATAGACCTTGCGCCTTACTGTTCAAGGGGATTTTTCCCGCTACAGTTCTTACAAGAGCGAGGAATCTCAGTCGTCTGAAAGAATAAAGCTTCCTCATACTTTTTTTGGTATCTCAGCTAACATGAGGTGATGTTGTTCAGAACCGATAGAGGCAGAACGCTTGAGAAGGCAGAGGAAACTGTCAGGTTTTGATATTGATGCAAAAAAGAAAACTGGATTGATGAAGGTATCGAGCATGAATTGCCTGTACCGGCTTCTTGTATTTAGTGTACAGGCTATTGTCTGCATTGCCGAGATGGTTGCTCTGGACGGTCACTGAAGTTCCTTGCAACACAGCCTCCATAGTACTTGGGTCACTGCAAACATAGAGGGAAGAGGTGAAAACTGGTGTCGCAACTTTCGACTGGTATTTTTTCCACACAAACCTTTGCACGCGAATGGTTGTACAGTATATCGTGGTGAGGGAATAGCCACTGGTGACGCAAGCATATTGTACACACGCGTGTTTGTACGTTCGTGTTGGGGTACGTCACACTCCGCATTTATGCTGGACTGAATGATATCAATGTGTGGAGACATACCGACTCGTAGGTAACTGAAGCCTGCGGGAGTGGGAGGAACACGTGGGGAGATGCCGAAGATGAACGAGACGTCACCGAACGAAGCTTATCAACGCTCTTTAATTCTTTAATTTCCATAAAGTGTTTCTCATTGTATGCGCTGATGATGATGTTTTCTCGCGATAGTAATGAGACAAGTAAATGTTCATAAACAGCTTGATGAAGGCGTCCTGATTTCTCCTTTTGGTGAACGAGATGGAAGTGAACGATACTTCCTATATTCTCGGACACTAATCAGATATTTTCACTTTATTTCCTCGCCCTAACTTAAGGATCCATGTTTGCAGCAAGGAGGGCAAGGTATGATACAAGGTGGTGCAGCAAATGGAAGGAATGCTGCAGTGAGGAAGTCATGGGTTATGTCCCATGTCTTGGATGCGGTCAGGAGGAAGTGGACTTGTGGGTAGATTCTCTGGTTTCTGAAGGAGTCCAAGCATCCCTCCCTCTCAAGGCATCGCCGGCCTTGGTGTTTTTAGCGCATTATTGTGTGAATGCTTATTCTAATCTAAACATTATTATTATTTTTTTTGTATTGAATAGACTGATTTTTTCTCAGTATTCTGCGGCTCAATTATTGTAACCTTCAGCTGGTACGTATATAGACACTGACTGTTTTGTAAATGTTAGATGAAAAAACCCAGTTCTTTGTATTTATACTCCTGTATTTATTTATTCGTGTATCTGTTAAATGTGTGTTTTGTTTCTTTGTCTGTTTGGTTGCGTGTGTGTGTGTGTGTGTGTGTGTGTGTGTGTGTGTGTGCGTGTGCGTGTGTGTGTGTGTGTGTGTGTGCGTGCGTGCCGTGTGCGTGTGCGTTTGCATGTGCGAGAGAGAGAGAGAGAGAGAGAGAGAGAGAGAGAGAGAGAGAGAGAGAGAGAGAGAGAGAGAGAGAGAGAGAGAGAGAGAGAGAGAGCCCATCGCAGAGAAATTGAAGAGTTCAATTGTTCAGTTTTGCCGTGTTTACCCCCTGTGCTTACACATACCCCCCCAAAAAAAAGAAACCCAGCACGCACTTACACGAATGTATACACCCGCACACACACACACACACACACACACACACACACACACACACACACACACACACACACACACACACACACACACACAGTCATGGATGTTTTCCCACCGGACTAAAAACGTGTACCTATTTATTTAGTGAATGAATTATGTATGTTTCCTTTTTTTGTTTATTTATTATCTTTTATTGCTCGGAGGAATGGTTTCATGTGGTAATGTAGCTTAGTCTGTGGTTTACTTGCTTGAATTGAGATTGATAGATTTAATAAAGGAATATATGATAATTAAGCTTGCCGTTTAATGGTAAGCTTCTGACGCTTATAATCAATTACTTCAGCTTCTTGTGGACGCGAGGCAAAAAGAAGCTGCGAGTCAGGCCAGCATTGCGTGGTCAGGCCGCATCGAGGCAGCGTAAGAAAAGAGTAATGTGCAGACAGAGGTTAGAGGAGGAGGCGCTGGAGGTGCAGGAGGCTGTGGTAACACGGTAGTGGGCGTGATAGGTCAGCCTGGTAACCGGGCCTACACTGCCTGCAGGAGAGGCGGCGGCGCGACTCCTGCTTACCCAGAATGATTGCTTGTTAAAATCTACCTTGATGCCCAGCCAGCCTCGCCGGTAGCCGCGGCTCTCCGGGGAGCGGTGGGAACCCTCCTGGTGCGTGACGACAGGCGAGGCAACCGTGCTAGGGGAAAAAAAGAAAAAAACCCACATAATATCTTGCTTGAAATCTGTGAAGGCCTGTACTACTCGCAGTCTCTCCGCACGTTTGTTGGTGGCAATATCGAGACAGGAAAGTCTTGTCCATTTTAGAAAATAAAGGTGTCAGTAAGGAAATACAAATTGCCATCACATTCCGCGCCTTGGTTGGCCAACGCGATCTGCTTTCTCCCTGCCAAACTTGTTTCATTGTATCGATTGTAGAAAGAAGAAGAAAAAAGCAAGATGGATAGCACAGTAAGACATGAGACAAGGTTCGTATACAGACATGCAGGAGGAGAGCAACGTAAAACTCCAGCAGAAAAAAAGAGACATGATATATACAGCAATTGTTGTACATTGACAGCAGTAATATTGTTGTAATAAGTGGTGTTTTGATATTCACTCGAGGAATGTAAAACAAAAATACATGTTCATTTGTTCATCTGTGTCTGTGTCTCTGTCTGTCCATTTGTATGTCTGAACCTATCTTTTTTATACTTTTATCTATTTATCTTACGTGTATGTCAGCATTTATTTTCCTGTCTCCCTGATATACATTGAATAAATGATACAGTTTAGTGTACGTATTTAGAATGTGCATATCTCCCTATGGAATTTATTATCCAATATCGTCACTGAATTGCACCTATTTACGCAACACTTACGAACATTAACTTATCTTTAGATTAACTTAATAATTTTGTTGAAGAAACTCTCTAGCACACAGCCCTGCAACTATAGCATCCTTTAGACTGTACAAGACAAGTGTAACATCAGTGCATCATGTAGAGCTGAGACAAGTAAGAGAGGAAAAAACAATAGACTACACATGTGCACCACATGCGCTCAAAAGCATCCTTACAATCAGAGACGTTTATTGCCACTCATGTGCTGTGTAAACTGTGGTCTGTGCAGGAATTGTGCTGTTGTGTGCTGCTTTTCCCTTGATGTGGACATTTGCTTTTTGTGGTGAGATTCGGACCTGATATTGCATGATGGAGATGCTGTTGCTGTTGCTGCTGGTGCTGCCCCCGCCGCCTCCGCCGTCGCCTCCGCCTCCGCCGTCTCTGCCACCTCTTCTGTCTCTACCACGTCCTCCTCCACCGCCGTTGCCGCTACTACTACTACTACTACTACTACTACTACTACTACTACTACTACTACTACTACTACTACTACTACTACTACTACTACTACTACTTACTCTACTACTACTACTACTGCCAAGTTTTTCATTTAACTTATAGCATGATGGTTTTGTCCCTCATCATCTTCCAACAGCTTAGCATACTTAACCTGCTTTCTCCAGGAAAAATCCTTGGAAATCAGTGGCTGGTGCAAGCAGACTGCAGCGTTAGATCAGTGAGGCACCGTGATGCAAGCTGCACTGCTGGTCTAGATATTGACGAAGATAAGAAGAAATACTTGAATCTATAAATCATTGTAATTTGAGTTATTATCTTCCGCTCCACTGAGAGATTATCTACAATGGTCGATGATATCATAATTGCTCATTAGGATGGACAGAAAAAAGGCGACTGATAATCACAATTCACAATACGTACTATACTTATTATTCGGAAAAATGTTTGTGTGTTGAGATTTCGTTTATCGCGCAGGGAAGACCTTGTGTTTTTCTTTTTGATTCAAAATTCTACCCCACCATTGAGTAAAGGTTATGACTCGTAATTCATCCATCAGGTGTAATTATACCTCAGCTTCATGTGTATTTGTTTAGATACTTTGACATTAGTGATGAACGTATGGTCAGGAATAGCTGATGTGTGCAGCCTCGGGGTTGGCAGGTGCAGGGCACGTAAGACCGGTGGTGGCGCTGCCGAGAGTCTCAAGAAAGGTGTGATGCTGATTATTGCGCTGGCTGCCCCGTGAAAACTTTATTCGTTCAGCACAAAGACTAACGTGCGTACAATACCCTGAGGGACTTGGCGGGACAGCGGGGATCCTTTGCCGCCCCACAAAAAAATAGAATTCCTCTCTGCCACACCCAACAACTAGGCCTTCCCCCATCCAATCACCCCCCGCCCAGCTGTCCCTGCTCGCCACCCACCCCAACACCACGCCTCACTGCCCCATCACTCCCCGCCTAGCTATCCCTGCTCCTGTACCACGCCTCACCGCACCAACACTCCCGCCCAGCTGTCCTCGCTCCTCCTTGCCAAGCCTCACCATCCTCATGACTCCCTGTCCAGTTGCTCTGTCCGCCCCACTGTCCTATCATATCACTTGCTACCTTCATGACACGCTGCCCCATCACTACCCGCCTGCCTGCCATCGCCTCCCAGACGCTCCTTTCCTGCCACGCCCCCCTTCCCCGTCACTGCTACTTCTTTCTGACCCGCCGCGTCGCTGTTCCCCTCGAGTCACATTTGCATTAGCGAGGGTTCCCAACATTCGTGTTCAGCAGTCGTCAGTAACTACTCTCTCCACAGTTGAAAATAATGGAAATGTCTGTAAAATTACAACCTTTTGTTTTTCATGTGGCCCGCCAGGCGCTGAGGTCTGTCCAGCCCCGTTATTAAAGGTGTATTATTAAAGGTGTTTCACATGACGTGCTCAAGTGTTACGAGTTTGTAGACACCACACTCCGGGAAAGGTAATTAGCCTAAGGCCGCTTGACCTCCTTTGAGCCAAAATTACATGAGCGTCTTAGAGTTGTTTGTGGCAGTGGTTAGAACAAGTAATTGTTGTATGTATTCAGAATAACTGATGTTTCTCACCTAAAGGTGCAGCTTCTGAGGTCTTGAATAATGTGATGGTATACAGGTTGGTGTCGCACACTCTGTGGTGAATGAGGAACCGAGTCGTTTAAGGACTAAAGTTGTTGAGGGAAGTTATTCGTGAAGCGGTGGGAACCTAACACTGCAGAGATTCCCACTAAAGTGTGTGTGTTTTGGGAGGTTTGGAGGTAATGGCTTGCTTTTTTTCCTGATGGTTCTTGGCTTACATTCGGGTCACGTTAGATCTATCAGCACGTTATAGCAACATTAAAGTGCTGTTAATTCAGTCTGAATAACAATCATTGTGGGCCAAAAAATGTAAAGTGTGTTCTTCACAATGTGACTATAACTTATTTGACATTCATTACATTAAATTACGAAACCAGTGTAATGCACATGTGATATTCAGTAAGTGTTGCTCTCAGTCTGATACGCAACACCACAAAGACTCGACTAACGTTGTTAGAAAGACATTTCATGACCTTTGGTAAGATGAGACTAGCAAACATTTCCTTGCGTGCTCCCCGTAATAAATATAATTAGAATTAAGCGGCGTGTATTTCCTTGTTTGGAAAAAAAAAAAAAAAACTGTCTCTAAGATGTCACTGCAACGATCCGTCAGGTTCAATGCTGCTTCACCCATTATTCAGATACTCGGTTCTGCTGGCACTCGTCACTGGGGAATGTTTCTCTTACATCCCTCTTACCAGTCCGACAAATGTGATTATTTTTCTCCCACTGTTATTGATATCATCTACTACATGAGATTTTCTATACTCCTGGATGTGTTTATTTTACCTTATTTTGGGGGGATGTATTTTCTGTAATTCTAAAGTCATACTTCAGGAGTCGTCAACCTAAGGCTCGCGAGGATGCTCTTTCCATGATTGCATCTGGCTCGCAGATAAAATCGTTAGTTATCTTGGTAAAAAATGACTTATTTGTTATTGGCTTCCTTCAGTATAACGTATTTATAAAGAATAAGCTCAGATAACTGTTATACTCGAAAACGTTTGGTCTTAAAAAATGGACGCATTTAGTCGTATTCAGTGTTAAAAATATAATATAGGTCTCATGGAAATACATTTCAAAATATTTGACTTTCATGGCTCTCTCAGCCAAAAGGCGTTCCCGACCCCTTTCATAGTTCTTAGCTAAGAAGGAGGAAGGTCAACGACATACAATATTAGTATTGTGTTGTACTGGTTACAAGATCTGATGAAAGGATGACCTGATGATCTGAAGAAGTGAAGATCATGAAAGAGTGAGATGATGCGCTGAGATATATATAGTTCAGGAAAGTATCATCATCTGATGGCGACTGCCTCACGTATAAGCGGATGTGACTGAGAGGAGCAGCGTCCGTAGTGGGAGGTGGTTGTCTAGTATTTAGAAGTGTTTACGATAACGGTTAAGGCATCGCCACTAAACATCTTTCGTTCTCTTCCTTTTTTCCCTCCGTTAACTACATCATTAATATAAATTAGATTGTTCCTAATTACACGTCGAAATGTTGCTAAATAAAACAAGCATACTCGTTTAGCTGGCCACTCACCACTTGTTGCCATTATAGCTGATATATATCTCTCAGTAAGTGGTTATTTAACAAAGAGTGTGTCATTAGTGCAAATGAACCTTACATTGTAGACACCAGTGCTGCCTTCGTCCCAAGCCTGATGATTAGATGAGAGTCGTGGTCATCGGCGGACAAAGGCTTTATCACCCCCTTGCTTCATCTCAAAGAGGTATTTATTGGACTAATCTCTCTATTGTCTAAATGTTATTGTTGCGACGCCGGGGGGAGGCGTTTGCTAAAAGATGATTACATGCGTTAGTGCTCTGATACAATTTATATTACACACTCCATGTCCGTCTCTTTATCGATTTGTTTGATCTAAGAGGCAATTACTGTAACACACACACACACACACACACACACACACACACACACACACACACACACACACACACGTACAACTTTAAAGAGCCAGAATCTCATTCTTAAAGTCGTTTCTCTCCTCTCCCTGGAGTCGTCGCCATCCCGACAACTCCTGATGACGGCACCATCCGTCAAGGCGGCAGAGACAGCGCGGGTCACGGGCGAGCGCTGGACTCAGAGACACCTGTGTCACCTTCGCCTCCCAATATGGGCTCCTCCTGCTGTTGCTGCTGTTGCTGCTGCTGCTCCCGCGACTCTCCTTGAGACCATCTACTTGTGATTCCAATCAGCCTATCGAGTGATGAATATTCAAATGTTGCAATTGAATTTTAGAGATAATGATCGCACAGCAGAGCGAGTAATGAACAGCTGGGACGAGGGAGGCAGCAGTATCTATAATGGGATCACGCGCTCATAGCCTTCGCCTCACCTCCCATACAGTCCCCAGTCGTAGTTGGGCATGCAAGGCAAAGGCCTGTTTATGGCCGGAATTACTAAACACCGGGTATGGACACGCGACCCATTCGTCAGTGATTAGTGCCGAGGAGGGAGGAGCAGAGGCCGCCGCTCGATAAGGACGCAATCAGAGGCTCCACCGACCGCCAACAAGCCTTGCCGCTTTGCATAAACGTCTGTATATGGGACGATAATAGCGTAGGGTCTTGGGCTCGTTCGTCAGGGGTGTGGAGAGCCGAGTTGTAGGGGGTAGAAAAGATTTCTATTTATGTACATATAGTTAGATGGTGAGGGATGGATGGGAATGGACGCTCCTCTCCCCAGTCTTGCATTCCTCCCCTTCACCACTTACCATATTCACGTGGGCAACGGGAATGCCTATATGTGAGAAGTAATGAGCGAGGTACGAACCTGTCTTGTTGTCTGAGGGATGGTTCGTTGCCGTCGACGTTCTGTCCCCATTATTCTCATTACATTTCCTCCTGCTCCTCCTCCTGCTCCTCCTCTCTGGTATGTACATACATCCCCGGTGCTATTAGACAGACATGCTTAGAACTTAAACGAAAACTTGGCTGAAAGTCGTTAAATGTTATCATCTTTTTCTTGTTTGTCTCGGTCTGCCATACTGGGCTTTGAGGTCGAGTGCACGTTGCTAATTGTTGCTGCATTAGGTCTGGCTGCCTGGCGGGCGTGGACGTACCAAGTGGTCTGGCCCCTGCTACTTCCAATGGAGGTGTTCACAGACGCCAAAAGAAGGATTGCTCGTTACCAGAATCTGCAAGTGATTTCAGAATAACGAGAAACTAAGTGATTTTCTATGATTATTGTGAGGTTGTAGTCTGAACTATAGTTAAAAGTAGATGTTGTCTTCAACTTAGCTCTTTTAAACTAACTTTGAATGTTGCAGGCGCGTCAGACATTACGTACAGCTTCTTTTGAGGAAAGTACAATGTAGTGAAAAAGGAACAAAAATACCTCGTATGTATCGTCCGAAAATCAAATAAACTCTCGAAACATTATGGGAGGCTGGCTACAATTACTTACCCTTGGCTGGCAGGTCTGAATACCTTAAGCTTCATATCTCATGCTGATCGGATAACTCAGGCGAACCCACGGGATTTGGGAAGCTTTTAACCTAATTTAAGTTTCGCATCAGACGAGGACGCCCGATTGGATAGGAACCCAGTGAGACGTGTGTGGTGTTTGATGTGGTATGTGTGTGGTGTGGTATGGTGTGTGTTGTGGGTAGTTGCGTAGGTGTAGTGTGCAGTAGATCCGTGTGGTGTGTGGTGGTTATATTAGAGTTGGGTACTTGTGGTGTGATGTAGCATGAGGTGTTGTGGTCGTGTGTTGGTGTGGTGTGTGGTGGTTACGTTCGTTGTATATTCGTTACGCGGTATACGTGAGTGGTGTGTGTTAGTAACGTACAGGATGTGGTCATTGCATGTGGTAGGGTGTCTGGTGCGTGGTGGTTAGGTGTGTTGTGTGGTGTGTGTTTGTCATATGTGGTGGTAGTCATTACATGTGGTAGAATGTCTGGTATGTGGTATTTACATGTGTCGTAGTGTGATGTAGTCGTTGCGTGAGGTGATGAATGCTGTACCCGCAATTTAATCTTACCATGAAGCTGCTGAGTGTATTTCTATCTGAGTGTAGGTGATTATAAGACTTGTGCTGTGGGATTCATTTAACATTTCATCCCCTTTATCAGTTTATAAACACATTACACATTGCGCAGTGTGCATTTTAATTTAACAACATTGATGCACAGGAAGACTTTATGATGATTATGTGTAGTAAGACCAATGGGAAACTTATTTAAGACTATTAGAAAAGAAGAATAATGATGCTGAAATAATTTGCAAGCTATTACTGAACCGCAAATTGGCGAATACTGTGGTTGAAATGGAACAGGAAATGTAGGTATGTAGTAAATCTAATTGGCAGAGTAAAAACCAGTACATACCGTGGCTCACATGTTAGGTAAGAGGGAAACACACACACACACACACACACACACACACACACACACACACACACACACACACACACACACACACACACACAGTGATGTAATATAGAGAGGCGGATCAGTATGTTAGATTTCATGGAACTGTTTCCTTTACTCTCTTATCTTCCTTTGTGATGCATTTAAACAGTCTCTTCCTTTCTTACCTTCCATAATATCTGCTCTCTCTCTCTCTCTCTCTCTCTCTCTCTCTCTCTCTCACAAAGCGAGCGTTTTCCCTCTCTCTCTTCTTACATCCCTCCCTCCCCCTTCCTCCCTCTTCCTCCCTCCCTTCCCACCGCCCTGCCTGCCTCCCTCTCGACACTGCTCTCGTTTTTGTCACTTTACGTTCAATAAGGTATCTTCTGCACCGCCGCTGATATTGTGTTGTATCTGAAAGGCTGGACTGGAGTCGTGAAAGCTATAAAGACTGGATGTTTGGTCTCCCATTCTTTCTTCTCTCTCGACTCCCTAATATTTTCGTTGTCTGGTAGTCTAAGAAAAAAAAAAAAAAAAAAAAAATCAGCAGCTTGTTTCGCATTTGCCGTAAATTCAAGTGGGATTTAAGACATTCGAGCGCCAAAAGGTCAGGTCGGTATGGGGTTCGAAAATGGCTCCACTTTGAAACATTTCCGCCGCCGCCACAAACGCCGCCATCCACCGCAGCTCACTCGATAAATTTTAGTACCACACAAAAGTCTAAATGTAAGAAGAAAAAAAGATGTGTGACTGCTGCATTGGAATTTAAGATGCGTCTGGTAACAATGGCAGTGAAATATTCTTTGGGTAGTTTACTAGAAGTTCATATATAAGGAAGAATCATCCATATTTAACCCAACACATCCAAGAGTGAACTGAACAAAAGATCGGAAGATAGGACGAGGCCATGAAATGCAACACAGCACACGAAATCTGAAGAAATACGAGAGAGCTACACCGATATTTGTTTGGTGGGGAGGAAAGGAATACACAGACATATTTTTGAGGTTGCGGTGATGCAAGGAGGATGAAATCACACACTGCCAGAGCCCCGAGACCTCACTTCTTTGGGTGACCTCGATCGCTCCTGCTGCACCAGACCACGTGGGAAAAACACAGCGACCAGACTGAACAATACAATAGTGGGGAGTACACACGCTAGCTAAAAAAAAAAAAAAAAAAAAAAAAAGGAGATACACACACATACACACATACACACAGAGAGAGAGAGAGAGAGAGAGAGAGAGAGAGAGAGGATGCGGAGGGAGAGAGAGAGAGAGAGGAGAGAGAGAGAGAGAGAGAGAGAGAGAGTCCGTGCTTGTGGAGTCCATGGAAACTCAATGGGGGAAAAAACAAACATTGAGAAAAGACCACGACCACGACAGCAGAATGAAAGAAAAAAAAAAGAAAGATAGAAAAGAAAAAGACAGAAGCAATTTTTCCTGAATGACTCACACATACGTATCAGAGAGAGAGAGAGAGAGAGAGAGAGAGAGAGAGAGAGAGAGAGAGAGAGAGAGAGAGAGAGAGAGAGAGAGAGAGAGAGAGAGAAATACAAGAACAACACTAATCTGGAGGAGGAGAGTTCCGAATAAGGGCGGAGAACACACTCTTCCCCCCTCCCCCCCAACACCGGAGTCAGGAAGGGTCACCAGTGCAGGGAAGAAAACACAGAAGGTGCTCTGGGGTTGATGGGGTGAGGAGGGGGAGCCGACCTTCTCTTATCTCGGGCACTCGGCGAAATGGTGTGTGTGTGTGTGTGTGTGTGTGTGTATGTGTGTGTGGCATTGCGACAGACGCCCTGGATATGTCTCTCAAGCTTGAAGGGAGGGAGGGAGGGAGGGAGGGAGGGAGGGAGGGAGGGGAGGGAGGGTAGCGGTGAGAGATGGAGAGAGAGAGAGAAACAGCGAGAGAGGGAGAACGCTTTGTACTAAATGGAAAAAAAGGAAAAGAAAACAACACAGGGAGAAAAGTCGTGATGCAGAGAAGCAGGGAATTTCAGAAAGGAAGGGTTGGTTTGAGGGAATCACTGAGGAGGAGAAGAGAGGAAGGTGATAAGGAGTTGAGAAGAGTCGGGAATGAAGAGAGAAGAGAAAGAGGTAGGTGTAGAGGAGTCAAGGAGGAGAGAACGAGGGAGCGTTAGTTGGAGGGAAGAAAGTAGGTTGTTGACAAGAGATGGAATAAAAAAGAGTGAAGTTGAACGGAGAGAAATGCGAATAGATGGAACTTAATGCGAGAAAGCAGAGGGAGAAAAAGAAAGTAAGAATGGAGTGAAGAAGAGAGAAAGACAATAGAAGTAAGGAAGGCATCGAGAAAATGAAAACATGGTAAAAGAACATGAAAGGATGAAAAGGAAAGTACCAAACCGATCTTTTTATTTTCAAGTTTGCCCAAGGAGTAATGTCTTTGTATTACCTTATTTTACAGTGTTATTGGAATGAGGTAAATTCATAGCTGCATCTTGTCAGCTTGCTGGAGGAAAATACTCCGGATTACCTGTTTATAGACTTGTTATTTTAAGGCTCATCTACGTGTAATGCCGATAGTGTTGCGGAAACTTGATAATAACGTGTATGTCCAAATTATTATACATTTTTTTCTCGCCACCCAGCACCCAGATTATGTCAAGTGAAAGTAAGATGCTGTGACCCAAATTATAGTTCGGTGGTGAAAGTAAATATAAATATAAATGTATATATATCCATACATAACATTTAGAAACTGGGCTATATGATTGGGCCGAGAGTAATAATGTGACTGCAGCAAACTATTAAGGTCAACTCTTGGCATTTTTTCTTTCTTTTTTCTTCTTTTTCCTTTTTTTTCTTGTTGTTTGTGTGCCAGATGATGGAGTGTATGAGAGGGAAGATAACTCACACGCGAGAAAGTCGCGGTTGTAAGTTACAGCATAGACGTATTGATGTCAAAGGAATATTGAAGTGCCACCTTCACATTCCACACAAATATCACCGCACCAAAATACATTATCAATTTTCGCACCGTACACTATTCTTCTGCCAGTGTGTGTGTGTGTGTGTGTGTGTGTGTGTGTGTGTGTGTGTGTGAGTGTTTCTAGTGACTCCATGACTCTTCCATTGGCTTGCTAAGTCTTCCTTATTGTTCAGGTATGGTGCACATGCTAAGTTCCTTCTGAGGACACCACCCGCAATGGTCTTCATGCAATACTGGTGGCGTTGCTGCTGTTATGACTATATAGACACTCAGCATTTCCTTTTTTTTTTTTCCCTGTACCGTTGGTCTTCCATGCGTATTGACTTCCCTTTTTAAATATGCTTCGGGCCAAAAACAATTTTACAGAAGCGACGGGTTATTCCACATTGTGTTTCCAAAAAGTCAACGCGCATTTGTCAGTAGTAATGTGTCTGCACGCCATTTCATGAAAGATAATTAGCTGGGAATGTACAAGATCACATGTCAATATAATTTAATCACACTGCACGTATAAACATTTGCTATTTTGTCGACATTATTGGGTTGAGCACTTCATTCACACTGAAGTTAGTTACACACTATGTGCGAGATAATTACTGGCCTGTAGAATTTAAACTTCAAACAAATGATGAGATTTTTCACCTTATATATATATATATATATATAATTTGTGGAAGGATATCTGTGATATTTTCAGTTTGTGTTAGTGACGCACTTTACGTGTACGTGATGTGTCTATTAACGACATGTCCCTTCATATTTTGTGTAAAATTTTTGAACGTTGGATGGAGAGACGTGCCATGTAATTTTCGTTGTTCCTTGAGTGAAAAGAGATGAGGTGTGTGTGTGTGTGTGTGTGTGTGTGTGTGTGTGTGTGTGTGTGTGTGTGTGTGTGTGTGTGTGTGTGCAATAAATCTTCGTGGTGGCGCCACTGATCAGGATGCTGCGAACCACTGCCTTGCTGTGTGGAAGCCATAATGTCTTTGGTGTTTGTTTGTCACTATATTATAGCGACTGTGTTGCTCTATAACAGTTTGTTTGTGCTTCAAGTCAGTCCTTATATCGTGGCTCTCACCTCGGATCTTTGAATCCATTTAGCTCTTTTTGTATTATAAACCTGTCTGCATTATTATTG
>CM035194.1:29613305-29618021 GCA_020233015.1 Callinectes sapidus
ATTAATCCATTAGGGAAGTATTTACACAAATATGATCCTATTGGCAGCAATCAGGAGAGGCGTCAGCTATATTGGGGCCAGTTTTAGGGTGTGGGCAATGCGATATCGATAATCGCCTGCTGGAGGCTTATTATTACATCACAGGAGGCCATTAAAACAACGAGAGGCCTTATCGGTAGGTGCATCCGTCCCGCGCTGCCCGGAGTTCACCCGTGGCTCTGTGGACCCACCTCAGCACGACGGCCAGGTGTGGAGATCATTAAATATTTATCAACGTCGTATTATTTTACCCCGGCGTGGCCAGCGGGAGGAGCGGCGCCCGGGAAACAGTGGAGTGTTTGCACAAAGTCACCCGGCGAAATTCAAGCTGAGTTCCGAGACTGGTGTGTTTGGTGTGTTTGCAGACGATGTCGAGTAGCAAGACGTGAGGGAAGTCATTAAATATGGATTATGTGGCTAAGGCGTCTGGTTCCTAATTCCTTTGTGTATCTCTTGTTTGGAGGATGGAAAAAGGTATTGCCGAGTGGTGTGTTTCACGAAGGTTATGGAAGGACTCGTCGTATTCGATGATTATAAGGTTCACGCTGCAAGAACTTTTCTTTCGAGAAGGCTTAATTTACCAAGGCATATATTTCTTCGTCAAGATAAGTATAAACATAGGCAATAAATATGGACAATTTTATTATTTCTCCTTGATGGTTGAAATTATTTTGCTCTTGCAATGAATTTATTTATTTTCTTTGATGAATATATATATATATATATATATATATATATATATATATATATATATATATATATATATATATATATATATATATATATAAACATTATGCATATATACATTGGGAGTTTTTTAATATTTCGAGGAATGTATTTTTGGTGTCCTCAGATTGGCCGTCAGTCTTCCACACGAAATCACACAGCCAAAAAGCTCGAAACACGTAGCAAGGTGAGCCGTGACGACATGGCTTCGGTGTGTCCGGAAATTTTGAATCATACACTTCTCTTTAAAATCCAATTGTGCATCTAGAAATATCGCCAAAGGTACGTTACGGGTCTGGCTGCAGCAAATAGTATTTTCTTGGATCTGCGAACCTGGAATAGGGCCCTCCCTCTAAATTGACAACATCCGGCTATCCCCTCAGGCTTCCGTAATTTCTTCTTTTGAGAAAGTAAAACGCAGAACAAAGACAATACAAAAACCTCACATGAATCGGCAGAGGATGTAGTAGAATTATTCTGGCGAGTTTGGACGGATGTCTTAGAACCAGCTTGAAGGAAAGAAGGAAATAACAAAAAGAACGTTACCACCACACCACCACAGTTAAGTGAGCAAGCGTTGAGGTGTGGCAGGGAGTGTGTGGCCCTGGGCGGCACCACACCCGCCCCCTCTTTTAGAGTGAAGGGTTTATTCGAGTGAACTGGCAACTTTAGACCGTCAGGATGGGCTGGGTGTTGCTGCTGCTGGTGCTGGTGGTGGTGCTGGTGCAGGACAAGGCACAGGGAAACTGGATACACTGGCTAAGATGGAGAAGACGAGCTGTACGTGAACGGTTTTGGGAATTTCCTGTCTTTCTGTCACCAGTACTGAGCTCCGAGTTTGAGTAGCGCTGTGCTGGATACATTGGTACCACCACCACCACCACCACCACCACCACCACCACCACCACCACCACCACCTCCTCCTCCTCCTCCTCCTCCTCCTCCTCCTCTTCCTCCTCCTCCTCCTCCTCCTCCTCCTCCTCCTCCTCCTCCTCCTCCTCCTCCTCCTCCTCCTTTAGTCGTGTCTCTGCTGCTGGTAGTTAGTAAGTAGTCTCAAACAGCCTAGTAAGAACCTCAGGGTCTGTTGCTGTTTGTCCTCCTTTGTATTCCTTTGTATTCAGAAATTGTAAACAATAATTTTATTGCATTATTCGAAAACAAAATTGACAAATATTTAAAAGTAAACCCCTAGCAGGCTCTCTCTTCTTGTTCGAGTAATTTACACATTATTATTTTGAATGTTTGTTTTTTCTTCAGACAGACGTGTAGAGTCCATCGCAGGATGAGTATTAGTGTTTCATTTAATTTTTTTTTCCAGTGAAAATTCCATGGCAATTTTTCCGTACTGGATGATACTTTCCCAACTATTATCCATGCCAACAGAGGGTGGAGGGAGTGGTGGGTGGGGAGGAGCCTTTCCCTGTGCTATCCTTTCTCTCTTCCCCATAGATAGATAAAAGTAGCTACCAAGCAGCCTTGAAAAGACCAAAAGGATTTGTTACTGTTTGGCTTTCCTTTGTATTCCTCCTCCTCCTCCTCCTCCTCCTCAACAGTTTCAACAGTCTTCACGACTGAGGATCACGGTAACCTGCCTACCGTCGCCCCCCAGACACAGGGTGTCACACTGCCTAACTTCATTATCACAGAAAATGAAATCCTCACAGTCATGAACAGCATGAACGTAAATAAAACACCTGGGCCAGATAAAATATCACCCAGGCTTCTTAAGGAAGCAAAAAATGAGCTCGTGAAACCACTCACAACTTTATTTAATAAAACGTTACTAGCGGGGAAAGTCCCCAATGAGTGGAAACTAGCAAATGTCACGCCCATTTTCAAAAAAGGAAATAAATCACTCCCAGCAAATTACAGGCCAATCAGTCTTACTTCGGTAGTGTGCAAGCTGATGGAAACAGTAATCAGAAATAAGATTGTCACGTTCCTAGAAGAGAACAAAATAATTAAAGACTCCCAACACGGCTTCAGAAACAGGCGCTCCTGCCTAACAAATTTACTAGACTTCTTTTATGAAGTATTTAACTCGTATGACGAGACAAAAGCTGTGGACATTATTTATCTTGATTTCCAGAAAGCTTTCGACACTGTCCCACATAAAAGACTAATAAGTAAAGTAAAAGCTCACGGCATAGCCGGAAATACCCTGAAATGGCTGGGAGATTGGCTCTCTGACAGAAAACAACGTGTTGTTATCAACGGAAAAGAGTCAGAGTGGCATAAAGTAAATAGCGGTGTTCCTCAAGGCTCTGTTTTAGGTCCAGTACTTTTCATAGTATACATCAATGATATTGATGAAGGTATAAACTGTACTCTAAGTAAATTCGCGGACGACACCAAAATAATGAGTAAAGTAGAGTCAGCATCACAATGGCAAGAATTGCAGAGTGACCTGAACAAACTAGCATGCTGGGCGGAAAAATGGCAGATGAAATTTAATGTAGAAAAGTGCAAGGTCCTTCATATCGGAAACAACAACGTCCAAGCTAAATACTCGATGAAAAACGTGCCTCTGGCAAGTACGGAAAAAGAAGTAGATCTTGGCGTTGTGGTATCAAAGGATCTTAAGCCGAGCCAACACTGCACAGAAACAGTGAAAATGGCAAATAAATTAGTAGGGTTCATTGGTAGAACCTTTGAATTTAAATCTGAAAAGGTCATACTTGCCTTATACAACTCATTGGTGCGTCCTAAACTCGAATATTGTGTACAGTTTTGGTCGCCATACTATAGAAAAGACATTGAAAAACTGGAAAAAATACAACGTAGAGTCACTAAAATGATTCCGAGATTGAAAAATAAGACATATGAGGAACGACTGGATGAATTAAATCTATTCAGCTTAACAAAGCGCAGGATAAGAGGAGACCTAATCGAAGTTTTCAAAATTTTTAAAGGATATAGTAATCTAAACGTTAATAAGTATTTTAACATTGATAACTCAAATACAACAAGAAATAATGGTTGCAAAATTAAACCTAAGCGCTTCAAATCTCACGAGGCTAAGTACTTTTTCTTTAGCCGAGTTGTTAACATCTGGAATAAGCTGCCCTCTGAAATTGTAAACAGCAGCTCTATTCCATCATTCAAAATCAAAATTGATAAATACTTAAAAGCAAACCCCCAACAAGCTCTCTTCTTGTCTGAATAATCTTAACACGTTCTCCTATTAATGTCATGGTTTTTGTGTCTCTTTTATTTTTCAGATAGACATGTAGAGTTCACCATTGTAGGGTGAATAGCAAAATTTCCTTTCATCCTTTCCTGTGAAAATTCCATGCCAGTTTTTCCATACTGCATGGTACATTTCCAAACTATTTTCCATGCCAGCGAAAGCTGGAGGGAGTGGTGGGTGGGGAGGAGCCTTCTCCTGTACTGTCCTGTCTCTCTTCCCTGTAGATAGTTAGCAGTAGTAACCAAGCAGCCTTGAAAGGACCAAAAGGTCTGCTGCTGCTTGGCTTTCCTTTGTATTCCTTTGTATTCCTATTCCCAATCCTCCCAATCGTCCTCCTCCTCTTCGTCTTCCATTTCCTCCTCCTCCTCCTCCTCCTCCTCCTCCTCCTCCTCCTCCTCCTCCTCGTCGTATAATAGGAAGGTAAACGTCGGCAACTCAGTATTGTGTTATTGAGAACTGTGTGAGTCAGAGCTCCTACGTTTGTGTTGTTAATACCTCTCTCTCTCCCTCTCTCTCTCTCTCTCTCTCTCTCTCTCTCTCTCTCTCTCTCTCTCTCTCTCTCTCTCTCTCTCTCTCTCTCTCTCTCTCTCTCTCTCATATTATTGAATGCATTATTAAATTTTCTCTCTCTTCGACTTCTAATATCCTTGCCCCCCCCCCCCCGATACACCACCTCCGTGATTTATTTGTTTTATTTATCCTTCACCTCTTCCTCCTCCTCCTCTTCTTCCTCTTCTTCGTCTTCCTCCTCCTCCTCCTCC
>CM035194.1:29655008-29657508 GCA_020233015.1 Callinectes sapidus
AAGTGGCTCAACGGAAGGTAAATTCGATTCATGTATTATATTTTTAGAATGTTTTTTGCTTGGTTGTGATAGAATCTCCTTTGTCTGGAGTAATTAATTGCAATCGTGTGGAGGCGCCTGATAAGGGCAGGAGATGGCGGGCGGTCAGTGGCAGGTATTGTACGTGCTGTTTATTGTGAGATAAGTGTAAGTTATATAGACACCGAGCATTGGCAGAAACTGAGAAGCAATGTAAAAAAGGTGATTGAGGTGGAGGAGCGAAAAATAGGCTACGTGGAAGAAACGTCCGGCGTGGCAGGGCAGGGTGGGGGGCTGGGTGGGGGAGGGGGCAGGATTTATCGCCACGGAGATGGAGGTGGAGCGTCCCGGGTTGGTGGTTTCTTGTGATTTGTGTCTGCTATGATGTCGTACATAAACTTTTACCTCTTTAACCCTTTTTTTTCCCCTCCACTCTGGTTCAGCGAGCGTTAAGTCCTCCTCGCTTCTTGTGGTGGTGCGAGGTGATGTGGCAGTGTGTGGTGGTGCCTGCATGCTATTTATGTTCTTATAGTCCTTTTTTATTTATACAATGAGGGGCTTTTACGGGAATTTATGGGCTGAAAGGAGACCACCTTACGGAGACCTCCTATCTGAAAACCCATCATCCATCTGGGAACTGTTACTCCGAGTGGATGTCCAATCTCCCCTCGGATTGTGGCTAGGATTCGAACCCATGTGCTTGAGGATGTCTCGGTCCCCCACTCTCTCTCTCTCTCTCTCTCTCTCTCTCTCTCTAGCAGCTGCAGTTGTTGATGCCTGTAAAAAGTATCCCCTTCAAGGTCTTGTGCTCTTTTGCTCGCTCTGTTTTATGAGTGCAATCTCTCTCCATCAGGCAGTCACGGGTGGATGGTGTCACTTAGTCCTCCTCTATTATGTTCATTATCGCTTTCCCTCGCGTGATTTTTTTGTGTGTATAAATATATTCTTTTCAACTATGCTACTCTTTCTCATTATTTCATCTGCTCCATCATTACCACTATTTTGAGAGAGAGAGAGAGAGAGAGAGAGAGAGAGAGAGAGAGAGAGAGAGAGAGAGAGAGAGATGAAAAGGAGAGAGTGGGAGAGACAAGCAGGTGGTATGTTTACAGCACGGTATTCGTGGAACAGACCGCCTCCTGCTGCTCAATTTGGCTAACGATTAGATCATTGTTGAGATGAATGAATAAGACGTCGGCAGTTTTAATCAGTAGGGAGACAAGCGGGGTGTCCGGACATTGTCAAGGCGGCACACGCGGCCACCACACCCTGGACGGATTTATTTACTGGTCAGTCGCCTCCCAGTGATGTGCTATGCAAATTGAGTACCGGTGGATTTCATTCCGAGTAGACCAGATTGCTGTTCTGTCTGTAGTATGCATCCATCGATCGACCGTGGAAGAAACTCTGATCATTAGCGAAGATGGTTATCTAATACATTGGTTCTGGTTCTTTTCAAATGTTGGGTGTGTGGGTTTACTCCCTTCAGTACTAGGGTGTATTTTAATATTTATTCTGCTTGTTATTCTGGCTCTAGTATGCATCCATCGATCGACTGTGGATGAAGCATTGGCCATTTTTTTAATGCAAGAAGGATCCGGCCAAGGGCAAAAGTAGCCCATCGAGGTGCCAGTCTTTAAAAGAATACTTATAGAAAATTTTTTGTTCATTTTAATTTACATTTTTTTATCTTTTAAATTTGATTTTTTTATGAAGAATATATATATATATATATATATATATATATATATATATCTCTATATATATATTAATTATATATAGATTAATATAGATATTATATATATATATATATATATATATATTAGGTGGATGTAGTTTTTTGAGGGTGGTTATCTAATACGTTGTTCCTCGTCTTTTCAAGTACTAAGTGTTTTGGTGTAACTTCTTTGGTGCCGGGACGCATTGTTATATTTATTTTGCTTATCATTTGTCGATTTTATACATCTTAAGAAACTCATCTGGAGATCTAAATAGTACAGACTCTTGTCATTAATCTTCTGACATCCATAGACCCTCCCTAATGTCAATAAAATCGTCTAATCACACCTAAAACTAGTAGTAAAAATGTGTTCCAGTACTGAAGGTGTATCTCTCAGCCCGCGATGAATTGCCATTAGAGGTAATGGTTGTTTCAAATGATGCATTTCATTATATCTGTTTAATTTGTGGTTACAGGAGTTTCAAATCGGATCAGTCTTCTTGAGACAGCCTTGCAATATTTACGTGTGTACTAATAACACCTCTTAAATGACATCCAGACATGCCAGGACCAAATGGATCTGACCTTTAGAATCCTTTATAAGCGGGATATTGAACCTTAGCTTTGTTTTAGTTTACCATCACTCTTTTTTGTGCCGTTAGCTAGACTCCTCGACACGTAAAAGAAAAAAAAATAAAGCAAGAATGATGCCTGTTGGTGATGAAAAGTGCAGTGTTAAGTTGAAGCAGGTGTCGACCCCGTTGT
>CM035194.1:29662508-29667508 GCA_020233015.1 Callinectes sapidus
AGTACTGCTTTAAATCTCCATGAAAAGGAGAGAAAAAACAAAAACAAATAAATTCTCGATTTTCATGTCATGGCTTTCTGTTCGATTTAGTAACAGTTTGCGCGTTTCTTCGTCCCTCATACTCCAAGTTTGTCCACGAATGACAATGCAGTTTCTTTTTGACAGCCTTAGTGTGAAAGTTCCCAGTAATTTCAGTGCTCAGTGCTTACTTAGTATAAAATCCTAAATGTACTGTCGTGAAATATCTCAATTTACTTATGTGAACATTGAAACTATACTTCATAACATAATGTATTTATTTTGTTCAATATGGTAAGTGTTTTTGTGGTTTTATATGATATGGTACATATTGTGTATACTCATTATTGTTGTTGTTGTTGTTGTTGTTGTTGTTGTTGTTGTTGTTGTTGTTGTTGTTGTTGTTGTTGTTATTATTATTATTATTATTATTATTATTATTATTATTATTATTATTATTATCATTATTGTTATTATTATTATTATTACTGTTATGTACGTAGGTATAGATATATATTCCCCACTGATTGCCTGTCTGTCGTTGTTGGTACATTTTGTGTTTATTACTTTGATATTTGTAACTTTTCAACACTTTCATCCCCAGACAGTATTGCAGCGGCCTGGTATCGTAACAGATGACTCCAGCACCTCACGTGGGTCAGTCTGGCGGGGAAAGTGAGAGGAACCAAAGTGAAGGCATGCTGGGCTAATAATCCTCTCAACAGACGATACCTCCCTCCTCTCCCCACGCAGAAGGGACCGCCGCGGCCTCCCCTCAAAGCACATCTCTGACCCTTATTTTCTCACCACCACACCAATTTGTACTCTGGACGCCCGTGGCTGGGAAGTATTGGCGTGGGGTGCTGGGGTGGCGGGTGGTGGCTGGCGGCGGGCGGCGGTGCGAGTCACTGCTCTGGTTATCACCGTCCCTTCGAGAGCCGCTTTGACTTTTGTTGTACTGTATTTCTTTTTTTTATGTATATATGTACTCATTTCACCATTGGCTTAGATACACTCATATTTATGTTTGTCTCTTCAATCAGTGTATACTTCATGCACTCCCTGTTATGGTTATGAACTCCAATAAGTAAACTACGCATAGTAAATCACAGCTCAATTTATGAAGACTTTCCAATTTTTTTCCCTTCCTGGTTGGCTTGCAGAGTTGGAGCCTCGACTTTGTTTGGGTCGTGTCCTGCTCGCCGCCTTGAAGCCTTACTGTACCTTGAAAGTCCCTGGACATGGTTCCGAATCACGTCTTATTTTTTCCTATACCATGGAGCAAGCAAAGTAAGATAAGAAAAGAAGGTTGGTGGGTTGAAAAAAATAATAGATACGTCACGATAATTGCTCAAAACGATCTGAGCACCTGTGCGCGAACTATAGTTAGGCAGCGGACACGCAAATGTTTATGTGTTCGGATTTAATCTAGAAAAAAAGAACATGAACGTGAAGGTCAGATTCCTCTTGGCGTGCGTCACATTGGTATAGGGGGAGCATGAGCGTGTGTGGGTGCGTGCTTGGTGAGGAGGAGGAGGAGGAGGAGGAGGAGGAGGAGGAGGAGGAGGAGGAAGATAATCTATTGGCTTGAGCAAGAACGGGATATCTGTGATAGACGAAGGGGTAGGGATATTTTGAGCAGGAAGCATGTAAGTAGTTAAGGTGAGGGCATGGAATTCGTGAGTGAGGCGTGTAGGTCTCCGAGAGGTTTCAGATTACGTGGCTCCAATCACCATAAATCTCTGAGGCTCGGGTCATTGGGCCACTGGGATGCATCATGCGTCTTCGGTCCTTTAATGGATAAGCCGCACTGCAAGCATTCCACCCCGCCACTCCACCACCATCCAGCACAGGCTGCACCCTCACCGCCAAACCAGCAATACCCTAACGGCACACTCACACTGGCCTTGATGTGACGAAAATAGCGTACATACGTTCTTTACGACTGATGCGGCCAAGGGGATGGAGAGGAACAGAGGAAAAGAATGAAAGTAAGAAGACTTGCAAGGAAAATAAGCACAGACTGAGAAGACGAAGAAGGTTAGGGAGGGAATATCAGCAACACCAAGTACTAAATTATGAACAAGAATTTGGAGGAAGAAGAAGAAGAAGAGGAGGAGGAGGAGGAGGAGGAGGAGGAGGAGGCGGAGGAGGAGGAGAAAAAAGAGAAGAGAAGGAAAAGGAAGAAGAAAAGGAAGAAAAGGTAAAACCAAAAATAACAAGAATGACATCAATAAGAGTAAAAAAAAAAAAAAAACGGCTTGAAGAAAGGAATAAAGAATGTGGAGAAATGTAAAAAAGACCAAGAAAACTAAGAAAAAAATGTCTTCACTACCAATAAACTCAAATAAGAGCAAGAATAGAACAACGACGAGGACGAAGTAGAGTAGAAGTAGAAGAAGGACGACGAGGAGGAGGAAAAGGAGGAGGAGGAGGAGGAGGAGGAGGAGGAGGAGGAGGAGGAGGAGGAGGAGGAGGAGGAGGAGGATGGATATTGCGTAGTGGAAGGGTGAGGCCAGGTGGGTGGAAAGGGGTCTGGTAGATGAGGAAGGAGGCTCGGAAGACTTGAGGCCGCAGCGAACACACGGGAGAGCAGCGTGTTTGAGGGAGGGTGAGAGGCTCGGATAGGAGCTGACAGTCATGAAGATTGGCGTGAGCTGAATCCCAAGCCTCACGCTCCTCGCCTGCACGATCACCGCAGGTCCAAGAGGCGGCGCTGCCCGGGGAAGGGGCGCAGTGTGCGTTGGATAGCGTCGAGCGGAAAGTGAAGGGAAGAGAAGGCGAGGCGAGGAGGTATTTCTGTACGGGGAAAATTCTTACTGTTTTTTTTTCTTTCCTTTCGTTTCGCGTGTTGATGGAAGGCTTGCGGTGCGGCACTGGACCTTGGACAGGGAAAGGAATGCGCCTCACGTTGTGAAATACAAGTGGAATTCTGCCTTGTTCTTAAGTAGATGAGTTCTCACGTTCTCGTAGATACCCAAGACTAATCCACTGTCTCTTTTTATATGTTTCGTTATACATTATATTTTGCAGTAATGATTAGTCAACCCTGAAATCACTACCCTTCAGAACGCAATGCAAGTCGTATGTAGTAACAAGTTGTCTAGTTTTTATGACCAGCACACGCATCGTTAGGTACTTTTCTTGTAGTAGATGTTCTCAAAAGGCAAAGAACATCTCATGGAATGTCATTTGCAACCCTGTATAATTCCCGGCAGCTGCAGGAAGGGTCAGCGTAACCTGCCGTAGTGGAGAGCACCCCGGGCATGCTCAAGCCGTTCCATGCAATCTCAGCTCATGTATAGTCTTAAGTAGCGCAGGTTGCCCCGTTTAGATTTTCGTTAGCAGGCAAATAGCCACAAATAGCCTGTAGTACGAGCACAGTGGTACAAGACCGGCCTCACGGCTATGCAGGTACGGGTAACGCTGCATAACCTGGGCTAGCCTCGGGAAGCTCACTGGAGAAATAATTGCAACGAGGTGAGCTTGTCTCTCACCCGCGGCCGCCCACTGAGGCGTGAGCCTGTGACGTCCTTTATCTTAACCATCTTAACGAAACATCATTTGCATGGAGCGGCACAACCCGCGGCCACAAGGCAGACCTGTGATTGTTATCAGGCCGCCAACTGCCGCTCCCGCTGTGGACAGACCCGCGGGGGACGCGCCACGCGGCCACTCGGGAGCTGCACTCGCTAAAATTGTGGAAAAATTTCGAAACATGTTTTTTTCACTATTTTTTTCCGTTTCACTCAGTCTGCCGAACATTATGAATTCAATCGTAACTCTGAAACAAGGATACATAATTGTATGGCTGTCGATTGCTAAAATGGACTTGTGATAAACTGTATACACAAGATGACAGCCTCGCTTTTGTAGCAGGTGTTGTACCTCCTTCACCTGGACACCTGCCCTTCCTCTCCCTCGCGCCGTTTCCTTCGTCGTCCCTCCCGCCTGGCTGCCTTGCCCCGCCCCACGCCTCCGCTGTTATCAGCACACCCCACACCGACGCTCATCCTTTAGTGTCTGGATGTTTTACGCTGAGACGAAGTTGTGGCCGATAATGTTTATGTTCGGTGGTAAATATTCCATCCCACACGAGGCTCCATCAGATGGACGAGGTCGAGGCTTCGTGGCGGGATTTCAGGTTTATATTAGGGGAAAAAAGCTTGATAAATATACCAGTGTATGCTGAGGGTTGTTTATTACTGCTGATTAGTGAAATATTCTTATCTAGGAATTGCTTCGTATTTTAGGTACTTGTTATTATAAATATCAAGATCTTAAAAGATTAATCTAAAATATGGCAGCGTATTTTATAATGTAGTTCGCATTAAGCTTCAGCCGATGCTTACATGCTATAATACATCTCACAGCAACACTTACCACCGCGCTGTGAAGGATTCCAGGGCACCGAGGGAGTAATCTTGTATTATACACACTTCCTTAGTTAATACGCATTAAATGTAGTCGAGTAAAATGACTGAAAATTTTGGGTCTTTGTTCCTATCTGTAGCATTGAGATAAGAGATAAGACCTCGCATTACCGTCTCTCGGAGTGCCAGGCGTCTTGGGTTGGTGGAAGCCGAGCCGCATCCCTGAGTGCAAAGCAAAACTGTCTGAACAAATGATGGTCAGAGTGAGCAGCAGCGTAGCCCACCTCAGGACAGGAGGGCCTCACGGTCTGTGGTAAGGGCGGTGGGGCGCGGTGCATGTAACCCCGTCAAATATGGTGTCTATTGACGCGGCACACTGGACAAAGCCCTGCCCAGGATAAAAGGGTGTGTGTGTAGTTCTTTCTATCTAAAACATATGCATAAGTCTTGTCTACATTATGCACATCGTTGTGTCGTTATTTTTTTAGCCCCTGTTTATGAGTGCCGAGTAAAGAATCAGGAGGAAAAAGCATAATGGTGAGTTGGACTCCGGGTGGCCTCCGGCTCCGAACGGCAGTTTTCCTGGGCGCCAAGGTGAATGCTGCTGCT
>CM035194.1:29672508-29675805 GCA_020233015.1 Callinectes sapidus
CAAAGCATTCTTGAGAAGTCCAGTGACTGATGAATATAAAGATTCGCAATTGTGTTGTTGGCCATCACTGAATTTCTCAAAGGGAGTTATATTTTTGATCCAGTCCTTTCATTATGTAATGGCTCACTGTAATTTCTTTATTAGTACCGATGACAATTTCTTAGCATAGGATGAGTGCACTAATGTTTTCCGCTTATCTGTTGCAGTTTCTTCAAATTAATCAGTTCATTCTTTTATTGATTGATTCATTCATTATTCACTCTGTAACTTTTCTAGTATGCTATTGATAAATTAAGCAAATCTGTGTCTTGATGGAATGAACACGTGCTTCAGTAGAAAGAGTGTGATCACTGCGTAGTTTGTTCAGGAGACCATCTTTGATATCAAACTTAATTTTCAGAAACAGAAACAAAGAAAGAGAAAGAGAGAAAGAGAAAGACTGATTAGTAATCTTTACATAAAACTATACTGAGCTGATGAATCTGGATTGAGCAAAAAAATGTTATATAACTTTTTTGCTCCGTATTTCATTGCTTTTATTTCATTTTAGCAACTGAAAATGACGTCCGTTTGATATTGAAGTTGCAGTTTACCTTACCATTCCCTCTTTAGATGAGGGTAAGTTGAAACAGACTCTTTATGTCTATACTTTTTCCTTTAAAGGGATGTCAACATGATAAAGAGATAGATACGAGTCCAGGGCAGTTGTATCGCACAGCGGGTGTCTGGAGTAGCATGAGGGTATATGGGAAGGGCCGCCAGTAGCAGTGTCCTTGGTATTGTTGCTCAGTGGCCTTCGCGGTGACGCTGTTATATTTCGTCGTTTAATGCTACCCATTTATATCTCGATGTTTTGCTGCTGCTACGTGTGGCGGCAAAAACGTAGCTACACGTGACCTTAAATTAACTTTTCGCTAACCCTAACCCTTTTTTCTCCATTACACTGATGCACTAATGCTTAATTTCTATGACTCTAACTATTACTCCTCAATATTATGTACCGTGCACCATGATAAACGCAACGACGGTACCATTTATATGATTGAGGTTCTAGATGAACTGTGCGTACATGGAAGTATCTTTCTCACCTTAAGACTGTCATAAAGCTGTCCAGTGGGATGCTGCTTACCTTCACGAAAAAAAAAAAAAAAAAAAAAAAATCACACATGATCAATCAGTCCATGGACGGAAAAAAAGTGACAACTTACATTAGGGACTGATTACAGGACATATTATCACTGTAGATTTTTGCAGCAGAATATGAATATAAGGCGGCGCTATAATATCTAAGGTGTTCTTTTTATTTTGAATCATATATTACAATATTTTTTTCTTTATTCGGCTAGATAAAGACTTAAACTTTTGATACAGGAAACTTGTGTAACATATAGCTTAAACACACTATCAAATATAATTATTTGTTTCTGTCAGGGCAAGAGTAAACATTGATTTAAGGAAAAAAAAATCATATAGATAAGTTACACACATAAACTCAGCACTGTCTTACCCTTGAGTCTGCCACATCTTTAATCATTATATTACTAATAACTGACTTATCTGGTTTGCCTCCGCTAACGTCACGTGTGGTGTAAATAGCCCATATTGTAATGTCCGGTTCAATCCGGACCTACATTATCCAAGAGAACAAAGACAAAACTAAAGCCTCAAGCAAGTCTAAGTATCCACTGTTCTTTATTTGAGGAACGATATCATTAGGAATGTTTTTCTCCATTCCATTTCTTCCTTGCCTCCCTGACAAAAATAAATCAAGAAAGGATTTTTATTCTCTCTTTTTTTTTCTTTTTTGCTTTTGACCATCTTTAGTATCTTACATAAAATAATCTAGGAAATGAAACTAAATAAACATTAGTCAAGTGGTTAACTTTCTGCGAGACAAGAGTTGGCGGAATGTTTAGTACAGTATGCTTTATAGTATGTGTGTTGAAGTCAGCTTGCAGTGTGTTAGGTTGATACTTTCGACTTTTCAATTTGAATGCCACAGCACTGTTTTGAACCAAAACTTGCTGCCCACCGGTGGCTGCTACAGGACGAACGTAAATGTCTTGTCTTGATTTCTCTTTCTTTCTCCTATTTGTTTTTTTTTTCTTTTTTTCATAAGACATTCAATTTTACTGTACATGTTGATTATTGATGCTGTTTTTGTTGGTGTTGGTAGTGGTGCTGCTTTGAATAGCTTGTTGCTGATTATTGTTGTTGTTGTTGTTGTTGTTGTTGTTGTTAGTATGATTTAAATTTACCATTCTTTATTTTCATTCACATTGAAATGGACAACAAGCATTATAATAAGAGCTAAGAATTATTGTTATTATTATTATTATTATTATTATTATTATTATTATTATTATTATTATTATTATTATTATTATTATTATTATCATCATCATCATAATTTATGCTTTATAGTTTGTTTATTTATACGTTTATTATTATTGTTTGCTCTCACCATTGTTATTGTGCCTTGAGCCTTAACCACTTTTTTAGCATTACTGTATATTGGTCAGTATCGTGTCTATTCTTTTCCTTACCAGTCTCTATATCTTTGTCTGTTCGTTTCGGTTTTTCATTCTGCATCCGTCTGTGTCTGTACGTATGTGTGTGTGTCTTATTTTCAGTTTTTTAGTTTGTGTGTGTATTATTTTTCCCTGCATGTACGATGATGAAATTTTGTTATTCTCTCTCTCTCTCTCTCTCTCTCTCTCTCTCTCTCTCTCTCTCTCTCTCTCTCTCTCTCTCTCTCTCTCTTACAGTATATCATTTCTATCTCTTCCTTTCTTTTCCACATTGATATCTCCTTCCCTCAACCCTTTCCGTCCTTCAGTTCCTCTTGCCCTCCTTCCCTTCCCCCCTTCCTACCTGGCGTACTGGGAAATGGAGGTGAAGGGGGGAAAGTTTCTACTGAGATTCCCCATAACCTTATCCCAGTATCCCTTTCCCGATGGTGAAGGGTAGATAGATATTATTTCCCTCTGTATACGTACAACACCGTGGATTTAAGTAATGTAACAGCGGAGTAGGATTTGTTAGGGAAAGTATTGCTGGTGTTGTGTTTGGTATCAATCCCCACCACACGTTTCATCATGTTAATTGTCTTGGGGTGGTGGTGGTGGTGGTGGTAATGTTGGTAGTAGTTGTAGTAGTAGTAGTAGTAGTAGTGTGTGTGTGTGTGTGTGAGAGAGAGAGAGAGAGAGAGAGAGAGAGAGAGAGAGAGAGAGAGAGAGAGAGAGAGAGAGAGAGAGAGAGAGAGAGAGAGAGAGGGCGAGAGAGGGGTGGGGGGGG
>CM035194.1:29685639-29697849 GCA_020233015.1 Callinectes sapidus
GAGAGAGAGAGAGAGAGAGAGAGAGAGAGAGAGAGAGAGAGAGATGTAGACGATAGCGAAGGAAGGGAAGGAGAGCATCACCACATAGGGAAGAACAAAAAGAGTGCGTGGTAGAGAAAGAAAATTGCGCAGCTAGAGAGAGAAAGAGAGAGAGAGGGGGGGGGGGAGGTAATAGGGTATAAGGGCATGGAAGGGAAGGCCAGAGGGTGACTAGGTGGTTGGTTACTCAGACGTGGCAAGGAATAAGAATGACCACTTGCATGCACTTCAGGTGTGTGTGTGTGTGTGTGTGTGTGTGTCTGTGTGTGTGTGTGTGTGTGTGTGTGTTTCCCACCATGCCTTCTGGCCTTCCATAACTTTAACCTTTATCCTCACCACCACCACCACTATTGCAATTTCCTAAGCTGACAGCCAGTTAAGGGTCACTCAAGAAAACATTTGTCTTTAGCCCCTTATTGCTGTCCGAGAGAGAGAGAGAGAGAGAGAGAGAGAGAGAGAGAGAGAGAGAGAGAGAGAGAGAGAGAGAGAGAGAGAGAGAGAGAGAGAGAGAGAGAGAGAGAGAGAAAGCATAGTTTCGTTTCCCGTTACTACTACTACTACTACTACTACTACTACTACTACTACTACTACTACTGTCACTCTCATCACCACAATTGTTGGTTTATTTGCAATGATCTTTGGCGTTCTAGTCAGGCAATACAACATGTCCTGCGAGTCACTGCACTCTTCTTTACCCTAAAGTGACTGATAAGGCCTTTCCCTAATCGCGGTGCTCAAGTCCTGCAGGGCGCCACAACGACGCGGCAGCCACACAGGCGGGACATGGCCCTGGTGACCTTGTGCAGGGCGGCAAGGTGCTACAGTACACCATCACGTGCTGCCCGCGTCACCACATCCGTTTGTTTCGTTTCTTCCCGCGACATCATTTTATCATATTAGTTATCTGCTTTCACCTCGCCTCCCAGACTAATGTTACGCCCCATTTGCCGCCCACCCCTTGGCGCTGTTCGCCTGATGGCCTCGAAGGAGGAAAAGACAACAATGGTGGCGGTACTTACTCTGGTGAGCGAAGAGAGGATGACGTGAAGAGTCCCCGCAGGCTGGCCGTTCTGCGGGGCGCTTTCGTGGCTGGGTCGCGGGCTGAGGGCTGGACACGCACTGGCTGCAATCTGTCGGCGGGAGTGAAGGACCACGAGCGGCCACTCCCTCGGTACAGCCTGCGTCTCTCCTCGGGGGGCAGCGGCTCTCCTGGCGAGGCAAGCCTTTGCGAGCCCCACTCCGGCCTGGACAGAATTTCCGGTGCGGCGGTGGCAGGCTGGGGCGCCCAGGCCATTTGTGTCTCGGGAATGATAACCAGCGACTGTGGACGCCGCCGGCCGGCCCGAACCTGTCTGGGCCGCGGATCAGTGGCAACAAATCGCGGGGCGTGGCAAAGAGGCGAGGCGCCGCAACACCCTTGCCGCGGGGATTCCCAATCACCCGCCGGCGAGGCAAGCCCCTGTCTGTCCTGCAAGACCACACTGTTGCTCCGGGTGGCAGTGGCGCCTCTGGGGGTGGCAGGGGCGTCAGTCTTGACATAGGGCGACGAGTCTTCGTCTGCCGTGGCTGGGTAGATACAGGAAGTGATAGACTTCCTGCGGCTTGAGAACAGCTGAGAAAGGCCGCGAGGCGTGGCGAGGCGGGGCGGAGGAGACGAGGGACTGACCAGACGTCCATACACGTTGGGTTCAGATTGGACCCTTGACCGCAGGGTCCCTGGCAGAGGGACGAAAGGCGACGGGTTTGGGAAGAAAGATCCCTCTGGCAAGATGCAAGAGCGGACGGCTTTCCTTCCCACGGGGCCTGAGGGGCGGGACGGGGCGCACAGGGCGTAGCAGGAGGCGCTGATCCTGGAGCCATTATCAGTGGGCGTCATGGCAAGTGTCTGGGGTGGGGCGAGTCCCAGCGGTCCTCCGCCGGGCATACAGACTCCCCGCACAGGGACGGGGCGAGGCATAGGATGGGATTGAATCGCCCGTCCTGGGGAGCTGCTCACGCCCCACGTTAGGAATTTTTTACTGCCGCCAGCATGATCCCGACACTTCACCCCAGGCAGGTCAATGAGACTCTTGTGCTCCTGGCAGGTCAGCTCCGCCTCCTCCGCAGTTGTCGCCGCCAGGGTGAGGGTCAGGTCACGGAGCTGCCTCTGTGACACCGCCCCTTGCTGCTGCACTGACGCCACGCACGCCATAGACTGCTCAGAGGAACGCGTTTTCCAGGGAGAAGAGGCGCTTCCACAGGTGCACCTGGGGCCAGGCAGGGGCGCAGGCCGCTGCCTCAGACACGCCAGGGGATCAACCACTTGCTGCTCCACCTCCACGGGCTCCTTGTGCCTCGCCCGCCGCGGGATCCATCCTTCTCCTGCCTCCCTGCGCCCCTCACTGGCACTGCCTCTCCGTCTCTCGGTGTCTGCCCTGATGGACCACGCCGTGCCTTCCACCCGTCGCACTGCAGCCACACAGATGTCCCCACGGATGACTGAGCGGCGCTCTCCTTCATTAACAGCGGGCGCGCCACGTTCAACAATGAGAACAGGTTGGTGTCTGGCGTTGGATGAGCGGCATCTCCTGTCCCCGGCATTGTCAGGTGTGTCTTCACCGTTTGGGAGAGCGCGGTGATCAGATACACTGCTCCCACCTCCAATATGGATCACTTCACCAAAACTTACGCCTTCTTTAGCTCTCGTAACATCAGTAGTGCATTCCCTGTCACCATTATGATGGGGGATGTCCACGCAATCTATCATCACTTTAGGGCTATTTCTATCTTCTATAATGTCTTCAGGGTCGTCATTATAGTTTGTGGATGTTATGGTAACATTACCATCCCTGGAGTTTTCAGGGACATCACCATTACTGGCCCCTTCAGGATCATCTCTAAAACCTTTAGCACTTTGAGTCCCATGCTCAGCATCTGTGGCAGTGTCACCATCACCGTCATCATTACGGGAGTCTTCGACAACATCCTCACTGTCCCTTGCACTTTCAAGGATGTCTTCAGCCTCAATGGCTCTTTCAAGTGTATCTTCTGAGTTCCCATCTTGAAGAATATCTTCACTGTCAGTGTCACTTTCAAGAATATCTTCACTTTCCTTGTCACTGTTGGGGTCGTGGGAAGTGTTCACGACACCTTCAGGCACAAAGTCAGTGTTTGTTGCGCATACAGGATCGTCCTCAGTGTTGTCGCTGCTTTGGGGAACTGCAATGTCTGCGATACTCTCAGAGACATGTTCACAGTTCCTGGTGCTCTCAATTAAGCTATCAATGTCCCTTGAACTTTCAGGAATGACCTCACTGTGTGGTACGCCATCAGGGACATCTTTAGTATGACTGGCATCTACAGGGACATCTTCAATGTCCGTGACCATTTCAGGACCATCTTCACTGTCCTGCTCGTTTTTAGGGACTTCCGTGCTACTCTTAGTACTTTCAGAGGCACAGTCATCATCCCTATCACTTAGAGGAGCACATTCACCGCCCTCATCACTTACATGACAGTTTACATCATTGCCGTCATTGTAAGGAAGACCTTCAGCAGCCCTACCTATTCCAGGGACTCTTTCAAAGTTCGTGGTACCTCCATGGACACCTTCAGTATCCTGGACACTTCCAAGAGAATGGTCAGAGTGTCTTTCACTTTTAGGGTCAACTTCACAATGATTGGTGCTGTCTGTATTATCTTTGTCAATTTCAGGAGTCTGTGAATTTCTTATGGGGCTTTCAGGAACACCTCTGCTTTCTATGTTACTTTCAAGCACATCTCTACTTTGTTTTGCTGTGTTTTTGTCAAGGCCAGTGTTAGGTGCGCAAGTGTTCGTTGAAACACTGTCAGAGGCATTGTTACAGCACACAACACTTATAGGAACACAGTCACCTTCGGTGTCAGTGGAGTAGCTTCCCGCGCCAGTGGCATCACCCGCGGCCGCGTCCCTGCCGTCCTGAGGAGTGGCTGCTACAGCCCCGGTGACACTATGCACTCCCTCTCCGCACCGCTCACTGACCCGGCCACAGATGCCTTCCTCACCACCACTACTGACAGCCTCACTAACGCTACTGCTTTCAGGGAGACGCTGCTCAGCCTTAGCATCCCCACAGTCACTCTCGACACGTTCACCTGGCGCGGCACCTTCACGGCACTGCTCCTGACCTTTGCTGCTGGCGGAGGCTGCCACAGTGTCCACATCAACGTCATCATCACTCGTGATACAGTCTGAAGTTTTTCTTTCGTCTCTCACATCACTTATAACGTCGTGTTCAGTTGCGGTACAGTTAGCTACGGTACCATTTACAGTGAAATCCTCTTCTGTGGTACAGTTTTGTACTTCGCTGTGGTTCTCAGCACCATTGGTAAGGAGATCACCGCTGGTGGTGCAGCAGTTCTCCCTTGTGTCATTCTTTCCAGTGTCTGACGTCACACCTCCGTCCTGTACACTGTCGGTAAGTTGTTCACCGTCACTTGTATTCTTTAGCGCATCTTCGTTCTCTGAATCATCAGCTTCTTTACTTTTCCCGTCAACACTCAGTCCATTCTCAAGCTCATCCTCCTCCTCCTCCTCCTGTGCGTCATCTTCCTCAGCATCACCTCCTCTGCCCGCGTCTTCACCCTCACTAACAGAACCACCACCACCACCATCACCACCACTACCTTCATGGTCTCCTGCGTCACTTTCCAAGAGATTCCCTTTAAATGTTTTGGTTTTCTCTCGCTCGTCAATAATCCATTTTCTTTGATGGTTCTCTTTAGGGGGTCTCGTGTAGACCTCTTTGCTCCACTCTACCTTCGCCTCACCGCTTCCTCCTCCCTCCGCTTCTTCTCCATTGCTTTCCCTTTCTCTTTCCCCCTCGCCAGCACCATTCTCTTCATCGTTGTTTTCTTTCCCATCGTCAAGTCCATTTTCTTCCGCCTCTTCCTCGTTCTCTTCCTGCAATAAGACAGTCTCCCCACACATTCGTTTTCGCTCCACTATTTGCGCTGTTCTCTCCTCCTCCTCGTCGTCCTCCTTCTCTTCTACTAACAATTCATCTCTTTCTGCTTCATCTTCCTCTTCTTTATCCTCACCGCCAGCTCCGTTCTCCTCCGTCTCCTCCACCACCTCCTCCTCCTCCTCCTCCTCCTCTTCCACTGACAAAGAAAGACCTTCCACATGTTTTCGATCCATTATTTGTGTGGTCTTCTCTTCCTCCACTTCACCTCCTTCCTCCTCCTCCTCATCGTCGTCCTCCTCCCTCCTCAGACAGTCCTCACTCTCCCTCGCCATCCTCTCTTCCTGCAGGCGGCAATAGTCCGTGGGTGCTGTGTGGGTGTTGGCATGGGCGGTGGGAGTGGGGGCCAAGAGGCGTGTCATTGTCACCCTCCACGCCGCCAGGGTTGTTGCCTTGTCTCCTCCTCCTCCTCTTCCACCTTCTCCTCCTCCTCATGCACTTCTCTCTTTCTCTCCCTTTCTATTTTTTTCTTCTCTTTCTTTCTGTCTCTCACGGCTTACGAAAAATATCCATGTTTAGCGATGGTTTCATTTCAGGAGGGCAAATATTACCGCTAAAAAACGTTTCTATGAGTAACGTTTTTGTGTAGAGTTGTTGAGGGAGGAACGTTTATGAGGGTAACGTTTCTACTTAGGGTTAATGGGGAACGTTTGTGTACGGGTTGATGGTTGGGATGCACTGAGCTGGGTTGGGCTGGCTTGGGCTGGGATGAGATGGGTTGGGATGGGGTGGGCTTAGTTGGGCTGGGATAGGTTGGGCTGGGCTGGGATATGTTGGGCTGGGATAGGTTGAGTTTGGCTGGGATAGGTTGGGCTGGGCTGGGATAGGATGGGATGGGTTGGGCTGGGATGGGGTGAGATATGAATGAAGGGAACAGAAGAGCGTCCGAGAAAGAGCAGATCGGTCACTTGGGAGGGGGAGACGTCAGCTGCTTCGTCAGTGTACTGCAGGAGTGACGCGCTTAGTGGTCTTGTGGTTGTTGTTGTATTTGTTGTTGATGTTGTATTTGTTCTTCTATTCTTTTCTTTCACACACTTTACGACTCATTGTTCTTCTCTCTCAGTACGAGTGTCTGCTTTTCTTTTTCTTTTGTGATTGATTATATTGGTATCATTATTTCTACGATATTTTCAGTTATTCCTCAGTTACAAGTAATTATTTCAGTTATTCCTCAGTTACATGTAATTATTTCTTTTCTATGTCACCTTAATTTTTTTTTTTTTTCCTATGGCATTATTTTATTTATCTATTTACTTTTTTTCAGATATTTTCCACTCTTTTCTATCGATTTTCTGAACAATTCTCATATGTTTATTTGTTCTTTTTTTTTCTCTCTCTCTCTCTCTCTTTCTTCCATGTATTATTTACGTGACATTTCCTTCCTTATTAATCATCGAACAGAGTCGCTTTTCTTTTCTTTCTTTTCTTACTTTTCTTTTCATATTTGCACACAGTCTTTATTCAACAGTTTCTCTATTTTTGCATTATTTTTCTTTCTCTCTCTCTCTATTCCTGAAGGTTTAGTAAATATGCCTCGATGATTTAAAGGTTATGGATGCAAAATCTCTCTCTCTCTCTCTCTCTCTCTCTCTCTCTCTCTCTCTCTCTCTCTCTCTCTCTCTCTCTCTCTCTCTCTGGGTATTGATTCTGAGTGTTTTTCTTGCGATGAGATTATTTTTTTGCTCCTCATTTTTCTCCACATTTTTATTCAGTTCCTGTGACTTGTGTCGTGGCTCAGCGCAGCATCCCTGTCCCCTCAGGCTGTGCTGGAGGGGATTACCTTTCACTGTGTTTAAGATTTCACCCTCATTAAAACGAGATAGGTCCGTGGCATGTGACTGTCTCCTCTCTCTCTCTCTCTCTCTCTCTCTCTCTCTCTCTCTCTCTCTCTCTCTCTCTCTCTCTCTCTCTCTCTCTCTCTCTCTCTCTCTCTCTCGTATTTGACGTCGTTTTTGCTCATTCTTAAATCAGTTACTAAGTCAGTGAATTAATCTCTCTCTCTCTCTCTCTCTCTCTCTCTCTCTCTCTCTCTCTCTCTCTCTCTCTCTCTCTCTCTCTCTCTCTCTCTCTCTCTCCTTCTTCTCTCTCTCTCTCTCTCTCTCTATCATCGCCCTCACCATTAGTCGCTCGGGCATTGAAACATTGAGCGGATGTCCGTGAGGGGCGCCTGACAATGAGGATTTCATGAGGTGATGAGGGGAGGAGCCTGTCAGAGCTGGTCCAGGTGAGGGGAGGCGCAGGTAAGGGTAAGGGTAAGGGGGAAAGATCGGTGGTGGTGGTGGTGGAGATGCAAGCGGGGAATGGAAGAAAGTAATATTATTTGATGTGTTTTGAAGGTTAGGTTATGTCAGAGAGGGAGAGAGAGAGAGAGAGAGAGAGAGAGAGAGAGAGAGAGAGAGAGAGAGAGAGAGAGAGAGAGAGAGAGAGAGAGAGAGAGAGAGAGAGAATTTGTGCATAAATGTCTTGCTTCCTGTGTGTGTGTGTGTGTGTGTGTGTGTGTGTGTGTGTGTGTGTGTGTGTGTGTGTGTGTGCGTGTGAGTGAGTGAGTGGGTGCGTCAAGGGGCAAACATGCAATAAAGCCGTGTGTGTGTGTGTGTGTGTGTGTATGTGTGTGTGTGTGTGTGTGTGTGTGTGTGTGTGAATGGTTTAAGGCTGGTTTCCTCTACGATCTCTCTCTCTCTCTCTCTCTCTCTCTCTCTCTCTCTCTCTCTCTCTCTCTCTCTCTCTCTCTCTCTCTCTCTCTCTCTCCCTCTCCCTCTCCTTCTCCCTCCCTCCCTCCCTCCCTTCCTCCCCAGTCATGCAACACACAACAACATCACCACTTTATCCTCAACATATCTCCCTTGCTTCCTCCTCCTCCTCCTCCTCCTCCTCCTCCTCCTCGACGCATCTCTTGAATTCTCCTCTAAAACTTTCATCTCCCAGCCTATTTAAGCATGTCTCCCCTCCACCCTTGAGCTGGTCCTCCTCGTCCTGTCCTCGCGCTCCTTTTAGTCATAGCCCAGTTAACTCGGCCCTTGTTTATTTTCTCGAGTTTATCGCTTCTTGAATGCGACGTGGAGGAACGCTTCGTAGAAATGTGATAAGATCTGTCAGAGGAGGAGGAGGAGGAGGGAGGAGGAAGAGTGAAGAGGATGGGTTGTGTTGAGAGCATGAGGAGGAGGAGGAGGACGAGGACGAGGAGGAACAAGAGAAGATGGTAAGGGCGGTTGTAGAAGAGAAGTAAGAGTTTTTTTTTTTCAGAGAGAGAGAGAGAGAGAGGATGAATAAAACTGAGTTATGAAGGAAGAGGAAATGAACAAAAAAGAAAATCTGATGAAAGATAATGTAAATACCAGTTTAGAGAGAGAGAGAGAGAGAGAGAGAGAGAGAGAGAGAGAGAGAGAGAGAGAGAGAGAGAGAGAGACGAGAGAGAGAGAGAGAGAGAGAGAGAGAGAGAGAGAGAGAGAGAGAGAGAGAGAGAGAGAGCGCTCGACAGATCTAGGACAATGTGGCGAGGAGAAAGAGGTGTGACAACAGGAAGGATGTGGCTTGTAAGGATAAGTGGAGAGAGATAATGCTGGCTAGAGTAAATACATAAATAAATAAGTGAAGAGGAAAATACACGAAAATAACATGTGAGAGAACAAGTCAACAACAAAAATAAGCAGGATGAAAAAGAATGGGGTTACACTTGAAAAATGTTAGGTTCAAGGAAAGGAGGTAAAAAGAAAAAGGATGTAAAAAAGAAAAGGATGTGAAAAGGAATTGTTTTAACGAATAGAGTGATGAAAAAATGAAATGGAATCAGGAATCAGATTGTTAGTGCTGAGTCATTAGGGAGCTTTGATAACTTAACCTAACCTAACCTAACCTAACCTTACCTAACCTAATCTAACCTAACCCATCCTAACCTAACCTAACCTAACCTAACCTAACCTAATCTAACCTTACCCATCCTAACCTAACCTAACTTAACCTAACCTAACCTAATCTAACCTAACCCATCCTAACTTAACCTAACCTAACCTAACCTAACCTAACCTAACCTAACCTAACCTTAACAGAACATTAGACATTTATTTAACCTAACCTAACCTAACCAAACCTAATCTAACCTAACCCATCCTACCCTAATATAACCTTAACAGAACATTAAACACTTATTGATGATTGGTAAAAATAAGCAGGCATGTTTGTGTTTTTTTTAAAGGATCTAATGATTTCTTGCATCTTTTCCTACTTGATGCTCTAATGGTCACATAAACAAATGAACGAGTGAATGTATCAGTAAAATATACCTACAAAAGATCAGATTAATTTCTAAAGGCAAACATTTGAAACTTTCTCCTTTGAACTGAGCTAACCAAAGCGTGATATCATTGAAAGGGAATATGCGTCAAAGCTGTCACTAACCTTCTCTTCTCTCTTTTCTCTTCCCATCTCTTCCTTCTCTTCCTTCTTTTGCCTTTCTCTTCCTTCTTTCTTCTATTTCTTCTCTTCTTTATCTTCCATTCCTTTCATTTTGTTCTCTTTCTCTTCCTTTTCTTCCTTTTTTTCTCTTCTCTTGTTTCTGTTCTCTTCTCTTCCTTCTCTCCCTTTTATTTCTTCTCTTCATTTTTCTCTTCTCTTCACTTATCTTCCGTTCTCGCCCTCCGCTTTCCATCTCTTTCTTTTCTTCCTTTTCTTCTCTTCTCACCCTTCACTCCCTTCTTTTCACTTCTCTTTCATCTTTCCCTTCTCTTACCATCTCTTCCTTTTCTTCCTTTATTCCCTTACCTCCCTTCTTTTCACTTTCATCTTTCCCTTCTTTTACCATCTCTTCCTTCTCTTCCTTCTCTCCTTTCTCTTTCTTCCCTTCCTTCTCTTCACTTCCCTTCTACCTTTCCCATCTTTTCCTTCACTTCCTTCACTCCTACTACACTTACTAACACCTCTGCTACTCTATGCCACATCTTTTCCTCCTTCGTCACTCTTTTTTCACATCCTCATGCTCCTTCTTCGTCACTCCTTTGCTGCATCCTTTAATGTTACATCCTCTCCCTTCACATCCTTCTGTACCTTCCGTCCCTTCTCTTTCTTTCTCTTCCCCCCCACCCCTCCCTTTCCGCTACATTCGCTGAAGCCTCTGTTACTCACTGCCATATCCTTTTTTCACCGTAAGTCATTATAATACTCATCACTTCAGTCACCTCTTCAAGATGAACTAACAACTAGAAGACAGAGAGAAGGAAAAGAAGAAAGACAGAGACTACATGAATGAATAAAGCATAAACAAATAAAAACGGAAGAGAGAAAGGAGAAAGAAAACGAGGGAAAGATAAAGGAGGGAAAGACAGGTCAGATGAATAAATGAAGTAGAATAAGTAAAGAAAGAGGGAAAGCAGAAGAAAAGAAGGAGAGAAAGATTATATTAACAGTACAATGGCCAGACAGTTATCACTCAATCTGTCTAATTTCTCTGGGAACATAAGATAAAACAAAAGGAGTGGGAAATGAAACAGGCAAGAACAGAAGAGGGGAAGATTAGATTACCACTATATTCAATAGAAACATTATCATTATTATCTATTTTTTTTATTGATGTTAGTAGTATTGTTTCTATTCATTGTTACTACTACTACTACTACTACTACTACTACTACTACTACTACTACTACTACTACTACTACTACTACTACTACTACACACACACACACACACACACACACACACACACACACACACACGAGGAGGAGAGTTAGTGTAGCGCAAAAAAAAACAAAAAAAAACTCGCGAACAACAACAATACGAGAAAGAAAGAAGAGGTGGAGGACGCCGAAGAAACTTTTCTCACCACAATTACTACCGTTCACTTCCCGCCGTCCGTCACGATGCTGCGCTACTGACGGGGGTGACAACGAGCAAGAGGCGGGGGGGGGGGGGCGACAGGCAGACCAAGCGTGCGGGGCCAGTAGTAAAGGGCAAGACAATTACATTACAGCTAAAGGGCACCCACTGAACACCCCGTAATGGATTGGACGGCACGTAAAAGGGCAGAAAGGAAAGGAAGATGTGACTGCAGATGAAAGAGGATCTGAGTAAGAGAGGAATGAAGAACGATGAGAGGGGAAACACGATGCAGGAAGAGGAGGAGGAGGAGGAAGAGGAGGAGGAGGAAGATAGGTGGGAGAGTAAAGGATGGCAGTAAGAAACGTCAAAATACATAAAACAAAGAAAAAGAAAGAGAGAGTAAAACGGACAAAAGATGGAATGACAAGAAGAATAAGAAAGAAAGAAAGAAAGAAAGAAAGAATAAAAGAAAGAAAGAAGAAGAAGAAGAAGAAGAAGAAGAAGAAGAAGAAGAAGAAGAAGAAGAAGAAGAAGAAGAAGAAGAAGAAGAAGAAGAAGAAGAAAGAGCAGGTAATAGTAATATGTACTTACAACAACAGATAATGTTAAAATGACAAAAAGATAAAGAGGAAGATCGTAGAAATCCTTCGACGAACCAAAGAAATAAAAATAGAAATGAAAATAAAAAAGCAACGAAAAAAAATAACCAAGAAAAGATTTGTACTCATAAATGCTAAGGCGATTGTATTGTATAAAGACTTGGTGCTCTCAAATATCATAGACTTATTTTAACACACACACACACCAGTTGTTGAAGCCACACTACTCGTATTAACATTAGACAGACGAGGCTTTGAGTTAGCAAAAAATAAAATAAAAGCAAAAGTAAAAATACACCGTACTTGAAAAAAAAAAATCGTAGAAATAGTACAAGGAATATGAATTGAAAGAATAACAAAAAAATGCTTTTTTCTTCTATATTTGCAATGTATATATTTTAGCACAAAGTAATCTTGGTACTGTCGTATATCATAGATATTCTGTGAAGTATCTCTAATTGTCAGCCTAAAAAACATTTCTGAAACGCCATATCCCCAACTCTCTCTCTCTCTCTCTCTCTCTCTCTCTCTCTCTCTCTCTCTCTCTCTCTCTCTCTCTCTCTCTCTCTCTCTCTCTCTCTCTCTCTCTCTCTCTCTTGGTTCACGCGTCTCGCCTGCTGCTCTTGATTTAAACAGTATAAAATGTATGCGGTAATATGCACATTAATGATAATGATGATGATGGTGATGATGACGATGGTGAAGATGATGACGATGGTGAAGATGATAATGATGGTGAAGATGATGATGATGGTGAAGATGATGATGATGGTGATGAT
>CM035194.1:29732485-29743971 GCA_020233015.1 Callinectes sapidus
ATATATATATATATATATATATATATATATATACATATATACTTGTATGAAAAAACGTCTGCTTGTGCATAAACTACAACTATCGCTTGATATACACGAATATTGCGTATCTCTGGAAGAAATCAATTATCTAAAATGTTGAAGTTTTATAGCGAGTAATGAAAGACAAACTACAACCATGTGTGCAATAATTCATCATGGTCTGTAGGTGATCCGGAGAGATAATTAGTAATTGTGCTACTTAAAGCTACTTTTTCAGCAGGAATAGAACCTTTTTTTCAGCGGTGTGTTTCTGTGTTCCGCTTGACAAGGCTGCCGGTTTTCAAATAATGGCCAAGTACCCTACAGTTACCACTGTCCTACCTTTTAACATTAGTTTATCGATTGGCGCCGCCCTAAAGAAGCGATAACTGTACGCGGTGGCTCGAGGACTTCCTGCCTCGTTCCAGTCTCCCGTCCCTTTCAGCCAGCGAGTCTTGGAGTCTTGGCATTTAAACATTTTAAAAATACTCGTACAGGTGCAGATTAGTTTTATAAGTGATATATAACGTCCAATAAAGCTGCAAGCTAGAATATTCTTTATACTTTTTAAAAAGAGAAGGTTAGTGACTTAAAAAAAAACAAAAACAAAGGAAACTCTTAACTTGAGCTGGCCAGGCTGTGGCCTGCGGCAACAGCACCAGGTGTTGTGATGTTCCTAAAGGCGAATCATTGTTTTTATAGTAACAGGAAAAGATTGCCTGCCATTGCTGCTTTAGATAGCGGCGAGAACTGTTACTGTAAAGTATGATTGAATAGAAAATATAAAAAGATGCATATTGATTTTTTTTCCTTTTTTTTTTTTTGGGGGGGGGGGGAATACGCCCTTTCAAGAAGTAACGAATGAATCTCACGGGCAAAGTAGAAGTATCAGTGCATGTACCTTTATGAGTTTGTATTTGACACTCGGTACCTCTTGGTGTGGCTGCTCCTTTTTTGATATTTGTTAGTGGAGACGTTACCTGTGTCATGGTTTGTGCTAATGGATCATGCCATGTCAGCACCACGCCACACACCTCCGCCACGCTGCTCACCACCCACAAAAGGACGCTCACTCCATCCACGTGTTATAATGGGCCCCTGCGAACACACTTCCTGGACGCGATCCCCTGCCTGCTGTGTGCTGGGCGGGGAAGGCTTGGTGGGCGTGTGTGTGTTTCGTGTGACGCACATAAATTTGCATCTTCTTACGTGAGGGTGTTTGAAGAGTGAGGTGGCGCTTCTTCCTCCACTTAAGGATTAGTTAACACATGCTGGCTTGATTTAGTACGAAGTGTGGAGCATGTCTGCATAATGAGTTACATATGCACGCACACACACACACACACACACACACACACACACACACACACACACCTGTAAACTAACTCAGCGTTAAAATCTTTGGTTCGTTTTCTCAAATGATTTCTTTGTCTTATCTCGACAACTTTTCTCAGGCTCTTGTGCAAGTTATTGGAGTTTTCAAAGATAATTTTTCATGCGCTTGGTAATAGTTTGACGCGGACTCTGCATCGCGAATTAGAATAAGAGGTGTGATAACCAAACCAATCATCTCAGTGGCTTTTAAAATAACACCTAACCATTTCAGTACTGGGGCACATTTTTATCTTGAGTTTTGGGGGTGTTTAAAGGTTTTCATGACATTTGAAGGGGATTATGGAGGTCGGAAAATTAATGATCAACGTCTGTATATTTCAATCCTCCATATGAATTTATGAAGCTATATAAAATTGACAAAATGCAGAATACATGTGGAAATGTGTCCCAGTATTAAAAGAAGGAACGAAGTAAAAAACAATCCTATCTCCTGTGTTGGAGCAGATATTTGTACCTTGCTCGAGTTTTAAGGGATTTAATTGATGTGGGATGAAGTACCGCCCCCCTTGGCAAGTTGATCATGTTTGTGTATGAATGTTCTCTGGCTTTCTCGTATTAATTCAGAATGTATGAACTGTGAAGCTCTTTAAAATCTTAACATGAATGTATGCATAGCTGGTCATTTAGAGTTGAATCTGTGGCTCTGACTTTCATTCTGTGTCTGTATTAACAGATTCTTCAGTATATAACTTTTTCTTAGACGAATTTTTAGTCTTAAAATCCATCTTAACTTCTTGAAATTAGTGTTGCACTTTAGTCATTATCTCATCAGGAGCTTAAAATTTGCTGCTGATGAGGTAATGGCTAAAGTACATCAATTTTGAGAGATTAAGATGGATTTAAAGACTAAAACTTGATCTAAGGAAAGGTTACATGCTAAAAAAATTCTGTTAATACGGGCCCTGGCCAATAACACACACGCACCCCCCCCCCCCCCAAACACACACACAGAAAAGTTTCAGCAGTTTATTGTAAAATGCCTAATTCCTTTAGTTGTATTCTCTCATCTCCTTAAAACTCAATTCTACTTTATCGCATCCCATTTTAAGGAAGTAGACAGCGTAGTCGGTCTCATGACCCTCCGTTACCTGGGCTTTCTTTGAACATCGTGAATTGTTCGCCGTGCACTATTTTCGTGCCTTCACGGATCACCGGAGAAATTTTTCATTTCTCCCTGAAGCGTAAATTCTCGGTCCATTAGTCATACGTCAAGTTATGTTGAAAACTGAGTTATCGCCCCGTGGGGGAAAAAAAAGTGTCTTTTTTATGGGGAGAAGTAAGTGGAGTTAATTACTGCTCTTTTTATATTCGTGTTGGATTTTCGGTGTCCTGAGGTCTCGGAGCGCCACCAGGAAGCCGAACATGGAGGAGGTCGTTGCTCCGTGCCCTTCCCCATCACGTCTTGAGCCCACACGTGTCTTGTCTCCCACACTCAGGTATTCTTATGTATAACGCTAAATTTTCGTCTTCTCATCTCATTAGCTTCGACGCAACATAACGGGCTTCTTTTCATTAACAAGTTAAGGGCAACCATGTTCTACTCTTTCGATAAGCAGGCTGGTGATCTACTTTGAGTTTTCATTCGGTCATATGTTATGTACTATGTATCAATATCAGGAAATTGTTTGTTGCTTCTCCTGAAATTCTCATAAATGAAAGGAGGGATCGTGATGGCCAGTTTATACTTACTTCTTCAACGATGCAGTGAGGGGAGTTTTTTTTTGTTTTACATATTTTTATTAGTTTTGTGTCAATGGGTGGCGCGCATGGCTTTGTTGTGTAGCATTCTGAATTACACTGTTTCTCTGAAGAAATGGCAAGGTGCGTCGGTATTAGGTGTTCGTGTGCTGGTAATAAACTAACGTGTGTTTAAGTATCTTGGCTTTTACTGCTCTTGGTTATTTTCTCGTAGGTTTTTCACTTTTTTTAACCAAAGGCAAGTTTTACAACTTGTACCTGAAGGCAGGTTATACAACTTGTAACTTATGTTTTTTTTCTTGTTCTGTATTACAGGTAGAAGGTGGAAGCTAAGGAAAGCTTACAGAAAATAACTATCTTATAGTAATACGTATACTGACTAATGTCTTTTTCTAAAGTTTTAATTTTAATTATCATTTTCATTAGTGTAACTAGTCTTTATATTCTTATACTGAATTCTTGTGGACAAAAATTCAATTTTCCTAATCTTCGGAAGACAGATTATAAATATATGGACAGCGTCGAACCAGCGTTCATTTAACTCAGTCTGGACGCTCCCAGACCTGGAAGCAAAAATCAGACTGGCCTGATCACATTCTTGGCCACAGCTCGCGCGGGTCGTGAGGCGCCGACACCCGTGTGTCTTGGTCCCGTGCACAACAACGCCATAAATATGGAAATTAAGCTGAGAGGCCCAAAATTATTTGTCTCATGAACTAAAGTAGACCTGACCGTCTTACAGGAAGCGAGAAGTGAGTGAGTTTGTGGCCAATTCACCTGTTAGCTGTCGACCACCACTTGATGACTCCTGGTGCGTGCCGCTGCCACCTTCATCTCCCAGGCGGTACGGCGGCCCAGGCATCTCAGTAAGTAATTCGGGGCAGGCATCCTTTATATTGTCAGGCGTGGTGGGGGAGGCGGGGGAGGGCAGCAGCGGCCAAGAGAGATGACGCATTAATGAAAGGAGGTTTTGCATCACCTCCCTAAATGTTACTTACACGGGTGAAGAAATTTGATATAGTTTCTCGTTTATAACCTTTTGTATAAAACCTATGTGTATTTCATGGTATCTCATGTTATGAAAATTCGTCATTAAAAGCTTTCTTATTTTTGTTAATTTGTTTATCCTAAAGATTATGTAAAAAGTAAAACCATATTTCATTCTCTTATGTGAAAAAATCGAAATGATGTTAATTGTTAAGATTTATGATTGCTCGAGACTGAAAAGAACAAAACTAAACAACAGGTAAATAATTGGAATTTATATCAGCGCCTTTCACGTACCTGTCAAGTTTCCTGTCTTCGCTTAGTTCCATCGTTACGTCATACCCTTGTCCTGTGAGAGTTGCGTCATGCTTTGCCTTAACTGGTATGGCAAGCCTTTCCGCTCCTCTATCTGGCTCTCCACTTCTTTTGTTTTTTTCTTCCTAATTAACCCTTTCAGTACTGGGACACATTTTCATATTCATTCTGCTTTTTATTAGTCAATTTTATACAGCTCCAGAAACTCATGTGGGGATAAAAAATAGTATATAGACTGTGGCCATTGATCTTCTGACGTCCACATATCCATTCTTATGTCAATAAAATCATCTAATCACATCCAAGCCCAAGGTAGAAATAAGTCCCATTACTAAAGGGGCTAAAGGTAGAACATATATGTGCTTGAAAGAGAGACTTTGTGGAGGAAACCGAATTAAAATGATCTCTTATGACATTGAGATGATGAAAGAAAAAAGTGACGAAACAGAAAATTACAACAAAAGGTCTGATAGTGATCATTTTGACGGCAAGTTGACACAACACAGAGAAAAAAAGAATTGCATTGTGATTAAGTTGAAAAGGGTACACAAAATCACCTTTGAGAGAGAGAGAGAGAGAGAGAGAGAGAGAGAGAGAGAGAGAGAGAGAGAGAGAGAGAGAGAGAGAGAGAGAGAGAGACCCCTCTGCAACGATGACTAGCTGGGATATATGTTTGGTTGCTGTTTGGCTTCACTCGTACGCCCTGGAAGTCGTCGGGTCAAAATTAATCAGGTGTTGTGAGGCGGAAAATGCAGCTCCTCCCACCACGCTCGCTGCCTTCTATGGCCGGGAATCAGGTTGCACAAGTTCTCATCTGCGTTGTGCATTGCTCCTTCTTAAACTCTCCCGTTATACCGTCAACTAATTATTCACCGATACTTTTTTGATAAATCGTTTGGGACTCACACCTCATCACCCTTTCTTTTTCAGTGTGTCTGTGTGTGTGTGTGTGTGTGTGTGTGTGTGTGTGTGTGTGTGTGTGTGTGTGTGTGTGTGTGTGTGTCCACCTCCAATGCAGTGTTCCTCTTACATAAAAAAGATATAATCTACTCACACTGTCATCATCATCATCATCATCATCAGCCAATGCTACAATGTTATATTTTTTCTTGTGTTACTTAATGAGAGGGAAGCCAGAGACTCCATGGTGATTTGCGACTTTTTTTCAGTATTTCGTAGAAGATGACAAAGCTGAAATTGTCTCTTCATCCAGTTGTATATTAATTCCTTTTCAATGCTTTAGTCGCTACACCACTGGACTGATGAACCACATGATATAATGCAAAGATCTATCATGTTCATTTGTTAGCACATCTTCCTTAACGAGAGGCTGAATATTGCTTAACAGATCTGTGGCCTCATATATAACCTGAGATTCAAAGGGTCGTTGCTCTCGTATCTTGTCAGGTCACTTGTAATGGGTTTCTATTATTAACAAAAAAAAGGAAAAAAAAAGGTGTCCATACTGAAATGATATAGCGGATTCTCCCTGCCTGGCTTGGAATTGACTCCAGGAGATAATGTACTACATGTTCGGGGGTGTTGCCAATTGCCAGCGTTTGGTGAGGTGGAGGTGCCAGTCCTGCTCCAGCGGCGATAGTTGGGTGGATAATGCCTGTAATTTCCAGCATCAAGAAGGCGATCTATTAATTACTGTGCCAGGAGAGAAAATTGACTCAGGAAATGCATAGTTTGGTTTTGCTCCTTGTCCGTGTGATGACTCAGCCTGTTAGGGGGTTGCGTTATGGCTGTGTGTGTGTGTGTGTGTGTGTGTGTGTGTGTGTGTGTGTGTGTGTGTGTGTGTGTGTGTGTGTGTGTGTTCAGGAAATTGCGATTGAAAACATTTAATGATTCTGAATTTGCTTAGCCTTTGTGATGACGCAGCCATTTTGGTGATTTGCTTTTCGACAATGTGTGTGTGTGTGTGTGTGTGTGTGTGTGTGTGTGTTTGTGTGTGTGTGTGTGTGTGTGAGTGTGTGTGTGTGTGTTAATGATGTTCAAGGACCTGATTCCCACACTCCTTCAACTTTGTCTCTAATCGTATTATGAATATTAAAAACAGGTCATCCACCTGCGTTGTTGTAAACAGGAACTCGTTTTAATGAAACATGTAAAAACAGTGAGATATACACACAGAAACCAGTCCCTGAGACGCTTTTTTTTATTCTTGTAGACTCGCAGGCACTACTCTGACAGTTGTCTGTGTTATTAGTCCACTGACCAGATTAGCATAATCTTCTTTCTTCTATTTGTTATTCTTTTCTTGTTTTCTTACTACTTTTCCTCCTCCATTTTCTTACTACTTTTCCTCCTCCACTTGTTGCTGTTATTGGTCTTGAAATCATTGTTGCAACAGAATTTTCACGTCAACTATCTTTATGACCTTCAGTCTCCATATTCTAGATTAGATTGAAGTTTATGCAAGCAGTCTCGTCAGTATCAATAACTATATCTTTTGTTTACGTTTCCCTTTGTGTTTCCTGGCAAGTTTGTGAGTTCAAGTGTTGTTTGGTGCCGGCGTTCACAAGGTACACTGGCCGACAGGATACTAAATCATATCAGGATAGCTGGGGGTCTCTTTCGGTGAACGACGAACGCTGCTTCCTTCCTCATATGAAGTCAGATGCGGCCAAATTTAGCGGAACAACCGTGCTAGGCAACAAACAATTCATAAGGGCGGTGTCTGCATAAGCCGAAGAAGGCACAGCACAGCCACTGCAAGCGACATGTATTATTGTTGGTGTCGTTTTGCTTGCTAATTGTTTAAGTCACTAGTGGCCATCAATTGTCGGGGGATGCCACTGTGCGCAGACGACATTATAAATAACTACAGTCTCGATTCAGATGAAGCATTATTTCAGTGGATGACCAAACGTAGACTGGACCAGTTGAAGGGCACGCTCCCGTGTGTGTGTGTGTGTGTGTGTGTGTGTGTGTGTGTGTATGTTTGTGCCTGTGTGCCTGTGCGCATACGTGTGTGCGGGCATGTACGTGTATATGGGCACGTAGGTGCTTGTACACAAGTTGGATTCCTTAAAACCCTAACATTAAGAAGAAACACGCTAGAAAGCTTTACACGCATCTAGGGTTTATCTGGACTTGTCTGAAGGAAACCAGTACAAACGTATATTTCTTCTGAATCCCCAAAGTGTTTGAATTATTCTTTAAGTAAATCCAGCGGTAAATCCTATTACACACACAATCCTCTAATGTAGTGGCTAACGTGCTTCTGCCTGGCAGACGCCAGCGGCGCCTTGGCGATAGATAGTCTGCCTGCTTTCTCAAATAGACTCATGCCTGCCGTGGCTGCGAGAGAACCATTACCTTGGCCTCTAATCACGTTAATTCCGGTAAATTTCACATCAGTCAAACGAGCCGAGAATGCCTCGCTCGGGACGCGACGGGCAAGACCGGCCCGGGGGCACTTCACATTCGAGCCGCTTTTCTTTCAGCACGATGTGTAGAATTCTTCCATAAGAAAACCCAAAGCCTTTTACTCGTCAGTATAAGCTTATAAGGTCATTGTATTTATAGCGGCCCTTAACTTTCATACTAGGCTGTATAACCGTATGTTGGCCACACCACGAGGCCAAGCCATGCCAGGGCAGGGCAGGGCGTCTGGGAGGGAAAAAAGTCCAAGAATCTCCAGGCTGGCCGAGGAGCAGCGACTTGCGGAAAGGTCAGAAGCGCACGGATCCAGATACAAGATAATAATATTTGTTCACGTTTTTCCATGTGCGGCGTTATCTCCGTGGCCATCGCGGGGCGTGGATGGGGATGGGGTTTAGATATATTATTTGACAGAAGCGTCGTTGAGCGCTTCTTACCTCGGTCAGGTTGAAACGAGGCTATTTCACGTTCTCGAGCATTTCTGTCAAGATAAATGATGCCGCTGTATTTTTCTCCCTTGGCTCGGCGGACAGCGTTAGGGTGGGCAGTGGTGAGAGGTTGCCTGGCACAGGTGATGAAGCAGCGGGGTCCCCTTGATTGTATGTCACGACGATGAGATTTATGTCTTTCACCCATGGTCGGTGCTGGGGCTTCCTTGACCCGCACGTGGGACACTCACTAAGTAATGGCTGTAATGAAGCCCCTGAGTGAAGACTGAAAGATAGACTGCCGTGACCTCCACATCCTCTCACTCCACCACCAAATCCTCACCCACCGCCCTAACTTAATTAAGGCACTGCTCCGAGCCTCCAAGTTGTAAATTCCGGCCAGACTTTCCCGGCTGCTTTGCAAATTACCAAGCTTTATAATCATGCAAGATTAATGGTAGACTCAGCATTCATTTCTTACATTTTTTTCTTCCATTCGTTTTCTCTTTTCTTCGTTTTCCGTCCCACTTTTTATTTTTGTACTTTTTATCTTTATCAGTTTTTCTTTTCTCTCTCTTTTCTGCTGCGTATTTACTCATTTCTTCTGTTAACTTGTGCCTCCCATCTCTCTCTCTCTCTCTCTCTCTCTCTCTCTCTCTCTCTCTCTCTCTCTCTCTCTCTCTCGTCTCTCTCTCTCTCTCTCTCTCTCTCTCTCTCTCTCTCTCTCTCTCTCTCTCTCTCTCTCTCTCTCTCTCTCTCTCTCTCTCTCTCTCTCTTGCTAAACCTCAATTGTACACCTGGAAACTTTCTTATATTGCTTGGGCACTCACTTTTTTCTGTGTGTGTGAGGTGCGCCGTAAACTTAAGGAATCCTTTAAATTGTGTTAATAAAGTGAGTGAGACGCGTAACCTAGATTTCCTTAGTCTTAAATTATTGGGCTTGTGTTGGAAGGATTCTGTATTAGGAGAGAGAGAGAGAGAGAGAGAGAGAGAGAGAGAGAGAGAGAGAGAGAGAGAGAGAGAGAGAGAGAGAGAGAGAGAGAGAGAGAGAGATAGACAGAGAGAGAGAGAGAGAGAGAGAGAGAGAGAGAGAGAGAGAGAGAGAGAGAGAGAGAGAGAGAGAGAACTATAATTATAATCCTTGAGCTCTTAATTCTTCAGTAGGTTATAGTTTAAGTATTTCTCTGCTAAGTTTGCCGTGTTACAAAGGTCCATCTTGAATTGCTGAATTATCTGTTAAGCAAGTTTCGAATTTTACGATTTATTTCACAAATTGCGTTGTATATTCTACGAAATCTGATCTTATGAAGTTGCATGCACCTAGTGTAAGAGAGAGAGAGAGAGAGAGAGAGAGAGAGAGAGAGAGAGAGAGAGAGAGAGAGAGAGAGAGAGAGAGAGAGAGAGAGAGAGAGAGAGAGAGAGAGAAAGCACTGCAGCAGGAAATCCAAAAGCTCTCCTTGCAAGAAACTAGTGTTAATTGAAGGCAAGGCGTCGCCTACACCGTCTCCTTAACAGAGAACGTCAAATCTTCAAGTCTTACCATGAAAAAAAAACAGAAAGAGTAAGTCATGCTAAAGGTAATAAAAGAGAACCACTAAAAAATGGAGACTGGTAATTGACGCAAGCACCTGCTAAATACCTGCCAATTGTTGTTTAAATGAGAGTAAGATACGTAGATAGGAAGAAACTCTGAACATAAGAAAGAAAACTCATGAATATTAAAACAAAAACAAAAAGATAAATCGAGTCTGTAAAAATGCTTCTGGTAATTGACGCAAACTCCTCTTATATATGTTGTGATGTTCAGATGAGAATAGTACAGGTTAATGATCAGAAAGAAATGCAAACGATATAAGAAAGAAATACAGGAAATTAGATAGACATGCCAAAAACAAAACATAAATGTGCAAAAAGCGATCAGCAATTGGTACAAACTCCAAATGCAATCAGTGTCGTTTAAATCAGAGTAAAACACACAGAAAATGGCAACTTCCAAGCAACATAACAATAATAATAGTAGTAGAAATAATAATAATAATAATAATAATGATAATAATAATAATAATAATAATAATAATAATGATAAACATGTTGAGGGCTAGTAGCAAATCTTTAGCATGTTATCATTGATGGGTAAAAAATGTTTGATAGATGGACACTAATTTCAATGAGAGAAGGGTTGATATATAGCGAGAGAAGCAAAAAAAACCTAGATCACCCTGGAAGAGAGCAGGAAGAAAAATTAAGTAAAAATGATGTGTAGGTCTTTAAAAAGCGATTACTAGTTGGTAAGAATAGTAAAAACGTTCAAATGAAGGGACGGGTGAACGATGAAAAATAAAGAAAAATACTCTGTAAACAGCATCAAACAATCAGGAAATTGCGTAAGATAGTTGTACTACATACCTCAGGTGAATGGAAGATTACAGCTTATATTTTGAAACATTTCAGTCTCTTAAGGACCCTCGAAGGCCGCCACTGAGATTGTTAGTCACTCTCTATAATGCTCTTCCCTAGTAATGATGCAGAACCCTTGTTTAACACTCACCAGAAGAATCAAAACAGCCTTGAAAACTTTAATAACTTCTACTAAACCTGTTAAAAACGCATAGATAAAACAGAAAAATGTTTTTTTTAATATAAGAGGTGCAACAAAAAAGGAAGTTGAAAAAAAGCCACAATTAGATGCCATTCCCCAAAAAGAACAACACGGCAGATTATCCAAAATTAGTTTGCGAATACGGCTATACAACGCAAGACTAAGACTTAAGAGCGGCTGGCAATCTGGCCCTCGCTCAGCTGCATGACCCATAATCCCGGGACGACCTTAATAACTCCGTCCCGCCGCGGCTGAAGCCCATGGTGAACGCACTGTGTTTTTATGACGCCAGCGTTCCCGAGCGGAGAAAAGGAACGCTCGCTAATTACATTTTATACTTTCCTTGGTACGGCGTCGGGAGTTATGTAGTGCACAGCGGGGTGAAGGAACGGCGCGCCGGGACGGTAAAAAGATGACGTGCAGATGATGATAATGAGGCGACGTTGCGTGGTGCGCGAGGCGGGTAATGGATGAGGGAGGTACGGGAAGGGCAATGGGTTGGATGAAAGAGGTGGAATGAAGGTGAAATGTTACTGAGGATGGATGAGGAGTCGAAGAGAGAGAGAGAGAGAGAGAGAGAGAGAGAGAGAGAGAGAGAGAGAGAGAGAGAGAGAGAGAGAGAGAGAGAGAGAGAGAGAGAGGATAGAGTGAGA
>CM035194.1:29796953-29799453 GCA_020233015.1 Callinectes sapidus
TATATATATATATATATATATATATATATACACACACACACACACACACACATACACGCACAAGGCTCTGATTTTTAAGGGTATTTTCTATGGTTCTTGTAATGAATTGGCAATATTTCTAGTTTATAATGAAGACTAAATCATGAAAACCCTGGTAGTCGTTTCTGTGATCCTGGAAATTTGTTACCATAAGAGAAAAACGTGTTCAGGTATACGGGCCACACATATACATTTTATGCGACATTTTTTGTATTCACCGTGCGTATTCATCCTCTTCGTACAGCAACACCCTCCCACCCTACCCCGCACTTCCACCCGTGTCTTTTCACTTTCAAACATAACTTTACCAGGTTTCACTGCACTTCCTGTATTCTTCACATCTCTCACCGCTGCCAGGCTGTGTCCTTGCTCCTATGTTCCTCCGCACTCTCTTCTGCCAGCCTTGGCTCATCCCCACTGCTGCTCTATATTATTCCTTATTACTGTTTAACTTAGATACTGCTATTAAGCGCGTTTCCCACCACACTGCCCTCAGAATGAACTATGTCTGCTCTGAACTTTCTGTAAATATGAGATGATTTTGTTGTATCATGCTTTCGGCTTTTCTTGTTAGAATGCGTACGTCAACTTTTTTTCCAGCTATAAAGATAGAATCTGCTTCGTAATGCATGTACTTTTAGAATTTAAAATGTTTTGTGTGCCTGGAAACCTTAATTGCATTAGCATTTTCCTACAAATTTTGTTTTATTTATTTGCCAGTATGGAAAATATTAATTCTTAACAGCACACACACACACACACACACACACACACACACACACACACACACACACACACACAAACATTATGGAGCTATGTGCACGCCCTCCAGCTGAAATACATACACTTATAATAAGATATGAAGCGATGCATACCAGCGACCAGTGTACGATCTCCCTTCAATGGTCCACTGTTACATAACTTAACATGAGATACAGCTCACCCTCTCTTCCTTTATGCTTACATGCACGAGCGTAAGGCTGTGCTTGTGCGTCTTGGGGTGCGAGTGTGCCCTGGAGGTGAGGGGAGATGGGGCAGCGGGAGGGAGGAATGAGGCACGGCAGAACTTTGCCTCAGACGGTAAAGTACGAGCGGCTTGTCATCCTTACGTATTATATTACTAAAGGTAGTCAGGATGCGGCCGTTAAATTGTGGAAGTGAGTGGAAGTCGGCCATCGATCGACAGAATAGAGCTGGTGGACGGCAGTGAGCTGACAGAGTTTTGAAGAAGGAGAGGGGAAGTTTTGAGTTACGCTGATGAAAAGGAGTGAAAAGTTTGTTCTTTATCGTGGGTGAGTGAGGGGGAGGCAGCGTCATGCAGCGTCACTGTGAGAGGGAGGAGCGTGACTGTTGCCTTCCATCCCAAGGAACCTTCTGTTATTCTCTGGAAAAATACTTGGACACTCGAAATCGGTGAGTGTTGGCCCTGGAGGCTGTCTGGCTGGGAATGAGGGGCGGAATGCAGTCCCCCCTTGCTGAGTTCACGTCTCTCCTAACAGAAAGGTAATTGTTTAGTTAATGTCTCATATGTCTTCATGTAAATAGTTAGCACTCTTAAAGTCTGAATGGCTTATTGTTTGACTTTTCATTTAAATACACTTATGAATGTTTTGTTACTCTGGAAAACTTGATATTTGAGTGATGCATAACGGTGTAGATCTGAACCCTTCACCTTACTTATGGTCTCAAGTACCACCCACAGCTCAGAAACACTGTTTGCTGCAAATACTTCCACAGCGTACTTGAAGTCAGCAGCGAGAGGTAAGTAAATGATGACATTCCGCAGAGCGAGAAAAGCCTGAAAAAATATATGTAAGAGCGTGGCTGTCGGGACTCGGCTGACTGCTGGGTCTCACTGCTCACGGATGAAGAGGAAAATTTTGCCCGTTGCGTTGTTTTAGGAGTTTTTTTTCTTTAGTAGCCTGATGCCTTGAATTCCCCGTTTGTTTATCCTTTTCTAGGTTTGATAGAAAAGACACGACTGTGTGTTTCATTTTACCTTCATAATGTATGAAATAAATTTTGAAATGATCAAGTTTCATAGAATAATCTTGTTTTCATCTTTAAAACTTTCTGTTAGATATTATTTTGACGTCCTCCTTCAGCACCAAACTCATTGCATAACATGAAAACTTGCGTTTGCCTAACACTTTTACTTGTTCACAGGTGGTGCGGTCAAAACCCCGCATTATATAACCAATGTGCTCTCTTCTGACATATTTATGCATTCCCAAGACCCCAATACTCATGATGGTTCATATGTATCATTTGAAAATATAGATCGGAAATACTTTTTCTTATAATACTTTCACTCAGTCCCGGTAAAGGTGAGGACAGCCGGCGGGTCATGGCGAGGTCGGGTCAGCCGCAGGGACGCAGCACCCTCGGCATGGGTCACGCGAGGTTATCATGGCTGCATCAGCAGGCGCACACGCATAACATGACCCGGTTAGCGGCAGTG
>CM035194.1:29801953-29809832 GCA_020233015.1 Callinectes sapidus
ATGGCCGTCAAGTTTGTCTTCATCAGATAGTAATGACAGATAAAAATGTAAATTGAGTGTTTGTTTACAAAGATTTATTCGTTGTTTTGCTGTTGTTTTTGTTGGTGAGTGCAGTCATTTTGAACAAGATTTCTGGTGAAGCCTGTCCATCCAGAGCGGACGTCCCTCACTCAACAAATGGTTGTTGTGCCAAGCTTTAATAGAGTGTGAAAATAGAAAACAGGGTGGATTCGTGGAGTCACCCATTACAGAACAGTTACATTGGGAGTGTGTTTGTGGAAATATTGAGACATATTTTCAGACAATCCTAGTAATTCACGCAAGCACGCGTGCGCCCACACACACACACACACACACACACACACACACACACACACACACACACACACACACACACACACACACACACACACACACACACACACAATCATAGTTTAGAGCGTCCTGTGTTAGCGTCTCAATTCACTTAGGATTATTTTCTCCGTGTTGGTTATTGTCCCTGTTGCCGATGGATAGATCGTAGTGATTGTTAAGTTTTTGGCTTATTCATCGATCGGTTTTTATGAGTTGAAAACTGTGAGGATTAGTAAGAGCTGGCATTCCCATCACAAACAAATGGTACATGGAAACTCATACACTCACCTCTAAAATTTGCAATATTTTACTCCTTTCTATACTTTTTCATGACATCATTTATATATACATTAAAAATCATAAGGAATAAACAGAGTTCTGTATTTGACTACTCAGAAAAAGAGCCACAGTTGGCACTGTCACACCTCGGTTCTTTGAAGTGGCAGGCTGTTCCTAGTGGCTTTGTCTCCGATACCCCTGGCCACATGTGACGTGGAATAACTATCCAATGTTTTTCGATCCACAAATGGTCCGCTCTGCTCTGCCCCTTGACAAGTTTATTTAGGCTAAAAAAAAAAAAAAAAAAAAAAAAAAACTTTTGCCTCTAACTCCACAAATGTCAATTTTATTTTCAATTTTAATTTCAAATCTGATACAGCATAAATTTCCAATATGCTTTGCTCCACAAAAGGCCGGCTCCACTCAGCGGCCTGGCATGTTAATATCGGCATTCAACAGACTCAACACACCTGTTTCTGATTCTATCGTTTTCAATTTGGCAGTACGGAGAGATAGCAGCGGGCTGGTGGTTACGTCCTTCTGCAGCCACCACCACCACCACCACCACCAGTGCCTCCACTCACACCAGCCCTTCAGTTGTGGTAAGTGTTCCCAAGACACTTATGTTGAAAGGCTGTTAGAATAGTTTGAAGAAAACGAAACAAAAGTGGCTACGTCAGTGAGTCGCCAACAATGGTAGATAATATGATCTTAGATCATGGGCAAGTTTGTAATTATTGTGTCTTTTGTTGTTGTTGATGTTGCTGTTTTTGTTGTTGATGCTGCTATTGTCGTCGTCGTTGTTGTCGTTGTCTTTGTCTTCGTCGTTGTTGTCATCATCCCCTTCATCAACATCTGCATTATTAAAATTATGATTGTTATTGTCGTGATAAACACTATTACATTATTTATTTTTAATTTGTTATTGTTCTTTCATTTTTCGACATCATTGTTGTTGTTGATATTGTTGTTTATATTGCGGGAGGAAAGGCGGCGCTCTCGTGTTGAAAGGATTTCCCAAGAAAGGTTGTGATATTTGAAGTAATAATAATGGTAGAGGTCAGGCGAGATTCCAGGAAAAAAAATTGTGAAGTGTGGAAATATTTTTGACAACCCTCACATTTCGGTAACCTTAATGACTGTGCGAGTTAGGAAGCCAGTGTTGATTGTTTGCTTTGTTCATTAATTTCAGCTTCCACTGCAGAGAACGAGGCGGAAAATTAATAAGATAATCGTGTTTCGTACCATTATAGGTCTGAGAAGTGTAATTCTGCCTGACCTCCTCACCCGCTACCCATTCCTCCTTTGCTACTATTCAATCCTCCTCCTCCTCCTCTTCTTCCTCCTCTTCCTCCTCTTTCTCCTCCTCGACTGGACCCTCTTCATCCAGGGGTTTAAGTTGCTCCTAAGGTCATAAAGAGAAAATGCGAACCGTCTCATTATCAGAGTCCAGGTCCAGGTCTGGAGGGATCGGGAGGCATCGAGCGAGGGAGGCAGTGTAAGGAAGAAGGACTTAAGAATAGGTCTTGCCAGGCTTAAAGTTACGAGTGATCATCACGTGCTCCGTACGGACGTTCATTATGCGTAATTTGCACCATTTGAATAACCACGTATCACACCTTTAATGACTGGCTCTTTTTTTTTTCTTCATGGAACTCCCTCAGCACACCAGTGACCGCGAGCCATTCATTGTTCAGAGCATTAAAGTGAGGACAGTGAGTGTCGCCAAATTTTTCACGGACTCTTGCAGGAAACCCAACCCGCCTCTTAGGATGCCGCGACACTGCACTACGTGGGTATTAGCTTTCCTGCGGCAGGGGAGGCGAGGCTGGTGTTTACGTGTGTGCCCTCGAGAACACCGTGGCCCTTGATGTTCTTGTGCGAGTATGAGGAGGTGTAAAGAGATTAGAAGAGAGAAGAAAATAGAAGGAGAAGAATCAAGGGAGGAGAGGAGGAAGAAGATGAGGAGAAAAATGGAATGGAAAGAAAAGGTACAGGAGATGTAGGAGGAAGATGAATGGGATGAATGGGCAATGAGAATAAAAGAAGGAATATGAAGTAAAGGAGGTGGAGGAGCAGATGGAAGAAGAGAAGGAACATTATATAGAAAATGAAGAGAATTGACCGAGAGAGAGAGAGAAAAAAAAAAACGACAGAAAATAAACAAAAATCAATATCGTAGAGAGAACAGTATAGGTAGGTGGTACAGAAAGGAGAAGGGAGAGAGGGAGAAACCTGAAGTCGAGGGCATGGAGAGGGAACTGGGCGAGGCTGATGGACGGCGTGCTGTGTCCATTATTTACTGCAACACTTTGGCCACCTCGTGTAAACTGTGGCTTTTTTACAGGATGCGCATGTGTTAATTTTCTGTTTGACGGAGTGTGCACTGACTCAACACATATTGCCATATTAGTTTTTATCAATCTTGCAATTTGACGTGGTTGATTGCGATCGTTGGGGTTGTTTACTAGCTTCAGATTGGTGGGTGGCGCGGCGGGAAGGGAAGTGGCTCACTCTGTAATGGAGGGTGGGGAGGATGTCTAGTTTATGTTCTATCTGCACCTTGCCTCGCTTGCATTATTGGTTACCGGGGAGATGACAGCCACGCACTCTCCGAACATTCACCGTTTTGTAATTATAGATGACAACTCCGTGTTTCACCAGGGGTATCCAATATTTTATCATTTTGCCTAAGAAATTGAGGTTGGCTTTCGCTTTTTCAATTTCAGGTTGCAGTTGTAGTGTTAAGTGAGTTCGCGGTTGTTGTGGGTCAGGCGAGCGGTGTTGGGTGATGGAAGAAAAACGTGGATGTGGGGTGGTTAGTGTATTAAGTCTAGGCAGGGTCCACCAGGCATATAGTGTTCTCAGAGATGGGACGAATCCCTCCACACGTTTCGTCACTACCATACAAGGCGAGTTGTATAAAATTAGCTCTTTGTAATTCACTGCTCGCCAGTTTTTATTTTCGTTAAGTGTCAAGAAAAGTTTGTTGGAAAGTGAATTTTGCGCCGTCACTGGTCTGGGCCCGCTCTCACCAGTAGCTTGGCCTCACTAAGGCTGAAATAGAGACCTATAATTTCTACTTTATGATGTATTTCGTGTGAGATAAAGTGTTGAAATGAAAATATACGCGTATAAAAAGAAATAAAACAAGGAATCTTTTGCATGAATGAATTTGATGGTGGAAGCTGCCGCTGCCTTATATGGCACAGCGTGGAATTTTAATTTGTAAAAACGTGAGGTGTTGAAAATCATGCAAACAAACCACTTCAGTGACTCGCTTTACTGTCTGAAATTTACTGGAGGCCAAAGTGACTCTTGGAGACTTTTACAGTTTGTGAAACTTCTGAGATGTTTAAAATTTGGCTTGCAATATGAAGAAGCATTTTTTTCAAACAAGCCACGTATTATTCTGTATCTCTCCTGGCAACGTGAACGCTGAATACCGCAACATTTGTGTTTCTGAGTGAGAGAATACACCTCTGCCTTTCTTTTTTGTTCCTAAACTTTTTTCTATTCACTCCCAGGATGTAGTATTTAGAATAGTATGCTCATTATGAAGTCAGTGTGATAACGTATGATAAATATCAATCATTAATATGTTGAATTTTTCATATATTTCCTGTAGCATCATTTTGTGTCGGAGAGACAGACACATCCTGATGAACTGACTGACACATATGATTAAAAAGCATTATATTGGTATGTGCGTGCGTGAACGTGCCTTTTGTGTTCCCCTTCCCTTCTTCCCCCTCATTTCTCGTCATCCCCCCCCCTTTCTCTCTCTCTCTCTCTCTCTCTCTCTCTCTCTCTCTCTCTCTCTCTCTCTCTCTCTCTCTCTCTCTCTTTCTCTCTCTCTCTCTCTCTCTCTCCCCTGAGCGGCATCGTTTACCTGGCTTCCATTATTACAGTGGGTCCAGCAGAGCGCCGTGGTGGAGCGCGGTTCAGCTCTCCTGAATACTAAGTGATCCCACCGTTCCTCACTTCGCCCCCTTTAGAATCTCATTAATCGCGTGGCTAATGAGCAGATGTTGTTGACGAAGCCTCTGTCTTAATGATATGACTCCAATCACTCCTCTTTTGTAAAGCTAAGGACGAGTCGTGGAGGCCATCGACATGAAAGTAGATAAGGAGAGGAGGGAGGGAAAGAATAGTAATTGATTGTTAGAATGCATTCGGAAAGCGAATATCACGCAACCTTCTCATGGATATTTCTACGAGGAGAAACTTTTTAATGATGTTATTGAGAGTGAAACAATTCTGGAATTATGTTGATGTTCCGTTCTAAAAAAAATGAAAAATAAAAAAAATGGACTTGTACAAATATCCATATCTTTAAAATGTCGATAATTCATTGCTTTATGGACTACCTTTCCACGGAATGCAATCAAAATTTGAATGATGCTGTTTGAGATATCTTTTGAATGCACAGACAGAGAGAGGAGGCAGGAGACGTTTCCCCAAACCATTGTTATTCCCAGTGAGGTCTAATAGCACTTGTTCGGGGGGATGCTGTGAACTTATGGTCAAAGTTAGTTGTAACCTCACTGTAGGTTTCCCTTTGTTTCTCACAACACAAGAGACAGTCACAGCCCTCCCTTTAAAGACAGAACTTTTCCTTCACACAAAATTATATGCACTTAACTACACATACATTCTTCTTTCAAAGTTTATAATAAAAAAAAATGATATGATGACTTTTATAGCATTCTCGGAGTACCCTTCTGACTACATGTCTTGTGAAATTGTTTGGGGACCGGCACCCCAGTGGGCTTTTTTTTTAAACTCAAATTTTGTTGCCCTAGGCCGATTTACACTCTTAGGTAAAAACAAGACAGATGTGTGAACGCGTTATTTTATACCGCAATAACTATTACTACTACTACTACTGCTACTACTACTACTACTACTACTACTACTACTACTACTACTACTACTACTACTACTACTACTACCACTACTACTACTACTGCTACTACTGCTGCTGTCAAGAATAATAATAATAATAATAATAATAATAATAATAATAATAATAATAATAATAATAATAATAATAATAGTTATCTAAATGATAGTAGTGACAGTATCTATAAGAAGAGTAGCAATGATAATATGAACAATAATAAAGAAAAAGTGAACACAGACAAGGTAAAAGTAGGTAGAAAAAAAAAAAAACTGGAAAAGGACAAATGAAAAACCTGTTTTAGGTAAAAAAGAAAAGAGAATAAATAATAATAATAATAATAATAATAATAATAATAATAATAATAATAATAATAATAATAATAATAACCATCAAAGACTAGCAAAAAAACAGATCATGCCAGGAAAATTTAAGCGACATTATTGCATCATGTATTTTTTTTCTAAGGCGCGGTTGTTTAAGTTGTACAGAAGTAAATGTTTATATGACGTTTCCCTAAAAATCTTTTCATAAGAGAAGATAATTTCTCCCTTTAAACAAAATTATGCAACTTTTTCTGATACTTTCATCTTCTCCGATTATGATTTAGAAGTTCAAAAGTAAGATGAGAGATGAAAGTGACTAACAACACCAGCAGCATGAGCACAGCATGAGCACAAGTATCACGCCTTGGATCGGGCTACTGGTGTTGTGATTTCATGCCTACACTCTTCAAATTATATGCCTCTTTGATTAATAATCCTCCTCTGGTCTTTTGTTTGGTTTCACGAGGCTGGTTTGCTGGTGGTGGGATTAGCGTGCTCCCCACAAGGTAGTCACCTAACGGGCCCAGCACACCCTGAGCAATCTGTATTACATGCCAGAGGACAGGAAACGCCACACACACACACACACACACACACACACACACACACACACACACACACACACACACACACACACACACACACACACACACAGTCTCGTGGCTCAGTAATAAATGGGCTGAGTGTGTGTTGTCTGCCATGGTTAGTAAAAGTTCACCTCTGAGATTTTTCCCGAGGACAAACGGGACAGTTACAGTCTTTCCTGATCATGGGATGGGATGTGTGATGTGTGGGGTGTGAAGCCACAATCTAATGCAATGATCGGTAAGAAATGAGCTCCGTGTCTGTACTAAGAGGGTAACCGTTAGTGGTTGCAGGTATGCTCGTGATCAAACCTCGGTTAGTTACTCACACACACACACACGCACACACACACACACACACACACACACACACACACACACACACACACACACACACACACACACACCAGTAGCTGTAAAATACATGCACTTGAGTCATTAGGTGCATGGAAGGTAGTTGGACGTGTATTTAAAGGTGTATTACATATCCCGGACCAGTTTAGGTTGGAACATGAAATCCCCCCCGCCATTGCAACACGTTTCCATCCAAATACAGTCAAGAATGTGGGTTTCCTGGCAGGAACGTTTTTGCTTTTCAAGTCTCATAAATATATAGTGTTTTGGTATTTTCCTTTTATCTCCATTGAAGTTATGGCGCAATACATCCACGCTGATCATGTTCACAATTTTACATGAGCATATTTTTCTAGTTGTGGTGTTGAAGAATTCCCGCCTCATGTGCAGTATTTATGGCTTCGTATTATCAGAAAACACATTATACAAAACTAGTTTTATGGTGGACTGTATGGCTTGTTTTATAGAATAAAAAAGAAAATACATTTGCTTTACTACTATCAATGCTGTACTGGTCTAGTATGTATGTGAATATTGTCACATCATATCACGTCTTCAGTACTGGAACACATTTTTTTTTCACGAGTTTTGGGTCTGATTAGACGATTTTTTTAAAAAATTTTTACATTGGAGAGGGTCTATAGATGTCAGAAGATTATTAGTCAGAATCTGTACTATTGTAATCCCCATATGACTTTATGAAGCTGTATAAAATCGAAAAAAAAAAGATAAACAATACATACGAAAATGCGTCCCAATGCTGAAGGGGGAATCCCGATCGACTGTCACTGTGCTCTCTCTCTCTATGTACGACATATTAATAATTTCACACAGTATGCATAATGATAAAAGGAAACAAGGGAAGCTGTAAGAAGCCATCACGTTAACTCGTATGAATAAAGGAATGTTCTCCCCAAAAGAATGTCTTCATGCGCCGAATACATTATGTTATCAAGAGAACCTTTACTTGTCTCTCTGTCATATATCAGTCCTATTAGTTGCTGTGTAAATAAGATAATGTCTATTCTCATGATCATTTATTTATTTATTTTTTTCATCTTATAAGATATATTTATTTG
>CM035194.1:29810159-29824480 GCA_020233015.1 Callinectes sapidus
TACTACTACTATATTACTACTACTACTACTACTACTACTACTACTACTACTACTACTACTACTACTACTACTACTACTACTACTACTACTACTACTACTACTACTATATTACTACTACTACTACTACTACTACTACTACTACTACTACTACTACTACTACTACTGCTACTACTACTACTACTACTACTACTACTACTACTACTACTACTACTACAATTATTGTGAAATTTATTTTAACAGTTTTGTCTATTTACTTCTATATTTCCAATTTCCTATGAATTGACTTTAAGATATTTGTCCCTGACTTCCGGTTCAGTCTTTTAAATTTAATGTGGACTGGCAAATTAGTGGACTGTTTATTTTCATATTTTTTTCTCTTTTTTATCTTTGGCCACCTTCAACTTGTTACACACGAAATATACTCTCTTCAAAAGAATATCTCACATTTATTAGATCTGGTTAAGTTTTTATGTACATCAACAGTTACAGTATGTATCTCTTTGTGACGTCTGCATGCTTATATTTACATATGGTCCTAGTGCAAGAAACTAGCTCCATTGACACTTCATACCGCTGTTTTTCCTGGCTCTTAGGGTGATCCAGACGGACAAGATACACCGGGCATACCGATTTTCTTGTTTTTTGTGTTTTTGTTTTATGTATGAGGGGGAAATCCTCCAAGGGCAACAAAAATAGTTAAACAAAAGGTCCATTGAAATGCCAGTTTCCAAACAAAAAATCTTACCACATAAAAAAGAAAAAGAAAAAAATGAAAAAGTCGTAGGTAGCTTTCCTTAACGTTGTCTTTCATTCTTAAATCTTTTAATGTTTCCTATACCATGTATGAAAATAAGCCATTTTTCTGTCGCTTCAATCACTCATAAACATCCAACCGCCATTGCCTGTAAAATAATAACTGGCATGTTTCATCGGGCTCAGTCAGGGAGCTCCTCTGAGACTGTCAATACAACTGGATTATGATAAACTCAGTTATTACATTATGACAGGAGAATCTGACATTTTTTGTAGCTCTTGGTGCACTCATGAAGATACATTTTTTTTTCTCTATCTGATTATTGTTTGTAGTGCAGAGATGTTATCAATGAGTACCAGGAAGACCACTGACATAAGGATATTCTGGGGGTGTGAAAGAGGAACTGTAGACTCTTCGGGAGAATCAGTGGCATGGAAAGACGCCTTGGACAGCTACTGGTGCCCCAAGACAGCCACTCCATTGTGGAACGTGGATCAATCTTTCTTCCACATCGACTTTGCTTGATCACAATTTTATGTACTCGGTAATTTCATTTAATGCATTTTTTTTTAAAGCTAGGAGTATGTTTCTTTTATTATTCTAAGTATATAATCGCGATTTGCTTTTTAATTCTGCCAAAAGCATTGGCGTAAGATCCTGATCTCATTCTGTTTAATGTGTTGTACATTTGAATTCAGCATATATACATGTTTTAAAAGAATAGCTTGGAAATCGTTGACCCGAAGACAAAAAAAGAGATTCATTTAATGATTTTGCTGCTACAACTCAAGCAACTGGGGGTGTTGATGCCAGCTTAGACCGGTGCTGATAGTGCTACTACTCCTTTTGTCATTGCTTCTATCGCTGTTGTTTCTTCTGTTGTATCAAAGATATCAACACTAAAGTACAACAACAACAACAACAACAACAACAACAACAACAACAACAACAACAACAACTACTACTACTACTACTACTACTACTACTACTACTACTACTACTACTGTTACTACTACTACTACTACTACTAGTAGTAGTAGTAGTGGTACTAGTACTACTACTACTGCTACTACTACTACTACTACTACTACTACTACTACTACTACTACTACTACTACTACTACTACTACTACTACTGCTAGTACTACTATTACTACTACTACTACTACTGCTACTGCTACTGCTACTACTACTACTACTACTACTACTACTACTACTACTACTACTACTACTACTACTACTGGAAATATTGATATTTAGATGATGGTGCTAATGTTAATGAAAATTATAGTACTACGAGCAACAATGACAATGATGATAATGATGATGATAATGATGATGATAATAATAATGATAATAATAATAATAATAATAATAATAATAATAATAATAATAATAATAATAATAATAATAATAATAATAATAATGGTAATAATAATAACAATGATGATAACAATAACAATGATTATCGTTCCCTTTCTCTATGACATTCATCATTACCATTGTGAAGTTATATTTTAGCTTTATACTTTCATCATATACACGTGTGTTATTGTTATCGCGTTCTACTTTCTGTGAAGGTATTTATTTTTCATGTGATACTCTTACTATTTGTAGGTTCAGAGAATATACTGATTATACGTCTTAAGAAAACAATACACGATGATGAAGTTAATTAGAGGCACTCAACTACATTTAAAAAAAGGCAACATGAATAATACAATAGGAAAGTTGTGTTCAGAAAATTACCTCGAAGAGAAAATCCACTTTGGATATAGTTGGGAGGAGGAGGAGGAGGAGGAGAAGGAGGAAGAAGAGAAGGAGAAGGAGGAGGAAGAGGAGGAGGAGGATGAGGAGGAGGAGGAGGAGGAGGAGGAGGAAGAGGAGGAGGAGGAGGAGGAGGAGGAAGAGGAGGAGGAGGAGGAGGAGGAGACGGAGGAGGAAGAGGAGGAGAAAGAGGAGGGAAGAGAAAAAAATAGCAAGAGTTTGTTATTATTGGCAAAAGATTCGGCTGATTGTATATATAATTCAACAAAACAGGTTTGGAGTCGAATGATTTAGTATAATATACACTTTTGGATGTTCCGCATATGTGACCTGAGAAAGTGTACGTCCAAGGGGGCCCTCTTCGGTGGGGTGTGAGTGGGTGAAGTGGCTGAAGTGGCTTAGGTGGTCCTCCTTATTAGGGCTGAGTTCTGGTGGTCCTGAGTGGGGGAGGGATGGCGCCGCTTCATGGGTCTGCCGTGGTTTTGGAGCTCCTGATGGTGGTATTTTTTAAGCAAGTAAAGGGAATCTGGCCAAGGACAATAAATCCAGTGAAATAGAAAGCCCACTAATTTGCAAGTTCATTATAATTCTGTACACATTCGTCACTCTTTTCAGTAGAGTATGATTTTGGGGTGTTCTTAATGATATGTGTGTGATTTTTTTAGTGTATTAAATTGGGTTCTGAGGGTCTTGAGTCGGGTGTCGTTCTGAGGGTCTTCTGGAGTGGCGCATGGCTCTGAAGGCCTCGCTGAGAAGGATGTGGTTCAGAGGAAGTGCTTTGAGTGAGGTATGGATCTTGGTGTGCTGAACAGTGCGGGGACGCGCAGGAAACATTAGCTTGTAAGTCGAATTCGAGGAGACTGTCAAGAGATAAGTTTAAATGATTAGCCTTAGGGATAATAAGAAGCAAGAAGGTAGGAGGAAAGTTGAGGAAAAATTAAAAGATGAGACAGAGAGAGAGAGAGAGAGAGAGAGAGAGAGAGAGAGAGAGAGAGAGAGAGAGAGAGAGAGAGAGAGAGAGAGAGAGAGAGAGAGAGAGAGAGAGAGAGAGAGAGAGAGAGAGAGAGAGAGAGAGAGAGAGAATAAAATTAAGAGAAATATATAAGGATAATTACTGCAGATGAAGCTTGGAAGTGTATTAGCTGGCATGTGAGTCATTTTTTTACCGTTTTGAGTTGCGGGTTTAAGTAGCACCCAGTAATGCAATCCACGTCACCTTCATCATCAAAATTCCATCGTTATTATTTTTATCTAAATTGATATCGACAAAAAGTATTAACGGATGGATGACGGAGGGAAAGCAAGCCGATACTCTTTATATCCAGGTAGACAGAAGACAGACGCGCGTGATGGGAAGGGAAGAAGAGGGAGCCTTTTTAGGAGTGCCAAGTGAATAGGGCTGCCTGATGGGTGCAGGAGCTGTCGCAAGGAACAACGTGGATTTAGCAACCGAGTGTTAGATCACCTGAGTTGGCTACAATGAGAGGGAACAGCTGTGACCTGACTCCCTCCTTAGTTAGATGGAGGAGACGGGGTGGACCTGGCTGGACACTGCCGGCGGAGTCCCCCTCTCCACCATTGTCCCCAGCAGGAGATAAGGCGTCTGGGCGTCAGGTGGTATACTAGACATTGGCTTCGTGCTTCAGTGGTGCCGTCCTGGCCAGGGGAGCTTAGCGCTGTCTGGGAGGAAGGATTATTTCGTGCCTCGTACTCCCATGCAACAGATTGAGGTGATTGGGGCTGAATATGGCGAGTGAAACCTTCATGCTCCTCCATCAAGAATATTATGTTGTCCGGGTGGAAGTGCAACAATGGCCTTCATTAGCATTTAATCATAATTCAGTAATCTTATTTCGGGTGAGCCTAAAGGTATACTATAATTTATTTCCACAAAACCCGAATAAGAGCATGGGTAACAGCTGTGTCGCTCTATTAATTGAATGAAAACTCAAATCAGGTGGCAGGGACTCAATGAAAACGCCAGGTACACCAGAAGTCAGTAACAGCTCTCTCTACTCAGTTGGTTACGGAGGGTGAGAATGGAGGTAACAGCCAAGCCCAGGAGCCTTGTAGCAGCAGCCAAGCTTCACCACACCGCCCCAGGAGGCTTGGGCTTCATGCCAGGCCGATCAATATTAAGAGCACGGCACAGACGCAAGTATTACACTACCTCGTGGTTACTGTGGGCATTTCGTCTTAACATAACCACTCGCGGCAACACGGCATATTATGAACAATTTCACCCCGAACCAGTCAAGCGAGTTTTACTGTAAATATACCGTGGGACTGAGACACACACACACACACACACACACACACACACACACACACACACACACACACACACACACACACACACACACACACACACACACACAGGCGAGAGGATGGATGCCCCCTGTAAAGAAGCTCGTAAAGGAGAGAGTTTCCTCCCATTTCTCCCCTCCCCTCTGCCATGGTCTTACCTCAACGTGCCTGAGTAAATCACTTTCATGGCCTATTACTGATATTAACGCACACTTACGAGGCCAAACCAGCCAGCCAGGAAGCCGAGAACCAGGCAAGCAGGGAACCAGGTAGCAAGCCAACCAACCATACACACACACACACACACACACACACACACACAGACACACACACACACACACACAGACACACACACACACACACACACACACACACACACACACACACACACACACACACACACACCTTGTCAGTATGTTTTGATGGTTGAGAAAGCTTATTACGTGTTTTTTTCCTATTGATTTTGTTATTCTTGTTCGTAGTGTTTATAAATGTTGTTTGTGCTGTTTTCGTTGTTACTTATATTTTTAATTTTATTGCTGTTGGTATTACTGCCGCTTTTATATTGTTGTTCCTGGTACTGATGCTATAATAGCAAGTTGAAGACGATGATGATGATAGTAGTAACAACAGCAGTAGCAGCAGTAGCTGTAAGAAAAAGAAGAAGAACAACAACAACAACAACAACATCATCATCATCATCATTATCATCATCAAGAAGAAACAGAACAACAACAACAAAAATAACAACAGCAACATCATCATTATCGTGATCATCAAAAACAACAACAACAACGACAACAACAACAACAACAACAACAACAACAACAACAACAATATCATCATCAAGAACAACAACAACAACAACAACAACAACAACAACAACAACAAAAAGAACATCACCATCAAGAACAACAACAACAACAACTACTACTACTACTACTACTACTACTACTACTACTCTACTACTACTACTACTACTACTACTACTACTCTACTACTACTACTACTACTACTACTACTACTACTACTACTACTACTACTACTACTACTACTACTACTACCGCTACTACACCAACAACAACAACAACAACTACTACTACTACTACTACTACTACTACTACTACTACTACTACTACTACTACTACTACTACTACTACCACTACCACTACCACTATCACTACTACTACTACTATTACTACCACTACCAATACTCCTACTGTAACATTAACAACAACAGCAGCAGCATTAATAACAGCTAGCAAGTATCAACCAACAACAACGACAATTACAGGTACAGGTAGCTACAGCTGTTTGTACTGCGACTACTACTATCATCATCATCTTGCTTACCGTGCTGGAGCAATGGAGGCCGTGCATCCTTTCACGTGACGGAGGACAAGGGTGTCCTGCCGCTTCACACGGGAACTGGTCTGTGAGGGCGCCTTGGGGATCCATTATGTCGTAAAGTGTATAGTCGCGTCTTGAGGTAAGCTTCCAGGCACCCCAAGAGCAATGGGGCCTTCGTCTTCCAATCTTTTAACAGCCTATCTTTTTTTTTTTCTATCTTGCTATGCTGGTGTCTTTTTGGTGGAGAATTTAATCCTATTCTTCGCTTGATCTGCTTTTTTTTCTATTTTTTTCCTTGACCCTCAAGTATTCCTCCTTGGTCTGGTGGTTTTGAGGGATGATTGGTCGTCCCCGCCCTCACCTGCCGTGTGAGGCGAGGCATCTGGGGAATCTTAAACCACCGAGGAGAATTATATTGCCTCAGCCGCCGCGAAAGGCATTATGATCCCGTATTTGGCGCTCTTAGTCGCGGGATTTTGTGTATAGATTACGTGTGACCTGTCATGTCTCGGACCAGGATACATATTTACAATTTTTCGCCCTTCCTAGACATTTATATATACATTTAATATACTTTTACCTTTTGTCCGATCCCCATCTTCCCGCAGTCAGCGCTTCCCGTTCACGCAGCACAAACTTCATGCTAATGTTAAAGATGCTCATTTGTTCACTTCAACCTGCATAAGTCGCTTAAACCCGCCAACAAATTTTACCTTGACTTGAGGAAATTAAGTCTAATTTCCTTATTCCGGTACTCTAGAAGTGAGCGGTTAAACCTGTTAAAATGAGGCGGGTGTGAAGGCGCAGGGGTGTGGATTGTGCTGCCTGACGAGAGTTACTAGACGGCTTGTAGGAGGGGAGTCGCAAGGCAGGTAGACTATTGAGAGAGAGAGAGAGAGAGAGAGAGAGAGAGAGAGAGAGAGAGAGAGAGAGAGAGAGAGAGAGAGAGAGAGAGAGAGAGAGAGAGAGTCCACTAAATAAGACGCAATATCATTAATTAAACAAACCATCGTCATTAGCAAGAGATACAAAATACTTTTAGTACTGGCGGAGACTTGAAGCACGCGGGGATTGGAACACACCGCATTACTATAATGTTCCCAAGGTGATCAGTCTTGCTATGATTGGAAATGAGCGTGTTATTTGTGTGTTATGTTAGGACAACCGTCTTTTATTTCGCCAAGAGGCTGTCATTACTGTGTGTAAGTGAATATAAATCACTAGTACACGTCCAGAAAGTAAAGAAAAGTGGATGAGGCGTAATGGTAAGGTGTGGGAAGGAAAACCTACCTTCATCAATAACTATTCGTGTGTGTGTGGCTGTGCATATGTGTCTGATTGGTTAGAATTGCGGACTCTCCTGGATGAGAGTGCTGTTTAGCGAACATTTTTACTTGCGAAGTGTCCAGAAAATATTACGGATATTGGATGATGAAATAGAATCGAGAAAGAGTGAGGCAAAAATTATATATAAATGGTACATTTTTTGCGATTTTCTTTATCACGAGGAGATAACTTTGCTGCATAACTTGCAAAGAAGCACAAAAGGAAACACAAACCGTCGCCTCCTCAGACGTCTTTCTCATACATTTTCGTAAGTTTTCTGGAAATGTAATAACTTTGCTTAAGTAATATGCTGTATTTTTAACTCCCCGACAAGTAACCATGACACTGGTTTGGGTGTACAACATTTTATGGACTTAACGGAAGCTGCTAAATAGTCGTAGATGGAAAAGGGTCGGACAAATAACCCGTTGTAATTTCCCACCGTCGGCTGTTTAGTAGTGAACGTGAGGGCAGCAGTGGCGGAAGTCTCCGTACAACTAGTGACATAATGAGGGAGTGGAGGAGGTCCCCGCGCGTGCTGCATCTCGGCGAGGCAATCCACCGGCCGACACGCACTCCGAGGCTCCGTGGCGAATTACCAAGAGGAACTAATAATGACAGTGGCCGGGGAGGCGGGTGGGCGAGGAAGTCATTCGTCATCCTGTCGGTAGCAAGCTGTGGGAGACTCTTGTTTGCCGAAGGAAGTGGCCTGCAGCTGTCTGGGGGATGTTTTTCCTCACTAAGGACGCCGCAGGGAGGTATTTTGTTGATTCTGCACGTTTGATTAGTTAGTGTGTTTTCTGATTCCTCCTTCGGCATATGAAGATAAATATTACCTCTGTATTTCGACGGGAATGTCTATTAGCATTGCCGACGCGGGGAGCCAGGTGACAGGGTACATACAGGACAGAACCACAGTAATGTATGTGCAGTGTTAACGGAAAGCATGGGAGACTAGACGGCAAGAAGATTGATAGTAATGAGTTTCTGACAACGGTGGGAGGTAAAAAGTACTGAAAGATTGCAGCTCCGACCAGCACCTCACCCGCCCGCGCGTAAGGCAGAACGCCAAAGCTTTAGGAGAGACGCAGGGGTAGATAGATCCCTTGCTTGCCATATTGGAATGAGTGAAGATTTGCCGTGGAACATAGAAAGTGATGGATAGCTTAAGGTGGGTGATAGAATATAATAGACGACTAAACCATTCGCAATATTTCAGGAAAGACACTGTTTTCGTAGAACTTGCAAGAAAATGAAAGATGGTAAGTGAATTTTTAGAACTATATAGAAGTATGCATTATACCACCACGACATGACATAAACTAATAATGTTATTAATGTTAGGAGTATGCCTTCGTGACATTTGATGGCAATAAAGTCTTAACGATCAACTATCTCTATATACACAAAAACGCCAGACGAATTGGTAATGAAATTTGTTAGCGGAAGTCTTTGTTTTGTGGAAGGGAGATTATGATCCGCCATTGATACAAGATGGAATGAAGTGTCAATGATTGCAATATGGGGTGATGGATGAGACGATCACATTGAATAACAACTGAGAGTTGACATGGAAAGAATCATTCATCGACGTATGTAGAATACCCGATGGTGATGGATGACATATACAGGGGGAAGAGTGATTATAGAGATAAATAACAGTTTAATTAGAGTAATATTTTACTATCATTTCATTTATAAAGAGTGTCAAGACACAATGATAAAAACTTTCAGTTGTATTCATTCTAATATTTTACACAGCTTTTACAGACGTTTTTATACGGTATTGATTTTTGTCTTATCATTCTAATTGTATCTGTTTGCATTATTTTCTATAATTATGGAATCGTCTTCAAATTACGTTAGCGCTGTTGCTGGAAACTTTTTTTTTCAAATTCCCGTTCCAGTACAGAAATGTTGAATTATTGTATTATGTTAAGTGAAGAGAATTTAACGATATTTGTGGTGAAAATAACGAGCATGATGGTTGTGGTGATGGTGGTGGTGGTAATGATTGTAATAGTTATCTGTTGTTCTATTTTGTTATTGTTGTTTCTTTATGATCGCTGTTGTTCTTGTTGTTTCTTCTTATGAATATGTCTTTGTGTATGAATAGGAGTCCCCTTGAAATAATTAGAAGATGCTTTATATTTGGGAATATCATCATTGCTATCATCGTAATCGTAGCTATCATCATCATTATCACCATCACCACCACCACCATAACCACCAGCATCACCATCATCATCACCATCACGATCATTAGTGTCACCATCACCACCTATAATACGTCCCGCCGAGCATGGTCAGAATTCGCGATGACCCACAGGTGGCAGGCACAAGCAGGGAATCTGAGAAAACAGTGGTCAGAGTCAGTGTCCAGATGATGAGAACTAACGATGTGTGTCTGTTGGCTGGTCAGGTGGTAGTAACTCCTGCTGTTACGATTCCCGACACCACGACGCTGCCACCTCAAAGCAAGGCAAGAAACATGCACCCTTTCCATAACTGGGAGCCTGGTGCATTAATCCCCAGAGTGACGCGTCCTTTTATGGGCCACGGGATGCTAGGACAGAAGGTGGACGGATGAGGGCGTGGGGTTTATGTGTCTCAGGTATTTGACATTTTTGTAAAGACAGGTAGTCAGATCTCATTATAGTATTTTACGTGTGGCTACTTTTTCATTACGTGTCTCATTTTCCGTTTTTGTTAAGCGGGTTTATGAAACTGTCAGGGTTTTCTGTACTGTGTGTCTGTTGGTTATGTGCTGTTAATGATTTTTTTAGTACGTTGTCTTCTTGTTAATTGATGTCTTCTGTAGCTTCATATTCTTTTGTATTTTTAACCTGCAATGTTGCAATTACTCGTTTATTCATCCATCCATCCATCCTCCAATCCATATATACATACATACATACATACATACACACATACATACAACAGTCAGTCGATCAGCTAGTCATTCCCTTTATTGGAACACACATTGTTACCAAACCCTTAACGCAAGTCGCCGTAAAACCCACAAATTTCCACCCTCCTGCTGTCCAGATGGCAGTCACCACGCCCATACCCTCCCAGTACCACGGCAAAAACCAAGACAAACAGCCAGTGGGGAGGCCTTGCGTGGGCGTTGGCGTTGAGGAATGAAACCCGCGAGATGGAGTGTTTGATGCCAAGTTTGCACAGCTGGGATCTCATTAGTAATATTAAATAAGGAGTGAGATAGACTGGAAGTAAGAGGGGGAGTGAATTATCGTCTGGCGGAGTAACTTGGTGGTAAATGAAAACAAGTTGAATGATTCAGTTTTGCTTCCATATCAGAACTGCTTGAGATATCACATGATTAATGGCTCCTCGTTTTTCTTCGTTGCTCCTTATCACCGTTGCCGCTGAGTTGGCCGAAATGGTTTCCTTTCTTATGTGTGTACCTTTCTCTTTTGTTCTCTTTTGTTCGGCGTTTATCCTCTTTACACACGCACAGTTGACAATAGTTGCAGTATCTTCATATATAAACACACATAAAGCATGAATGAAATTTATCTTATCTGCTCCACATTCTACAAGACTTTCATTAGTTCAAGGATAACAAGTACTCCATGTCCTTGTTCCTTTTAGTTTTCTTCTTATCATTGAGTATGCGCATCTTCGCTACCTCCTCTTCCTCATTCTTCTCTTCTCCCTTACGTAGTCTTCCTTTTCTCCCTCTTCTTGCAACAGCGTCGACTCTCAACGCCTCAGCTCCTCTCAACTGATGGCCACCAGTTATACACGAGAAAAAGGCCCATTGTTTACCGTGTGGCTGTCTCACCTGCCACTCAGTGTTCGCTCAGGTGATGGTGATAGCCTGCAGGGGGCAACACACAGGCTAATAGGGCTTAAATATTTTCTGTTAACTTACCTTAAATTATCGAGAAAACACCTGTGAGTAGTGAGCAAGTCCGCCTCGCCGTTTCCCAGTATTAGTGTATTTTAAAGCTTTCTCCCACCCAGTCTGTTGGTCGACTTGCTACCTGTGTGTGTGTGTGTGTGTGTGTGTGTGTGTGTGTATGTGTGTGTAGCTGTAACTGTTCATGCATTCCAGTCCCCTATTCGTGTATGGCCTTTGTCCCAGACTGACCATGGCGAGCATTAGACACTTAGTCATCTCACGCATCCTTCCGTCCTTCAGTGGGAGTCGACTATCTAAGGTGACGCCCAGAGAAGCTTCACCGAGACCGCTTCAAAGATTGTGCTCCGTAGGGTAATAATCAGCTTCATATGGAAGTGACACATAATTAAAGGAGAATTGACAATGAGAATGCATTTCCTTTACAATGATAAATAAATGAATTTATTTCATGTAAAAGTTTGTGTATTTATTCGTTTATTTATTTATTTTCATTGGTTTTCTTGATTATCGAGAGAGAGAGAGAGAGAGAGAGAGAGAGAGAGAGAGAGAGAGAGAGAGAGAGAGAGAGAGAGAGAGAGAGAGAGAGAGGTATACAGTGTTGTTGGTTTTGCTTGTTAGCCAGCGTCCTGTAAACCTGCTTGCTTCTTAGTGTGTGTATATTTGATTTGTATAATTTACTTTTTCCTCTTATGAAGTCGCTTGTTAATCATTTCGGTATAGTGCAGGACTGCCGCGAAAATGAATGAGGCACTTTTATTTATGTGTAAGATGGACTCAGATACTACATACAGAAGAATTATCCCGTGGCCTTGTCGCCTCACCCATTGTATAAATATATATCCCAACATTATACGTGAAATGCGACTCTTTTAATATTCACAGATTGGTGGTGTGGAGCGCTAATCCATATTGTTGTGATGGGAGAGTGTTGCCAATCACTGCCCTGGCGGTGTGTATCACTACTCAATGCCCGTCTAGTGTCGCTCGGTTTGTTCTTTGGCGAAATAAATGAAAATGACCACACGAACCGGTAACCGTCGCCTAACTGCGCACTAAAGGGGACACGCCAAACGCTACCTTCCATTAACCTAAGGAGAACAACACACAATAAATGTCAAACTGTGAAATCGTAAGAGACACGAAATGGTAAAAACAAATTAGCCACACACACACTCACACACACACACACACACACACACACACACACACACACACACACACACACACACACACACACACACATACACAGCACACCCTCTCATGCGTCATAGGAGGGAAGCAAGACAGGAGTGCAGTAGGAAGACACCGCACCGCCGGTGCCCACTGGGGGGTGAAGATCAGAGCCAGACAACACCATCAGCCCCACCATCACCAGCATGTGGAGCTCCCGGTGTGCGTGGGCGTGGCAGGGCGGGGCGGGGTGTCATTCTTGGGGGCTGGGCAGTGTAGCTGGGCAGGGCTGGCAGGGTAAGGGTAGGTTGGGGAAGGGTGTCTTGGAGGCCAGACCAAGGGTGAGAGGTGACAACGGGTGGAAAGTGAGACTTATTGAAGAAGTGGAAGTAGCGTTAGTAAGACGGAAGGGGAGTGGGAGTGAGTGTGGTGCAGGAGTTTAAGGGGCTATGAGGAGCTGCAATGAATGATATTGGTGCAGGGTCTAAAGAGACTGGAAAAGGTGATACATTTAGATGGGGAAAGAGCTGGAAGGAGTGGTGTGGCAGTGAGGCTTGCTGAAATACCCTAGAAGGAACTATTGTGTGGCAGCGAAGCAACTGGGAAGAACTGAAAATGATCACGAAAGAACATTGAACAATCGGACTTTTAGTTAGGGTAGGAGCGGACTGATAAAGGCCCACACTCTGAAACTTTGTATTCTCTCACCACTAGTATTTTCAAAGGCCACATAAAATACAAGCCCGTTTCTGAGTGTGTTTCTCTACTCAATTACATAATAACCTTGTTCATTTATCATTGAATCCATAAAAACACTAGCAAATTTGTATCACTTAAAGAAGAGCCTTTGGAATAGGGGAGATGCAGCGCTGAAGAGTTTATGAATATGGGTGAAGGGGTGGAAGATAGTGACAAGAATAGGAGGTGGTTGAGAGAACGTAAAGGGTGGGTGGAAGGGACGGTGTTTGAGGTGAGGTGGCTGGGAGGAGCTGGGTAGCGTAGGAGGGAGTGCGCGTGAGGCTCCTGGTGTGGTGGCGGCATGCGGCTCTTCGTCTGATCAGCGGGTGTGTGTTATGTCCACAGCATCAGTTACTCTGTCAACAAGAGGCGGACGAGGCTCTTGACGGGGCGAGGGTTGCTTGGCGCGGACATACTCACACTGGCAGCTCATCCTTTACTTTTTGAGTCTCGTGTCCTGCTGGTTTTCTCTTTCTCTTTCTCTTTCTATATATATTTTCTATCATGGGTTTATGGACGGTGTTCCCAAGTCGTGTGTCTGGGAGTGAGAGTGTGACCAGCAAGGTTGAAAGTTATGCTGTTGTTTTTTTCTCTATGTTTATCCAAGTGTTTATTTATTTATCTTTATGTCTCTGTCTATTACCATCAACATCGTCTTTCTTTGATTTTTCCTGCATCTGTTTTCTATTTCTTTTTCTTTCTTTGTTTGTTTCATTTGATTATATTTTATTCAATTTACTTTCGTACATGGTAATTATAGTGTTGGTATTAGACGTATTATTATTATTATTATTATTATTATTATTATTATTATTATTATTATTATTATTATTATTATTATTATTATTATTATTATTATTAGTAGTAGTAGTAGTAGTAGTAGTAGTAGTAGTAGTAGTAATGATATCTATATTAATAAGCGTTACATATATAGACCATACAAAATGCCTTTAAGTAAGTGAATACCATGCATCTTCCCTTTACCATCACCACCACCACCACCACCACCACCCCCACCAT
>CM035194.1:30088945-30098945 GCA_020233015.1 Callinectes sapidus
TATATATATATATCTATATATATATATATATATATATATATATATATATATATATATATATATATATATATATATATATATATATATATATCAATGATCATAATGCTCTAATTACATGAATTGGACAAGGTAATGTTACTTATAGCTAAGACCAATACATGTCAAAACATACTACATAAGGAATAGACTTACATTCTATAATATAGATGCTATTGATTATTAATCCAAGGCAATAAATGGGCTATGGAAAGTTCCATCACGAGTTTTACGTAGGGTGGCGTGATCGTGTCAGCCACACCCGTCTGTGTTGTCTGCACCAACACCTATTACTTAGACATACATGTACACATATAATAATGATTAAAGAATCAATTATAAGTATATTTTTTTATCACCACATGACACCATTACACATCTTACACATCAGGATGATCAGTGAAGGGAGAGGAAAGCCAAAGATGGTGCTGAACAATGAAGTCTCTAAGAATGGAGATCTCCACTAAAGGAAAGTGAGACAGAATGTGCTCCACTGTTGAAGTTATATAGCCAAGGAATTTATAACAGTAAGAGGAGTTAGGTGTGAGGTGTACAACACAGATAAATTTGCTTAAAAGTCACTCTGAAGTGAGAGCCAGATAATGGAAAATTCAAAAGATTCAAAAGCGTGGGGCACGGGAGCAAATCAAATCGTTGTACCCATAAATTAAACATCTAGATTAAACAAGAAAATGAGGATAGAAAAAGTTAGAGGATAGAGAAAAGGGGCTTCAGACATTTGTGTTTCAGTGAGGAAAAATTAAGGTTTAGTAGGTGACAGGTGGTGTTCTACAGATTGGAAATTAGTTTTGAGGATACGAATGAAAAGAAATTAATGAAGAAAATTTTGAAGCTGGTTATCAAAATATTTAAGGTCGAAACCAGAAGAGTATTCCGATGTGGAGGTATTTATGGTCCCCTCATCAGAAAGGGACTCCGCGCTTGGTGTAGGTCATTTAGATTTTGAATTTTGATTAAGGGTGTGTGTGTTGTAAGGTGCATGTAATTCTGTGTGAAGGAGAGTTGTCTTTAGAAAGAAGCCTTTGACTAACCCTTAAAGTGTGTGTGTGTGTGTGTGTGTGTGAATTGAATTGAATTGAATTGAATTTATTAATACGCTCAGACTTTACAAAGTAAAGTATGGAGCACAGCTCCGAAATTAAAACTACAGATAGAGTACAATAATGATGATAATAATAACATAATAATATATATAAAGAAATAGACTATGTTTCAAAACAAGAAACATTATAATAACAAGTAACAGAACATAAGAACACTAGTTATTCCCTATATTGATAGTTTATCTAAACTTTATCATTATCAACTTTGAAAACTTTGATAAATTTGTGAGAACATTTATATTTGTATTTTGTAGCAATTCAGTAAACTTGAGAATTGTTGGTCTATTTGTATAGTAACTTGGTACATACATATCTCTCCACCTGACAAGATCTTCATTGGAACATTTGAGTAATACATGAAATTCATCCGCTATTGTATTATCATTGCACAGATTACACCCCCTCTCTTCTCTGCTTACCCCCGTGTATCTGCCGACATTTACTGGTAATCTATTATTGCATATTCTAAATCTAGTTAACAGGATACGACTATTTTTTGGTAATTTAGTTAGGTAAGTTTCTAGTTCATATACACCCTTGAATATATTGTAATTTCTACATATTGTGTGTGTGTGTGTGTGTGTGTGTGTGTGTGTGTGTGTGTGATTCACTGTCGCGGTCGCGGTCGCCCAGCCAGCCTTTCCCTACGGAGCCAGCTCAGTGCTCATAGACCTTCAGGTTGGGCTGAAACCACATCACACACTACATACCGGGACAGCAAGGCCACAACCCCTCAAGTTACATCCCTTACCTACTTGCTGCTAGGTGAATAGGAGGTAGATACACATTAAGAGCCTTGCCCCTTTGCCTCGCCGCACTCGGGACTCGAACCCAGTGTAATAGACGTTCCGATGAAATTGTATAGACCTAAGCTATTTTGAATAATCATAAATGAAAGCGTGAATAACCATGCATAATGAGGTGTTAGGTCAGGAAATGTGTCGGCACTTTCGTTGCTGGTAGCCGTATAACGCCTCGAAGCTAATCAACTTGTTTGTTAAACACCGATAAGACTAAATCTCGCATTCAGCTTGTTAGGTAGGAACACACTATTGGTAGTAGATAAGGTACGTCATGGTCACACGAACCCATTATTGGCTAGCTACCTGGTTTGTCATCATAGCTGTATTAATGACGTCAACACTATAGGGTTCAGTTGAAAATTCTTGTCAGTTAGAGAGAGATTATCGTTGGCCTCCATATCATTCACACGTAAACCCCGTGAACGTTGACGACAAAGAGAGAAGCGCTAAAAGACAGAGAAGCGAGTGACAGACAGTGTGTGAGAGAGTGAAAGTATACCGCGGTCGCGACGATCTTTGTTATACACTTATGAATATATAATTTTGTAATAAAACAGAAAAGGAAAACTCATCTTTAATCAACCTCAAGACTTACCCAGCATAAGAGTTATTGGGAACTTCCAACAAACCCCCTATAACACCAGGCCCTCTCGGTTGTGAGCCGAGTGTGCTAACCACTACACTACGCGGTGTGTGTGTGTGTGTGTGTGTGTGTGTGTGTGTGTGTGTGTGTGTGTGTGTGTGTGTGTGTCATTTTAATTTTGAATTTTGATTAAGGATATGTGTGTTGTTAGGTGCGTGTGATTATATGTGAAGGAGGAGAGTTCTCTTTGGAGAGAAGGTTTTGACTAACCCTTAAAGTGTGTGTGTATGTGTGTGTGTGTGTGTGTGTGTGTGTGTGTGTGTGTGTGTGTGTGTGTGTGTGTGTGTGTGTGTGTGTGTGTGTGTGTGTGTGTGTGTTCGCGAGCTCGCGAGCGCTGTACAGCTTTTTCTCCAAGAAATGCTCCAGTAAATGTAGATATAATAATTATATGAGGTATAGATAAGCAGCAAATACCCTCTATAACCACATTCCAAGCGGTTAAAGTATGGTAGAACCTCTTGTTACTAACAAAAATGGTGGGCGTTTTCATAATTTGTTTATAGCTGTGTGAGTTACCATCAGAACAAGTCTCAGAGCCTGAGTTCGGGAGGCCCAGCTTGCTGGACACCATTGATTTTCACACTGCAAATAAATTTTCGACTCAGAAAGAAACGTCCTCACCAAGACGGAACCCCTGGATGGTGGAGGTGGCGGCACGATCTTAGATAACAAAATATGGGAACCATTACATAGGACCTGTGACCATTTGTGGATCTATACCTATACTTCCGAACACTGCATAACTTGATGGGAAGCCCACATGCAGTCCACCCTAAATATGATATGAGGACATGTTAACCATCAGGTCATCGGTCATTTTGGGGATCTGTGTACCCCTACCACTGCACAACTTGGTTTGAGGCCCACATCCACTCAATCCTTGGTACAATTATTACTGAACGAACAAACATCTATGTCTCTGATACATGACTTTAATGCAAAGAGACTCCCTGACCAGCGCGTCTCACTGTTAGCCTCCACCGTTCCTTGCTTTGGCATTATGAATCTATCCCATCAATGTTTCTGGTTGTCTCACTTGCACATTTTGTCGTTAGATTTTACCAAGTTTCTTTTCACAAATTTTATTTCTTTATGTTCAAGCCATCTCACAAGTTCTAATCCAGCATTCCATATTCTGAAATTGAAACTCAGTATGTCCAAGCTATCACATAAATCTCACTCCAGCACTCTATCTCTTCACAAAATTATTCACACCATTTCAGTTACTAGAAACCATTCAAGAGATATAGATCATGTTTTATTTATTTATTCATTTGTGTGTGTGTGTGTGTGTGTGTGTGTGTGTGTGTGTGTGTGTGTGTGTGTGTGTGTGTGTGTGTGAAAAACATTAGACAAAGCGAGGACTTCCTCTGAATTGAGAATTGCTAAGTCACTTTGTATTTCTAGAAATAGGCCTAGCCTTAATAACCAGGAATCTTCCATGCAACTAACAGTAATTCCATTGGTCTACCGGCTACATACTTTTGTGTTCTTTTCTATTATTTTTAGCCCTGTTTTAGTTTAACGCTGTGTTTTTATGTTTCATTACGTTTTATGTTTTAATAAATTCCAAGGATATAAAAAAAAATCAAATTGGCAAAAAAATATATTTTAGTGGATTAGGTAGGTTTGTTGTTTTTTTTACTGATGACCTTTGCCGGCGTCTTTGTGTAACCGAAGCCAAGCCCAGGGCCTCTCTTGTCTCTGGAAGTTGGAAGAGTGCAGACGTCCCGCACTCCAGTGAGTTAGTGACTGAGGATGGAACAGTTATCCCGAAACGTCACATAAATGAAAGTGTACAAGTTTTTACTGTTGATTTACTACAACTTCAACTTCATGCGCTTTGGACAATTTTTCAATCAAATACATACTCACTCGCGCGCGCGCACACAAACACACACACACTCACACACACAAACACACACACACACACACACACACACACACACACACACACACACACACACACACAACTAAATCTCCTAAACACTGCATCAAATAATACACAAGCTGCATCCACTCCGCACTGCATACCACCACCACTCATAGTGAGTGCACTCACTGGTCACGCCTCCCTTTTTAATGAGCTCTGTTAGGAGGCGCGGTGGGGCAAGACGTGGTAATGTTCTGTGTGGTACACTTCGCTCAGGTGCGATGTAAGATATGTGTAAGAGAGACAGCGGGGAAGGTAATAGTTTAATACTCTGCCAGTTCTCCTTATTAGTCTTGTCTTCCCATCTGTTCATCGCATCACTTCCTTACATCTGCACCCATTCGTAGCCCAATCCCACATTCATCACACCAAGTGGCCCGACGGCCGACACGCACCCATCCACCCAGGAGTACACGTGAGTACGTGCGTGTTTGTTTTTCAAGGATGATCAGCCATTGTGGTGCAGGCAGCCAATCCTGCGCCAAGCTGTCCGTGACGCCACAGATTAGCCTTGGCGGGAACCAACCAGCGTGCGGCCCTCAGATCCATATACGGCATTGTGGGGATGGGGTGCGTTCTGATCTCTGTACGACTGTGTGCTGTATATTTGTGTTACCTGTTGCTCGCTTGCAACATGAGTCCTAGAGTACCAATGTGGTATACTCGTCACAATATTTACAAAACCGTAAATTGGGACTATATTCCGTCCAAAAAAGAGGACAGGGAGAGCTATGGAAAGCAGGAAAGAACTGGCGTCATCGCGTATCTGTCAGCGCCGAGGACGTTTACTCGTAGCGCGGATTATCCGACACTGCGGCTAAACCACAGGGCCGTCAGCAGGGCCACATAACTTGGCGTTGCATGGCTCGCTTCTCCGCTCTACGCACGAGAATCTGACGCCCGGCGTATATGCAGGGAAGATAACTTGCAAATACCTCCTAGCCCGATATCAGTGTCATATTCATTGGTGTCTAGAACACGGAGGAGCCTATTGTAGTGAGAGAGGATGTAGTGGGCCATGATAGTAGTAAAATTGTGCAGTTTAAGGAGGAATGATAGATGAAAGCGAAAGTAGGATGATGAAGACACGAAGATGGAGAACCATGTTGCTACCGTATGTATTGTACAAACCACCATTGCCGATATCAATACTACTACTACTACCACCACAACTACTATTACTTCTACCACTACCACTACGACTGCTAGTATTCCTTTTATTGTTGGTGTTGCTATTGTTGATTCCATTGCTATGGTAAAGTTATCATCTCTCCATGACGGTAAAGAGGTGCAGGTGTAGCTTATTATATCAAATAATTCAGTCACTTAAATTATCTAGAACATCCTTAAAGGGCTGATAAATCTTGAGTAGACGGGCTTTTAAGTTGGTATTGAGCGTAATTTTCAACGCTAAGGCAACTCCTAACTTGTCTCAAATTTTAAGAGCAACTCGAAGCACAAATCGGGACGTTAAGTACACTTTTACTTAATACACCGCGTTGATGCGGTATCCGTCCGTGCGTGATGCCTTTAGGGATATAATCTTGTTTTGGTGGCGCGTGCCACCGACAGAGACTAGGCGAGGCCCGTCAAAGGAAATCATGTAGAGTAGGCGTGGGTGATGCATCAGACCCTTCCAAAACTTCTCTATGGGTTTCTCTGGTTGTCAGCTTTGCCAGTCCCTAAGTGTTTAGGGCAGTGATTCCAAATCTTTCCACCTCGGAATAATTTTTCTCATATTCAAGAAACTCATATATATATATATATATATATATATATATATATTTGACCCATCGAACGCCTAAAACTCTGATTCTCTGGTGTAATGAAGAGGGACCTCAGGGCTCGTGTGATGGGTATAACTGAATGGGAAGCCCTTGCCGAGGACAGAGTGGCGTGGAGAGCAGCAGTCAAGAGTCATACAGAGTTGGGTGAAACCAAGATTACTCGGGCTGCAGAAACCAGGCGCGCTAAGAGGCACCAGGCATCCATCACTATTACAAATAGCCATCATCCCCACGGAGTGCACTCCTGCAACAGATGCAGTATAGTTTGTTAGTCACGCATAGGACTTTTTAGCCATCAACGACGCTGCTTAAGAAATGCAGCCGACTAGTTTATCTTACGTCTATTAATCTTATATCTACGATTTTTTTTCTTCTTTTTCAAACACATTTGGATGCATCCATAGTGGCTGTGAGACTTAAGGAGGCCTCAATCAACACACACACACACACACACACACACACACACACACACACACACACACACACACACACACACACACACACACAAGAAAAGTTCTTGAGCAATATAATTCTTATGAAAGCTACTGTTATATCACCCTAGTAAGCCTATGATGTCATGATTTGCCATCACAAAGTTCAATGTAATACTTTGGCTTACTATATACATGTATATGTAAGGGAAGGTGGGTTAAGACGGATGCATGGGGTAAGATGAAGCCCCCTTTTATATCAAAGTATAAAGGGAGAGTTTGAAAATTTCACTCCTATATAGATGTTCTTCACGTCAATCAACAATGACGGTATCACTACCAGTAAACATGTTCAGTTTCCCTTGCGCCTCGTCATTTAATACAGAACAGATGTATTGCAATGACACATTTGGTAATTATGTGAGAGAGGAAAAGGGGATTTGTCGTGCTTAATGAAAAAAACAATGTGCAGGGATAGACAATGATAATGATAAGGAAGAGGTTTTAGTGTGCGATTTTTGTCATTAACTTGTGCAGGGATATATGATGAGAAAGAGGTTATCTTGTATTTTAGTGTTTGATTTGCACCAATAATTGGACTCATGAGCAACGTGACGAGAAAGAGAGCCTTTTTTTCTTTTTTTTCTTTTTTTATTTATTTTCTTTTCATTTATATATATCTATTTATTTTATTTTTTATTTTTATCTGCGATAAATGTCAATAAGGATTTGTTTCTTCATGTTCAGTATGCGGGATAAGATGGACACAGGGATCCATCTTGCTTCATCCTTTTGTTTTTTTATCCCCCGAAATTATGATTTTGTAGAATCTCATGTTTCATTATTTTCTTTAAAAAAAACTGTGACCCTTGAGTAGACTTCGAAAATGAAGATGAAGCACCACCGGAAACAAACAAAATCCCTAAAAATACGTAAATGTGTGTGTTACATCTTTTTCAAACTTTTGCCATCGGTCCAGCTGGATTTACTTTATTCTTCTTTATTCTTCGTCATTAGTGGTCAACATCTCCTTTATAGTAAAGGAAAAAGGGTATGAAAGGAGGGGCAGAGGTGGCTCAATGACGTAAATACGGAGACAAAAATTTGATGATACATGTACACAAATTTATGACTTCATATCATATATGATTGATTAATAATTTCGTTATTTCATAAAAAAAAATGTATAAAAAATTGTATTATAAACTCAAAAGAGATAAATATAAGATTTTACCGATTTGCTCCTCTGTGCATTCGGTTCCAGACTGGTGGTCTTCTTAACATACAGCAGTTAAGAGAAGTGTTCCATTTGTCTAGATGCCTGTGATTTAATTTTCAATAAATTGCAAATTAGGTATGGTGGATCTAGATTTGAATTTGAGTATTTTCCTGAATACATATACTACTTAGGACGAGGAGATAAACTGAGAGAGGAGTGGGGTGGGTAAATAATAATTTCTACACATCTCACACTGTCGGACAAAACCTTTTTTTTTTTTTTTTTTTTTTTACTTTAAGTGTGTTGAGAAATAATTTACAAACCCTTTTTGTCACAAAACAATACTTTTTTTTAACCGTGTCTCTCCCCAACGCACGAACATAATGATTTGCGATTAAATGATGTAACAGACGATTAAAAACACACAAAGAAACATTCCAGAAAAAAAATACTTTCGTTCTTGTGAATAGCAAAATCAGAGTAATAATAATTACGAACGGCAGGGGCTCCTCCCCCCCCACCCTCTTCCACCTTGAGCAGCACCACATGGCGTGGTGACGCTTCACCCCGTCCCTCCCCGCCTTATCTAACCTGAAATAGTGGCCCATACTTATAAAAGAAATTCCTAGGAACGGCATGAAATCTTGTCCAGCTAGGAAAATTTCCTAGGCGCTACTCACAAAAGCAAAAGCACAGTTTAGTTGAAAGAAGGAAATAAATTAGTTTTGTTTTGTTTGTTTTTAAAACTGGAATTTATTTCTATTATTTCATCTGATAGTATGAATATTGCAGAATTCTCACTTCCTTTCCACAGTGACAATAATTCTTTTCATTTGCATCGACAGGCTCCCACCCACTTCCTCTCTCTCACCAGAAGCATGTGTTTGGGCTGCCGTGGTCGACATTCTGAAACACATATTACACTGTATATTATACAGCCTTCACTTTCAAAAGATTCTAATTGACCAAACGCGAGTCCTTATGAGTGTCTTCACGGTTTTAGTAACAAATTAACAAGTTTTCTATATTTCTTTTTAAGAAAAGAAATAATTCTAGTGAGAGATTAAAAAGATTTCTGCATATTTGATAGAAGGACCAGTCTTGAGAACTCTCATATCAATTTGTACTTACAAAATTTTCATTATAAACTTTCCGGGGTTTTAAACTTCATTTTTTTTTTTTTTTTTTTTTTTTGCGCATTTCTTATGACAGTTTAGAACTGAAAAAAATATATTGAAAACTTAGTACTTATTCAGAATGCTTCCAAAAACTGTTGAAAGCAGTGTTTCACAACGTCTGGCTGTGACTTGCGTCCTATACTACATGCGTAGCTTCCCAGGGTGCCGTCCCTTTGCTTCTACCATATTCTCTAGATATTATGGAAAGAGAAGTTATCTTTTAAAAATCTTTCAAGGTCCCACCGAGACTCGAACTCGGATTGTTGGATTCAGAGTCCAAAGTGCTAACCATTACACCATGGGACCTCAGGAACCTCATTGAAAATTATAGAAATATTTTTTTCATTTTACTTAAGCAGTGGGTATGAAAAATGTAATGGTCCGTGGATAGTAGAATTCTCTGTGTATGCATTAATGTGATTATTGTAAATTTGTATTTCTCACCTTCAAAAGCTGAAAGTAGAATATTACAAATGTGCTCTTCATATACGCATTCTTTTTTATTTTTTTTATCCGTGCTCTCTGAATACACAAGGTCATACTTTCGTGATATATTTCAATGGAGCTTCCTCTGCATAACAGTACACCACCACTAAACACACTTGTCAAACATAACACATGCTTTTCTCCCTCTTTTCTCTTTCTTCCTTAATTCATAACAATTCATTAATATACTCTACACTAGTATGAATTCACGCTCTAGCCACAAAACATCATGAAAAATAAACAAATAAATAGAAAATAAATAAAAATAAATAAAACAGCATTTACCACTATCCCATTTACTTTAGAGCCCCTTACACAAACTACCACCCTCGCAGTTTTCTTTAAATGAATTTCAACTCC
>CM035194.1:30101405-30111405 GCA_020233015.1 Callinectes sapidus
ATAATAATAATAATGACAATAATAACAATAATAATGATAATTGTAATAATGATAATAATAATAATAATAATAATAATAATAATAATAATAATAATAATAATAATAATAATAATAATAATAATAATAATAACAATAATAACAATAAAGATAAAAATTATATAACAATCATATAATAGGAAATATGACAACAGTTATTATCATTATTAGTATCATCATTATCATTGTAATAGTTATTATTATTATTACTATAACAATACATAATAATAAATAATAACAATAATAATGATAACAATAATGATAATAATAATAATAATAATAATAATAATAATAATAATAATAATAATGACAATAACAATAATAATAATAATTATTACAATAATAATAATAATTATTATAATAATGATAATAATAATAATAATAATAATAATAATAATAATAATAATAATAATAATAATAATATTATTATTATTATTATTATTATTATTATTATTATTATTATTATTATTATCATTATCATTAATGATAATAACAATAATGATAATAATAATAATAATAATAATAATAATAATAATAATAATAATAATAATAATAATAATAATAATCTATAAAAATTATTATGATAACGATGATACTAAAAATGATAATAATTGTTAATAGTAATGATTATTACCAGTGCTCCAACTCGCTATCCTAGAACATCTTATTTTTCTTTTGTGTCTGCGCCACTAGTGCAACACAAATGGCAGACAATTTGATCTAAAATAGAGTGTATGCCCAGATGATGACTTCTTGTAACGTGTAGGACTATAGGTTCAGTTTCCTGTTTGACTGATAGGTGGTAAGTAGTGTGCTACTATCATATCTTTTCTCAAAATTCTTTATGTATGAATATATGTTTAATTTAGTTTACAGCATATAGATTCTTAAAGACTTTTTTTCATACGTACACCATATACGGCCCACATCATAGTTATGAATAAAATTCCTTGAATTTATAAGGAAATTCTACTGAATTTTATTTTCATTAGCATGCTTTGTTGATATATTTTTAGAATTTCATAAATCCAGTTCTATAATTATAGAATATTGTATTTTTTTTCTTTACCATTTCTTACTTTTACTTAAGAAAATAATACCTAAGAATTACAGCTGTTGATGTACATGTAAACCAAGACGCGGGTAACGTGCCCTAACTAACCTAACATACATATCGTTTATGTGAAGGACTAGGGACAAAGGCTCGGTACACTCAACTGGCGGGGCTTGCGTCGCGACGTTTCTCGCTTCACTTCATCCTAACACCATCCAGTATCTCTCATGGAGTCTCTCAAAACCAGTAGCACACGAAGGTGGACGATCTGGGACTGGTCCTCTTACATCACCAGAGGACAAGTTCATGTTAGATTCAATGTTACTAAAGGGTTCAAGTGTTTTATCTATTGGCATAAGGAGCACTCTTAACCCCTTTACCTCCGTGTTGAGCTGCGCCGGTATGAAAGGATTCGGGCCAGCAGGCTCCCTTATTTATAAATCCCTTCAAAGTTTTTAAACAATGTGAAGAGCAGGGCTTAGCTGTAGGCAAAACATCTCAAACGCCATAGTTTTGACGCAGATTTTTGCAAGAATGGAAGAAGAAAATTCAAATTTTAGTGAATATATGGGTACATTTACTTTCCGAGGCTGTGAGTACTATTTAAAAAAGTTGACTTTAGCCGATGGGACGACTATCTCTTCATAAAAATTTTTTTTTAAAAACAGCTTCTATGAAGTAAGTCCTTCTGAGTCGCCTCCGCCTTTTCTTTTAACTACGCAAAATGTCAACTCTATACAGGGATCTTATCTCCCTTTCATAAAAAAAAAAAAAACCCAGCTTCTATGAAGTAAGTCCTTCTGAGTCGTCTCCACCATTTTTTTTTTAACTACGCAAAATGTTAACTCTATACAAGGATCTGATATTCCCATGAATGGAGTACTTCTTCACATGTATGAGGGTTTTCACTTATATTGCTATCCTAGATTACTTGGAATTAAAAGCTTATCGTCTAATCATTTCCTCATCTCTAACTGACTTTCCTCAGCATCTTCCTCACCGCTGCAATGTTGCTTTTTTTTTTTTTTTTTTTTGCTCTCTTCGAATATTATCTTCATATTGATTGTTCTTCTGATTTTGTTAACTTCATACCTTCCCTCCTCCTGTGGCCTCGCTCAACAAAGACTTACTAATTTTCTCAATCACTCATCCCATATATATATATATATATATATATATATATAGATATATATATATATATATATATATAATATAGAATATATATATATATATATATATATATATATAAACTCTGGAACTCTGCCTAATTGAGTTTTTCCATCTACCTATGACCTGAAATCATTTAAGAGGGAGGTTACAAGACATCTTTCCCATTCTTTTGGCTAACTACCCGGCATTGTTAGGAAGCTGGCATCTCAGTCAGCCTTTTTGTTTAATGGTTTTTGTTGCCATTGCCCAGTTTTTCCCTCTCACAAAAAAAAAGTTATTATCTTTATTACATTTATCATCATATTAATTATTTTGTCATTGTTACCGTCACTTTTATCAACACTTTGACGCCACCACTACCGCTACTTCTGATGGTCTCACAACAATATGGACATCACAGTAAGTTGTTGTTTCTATTTCATCAGGCCTGTCGCTCCCCTCGGTGTGTGGGCGATGACTCGGCCTCACTCAGGGAGCGACACCCCTAACAGCGGTTTCGAGACTGATTTTGTGACCGGTTCATAAGTTCAGGAAGTGAGTTGACAGGTCATCATAAGTTCAATGCACCTTCTAATTCCAGGCCTCGAGTCAGCTTCCTCCTCTCCTGCACTTATGTTTATACCAACCTTGCCTACCTCTGTTCTCATCTGCTTTACACTGCGTTTTACTTAAGTCCGGACATTATGACACCTCCACCAACACGCCCATATTTCAGACATTGCATTCATAAACATTATTATCTCTCACCTCACCTTCCCACTTCCCCTCCTTCACCATCCACGTGTTACAGTCCTGTGCGGCGGTGTTGCCTTGGAACACACGGCATAGGGATGAGAATATGCGTTGCGGCCTTCCATAATTTGTCTCTCCTAATCATTAAATTATCTGGTTCATTAGATGCTATTGGGACTCTTCAGCAGTATTTCACTATCAATAGCACGCAGTATGTGGTTGTGTATAGTGTCTGTACTTAGTGTTGTGTGGCGGTACTTGGCGATAGGTGGCACTCACGCCAGTATAGGTCGATACGCGGCTCCGTCAGCGGCGTCGCGGCACGGGATTGGTAGAGGAGGACTGAATGGGGAGGGAATCAATATCTTATGGCCACCGCTCCTTGCGACCCGCCGTGACATGCAGCTTTGGATTTAAACTTAGATTTTTCCTACTGAACCTGTGAAGTAAGAAAGGTGCGTGGCGTGCAAGTCAGCAGGCCTTGCAAGGGCTCAAGTGAGGAGCACCAATAGGATGTGCTGAGCAAAATAACTGTCGCTCATCTATGACTTTTCTCCATTGGGCAACCTTTCTCCCCCTCAGATATTCCCGTTTTCTGTGACGTGAGGGAAGTCTACACCCTGCTGTTTATGATGCACTGTTGGATGTTTTTGACAATCCTGGAATGAAAGTAGGCAAGCGTGATTCCAGTTCTCAGTTCCAGAAAATCGATTCATAGAATTTTCTCCCTCCAGGATTGGCCAGGAAGCACGTGAGTGTCTGGTTCCATTGTCTCCATCTCGTCCATTGGTCCTCCAGCAGGTATTGAGGGTTTCCAGGAAGTTCCAGGGAGTTGAGTAATTCTGGAAATCGTGACATATTTCATTCTAGGAAGAGTATCTTGACTCTCACTGGTCGGAGCATGGTGGCATCAAGGATTGTAGCAGAAGTGAGGTGTGCACCAGGATTGATTATGGAACGACCGCCGTGACGTGGTAGTGACTGGACTCGTCTGTTGTTTTAGTGTTGTTTTTGGGTGCGAACTAATCACTGACCTTGAAGAATGGAATACATGTGTGAAATTACAGATTTGGGTCATTCTACCTCTGCGGAACTAATAAAGTCTATATTCTTAGACGATTTGCTCCCTCGCCACGCCTATCTTTAAAGGTCATGAAGATGATTAACAAGGTTCTAAAGAGTGTTTCATATGTTAATTTACCAAGTATCTCTAAAAACCCGTATACTTTAAACTAGAACCTTTTGAATGTAGAAAATGTGCAGGGCAGAAGTGTTTCGGAATGTGATCCTAAATTGGCCTGCTCAGAATGAAAGCGATGCCACTTAGCAAATGAACTGCTCGTCTTCAAGGAGGCTCGAGAAAAGCACATCATTATCTTGACATAATTGCTGGTGTTTCATACACATAATATTGGTGAGGATGTAGATTCTTCCTTCTTACTGTAAAATACTTTCTGAGTGTGAAAACATATTCATGAGAAAGGACATGAATGACAGTTGATAGAGCATAGTTGTGTGTGTGTGTGTGTGTGTGTGTGTGTGTGTGTGTGTGTGTGTGTGTGTGTGTGTTTTCATTTATGACAATTTGGTCATTCTTAATCACGTTTTGATTGCTTTAATTTCTTGTACCTCACTTTCCTCCCCAAATCATCACTGCCTGCATGACCTCTAGTCTCACGTCTAGTCTTACACACGGTGGATATAATATTTAACCTTGACTGATACCTACTATTGACGAAGCGTTAGCTAAACTTGTTTTGGATGCGTCGAACTTTGGAAATGAGACTGAGAAATGATACTGGGGTAAAGGGTATGGCCGTGTCTCATACTGAGACTAAGAATATAACTATAATTGGTACTGGGAATAGAAAACGTGCCTGCTGCTAGTGTCGTTTTATCCTCCACATACAGAATTTTTTCTTTCCATCCTAGCAGAAAATATAGGGTGTTTTTAAGTCGATGTAATAATTAAGCAGTTTCTTTATGTCAATACATGAGGTTATGTTCTTATTATGATTATATAGTATGTTATGACTGTGATACTTGGTGGTAATAAAAGATGCCATAGAACTTAAATCCCGTATTAATGACAATTCAGTTGCAGCTGTAGTGAGGTGAGGGAGTGAGTGAGCGGGCGGCCCAACTGCTACTACCCGTCCTCTAGCCCGCCGCCTGACTCGTTTCTATCGGTTGATGGTTAATGCAATATTTCATTGAATCACTGAACCCTCACAGCCTATCCATGCTATTCACTACTCGTTACAATGACTCCTAGTTTTCGTCATTAAAACATCGGTTAATCTATTGATTATCTATATCTGTCTTCCTCACTCAGTAGAGGAGAGGTACTGTGGTGTCAAGTTCTTCATTGTCACTAAAATAATAATGAAATAGAAATACATCTTTAAAAATGCTGCAGAGCTATGGCTTACACACTGTTAGTACAAGCTCTACAATCAAGAGGGTAAAGTGAAAAAAAGATGAAACTATAATACCGTTAAGTCTTCCTTTGAGAGAGAGAGAGAGAGAGAGAGAGAGAGAGAGAGAGAGAGAGAGAGAGAGAGAGAGAGAGAGGAACGAAAGTAAGTATACCGTCATTACCAAAAGCAATGTTACATTCTTTTATCCCTCCATTGTGTTTAATGTTCTTTCTTTGATACCAATTCATGTGATCTAGCTGCAGTCTGTCACTTGTCTAGTTTCGTAAGAACGTTATAGTTTAATAAAGTGGAAATGAGAGGAAGAAAACGTTAAATAATAATAAAAATGAATGAAAAAAAACGTAAGTTAAACATTTAGCTTATTAGTCTCTCTCTCTCTCTCTCTCTCTCTCTCTCTCTCTCTCTCTCTCTCTCTCTCTCTCTCTCTACTGCTGTCACCGTCTATATTGATATCCCTGGCCGTCGGCACCGTAGTGCGGCGCTCGGCTCGCCCCTGCACCTTGTCCAGTAGGGAGATAATTGGACTGGGTACTGTTCATCCACGTGATGGCCCTCACCTGCGCTTTGTACAGCGTTTTGAGGTCCTTGGCGTCGAGGCATGAGTGTTACTCCCAGGGAGGCCTTGTGTGCCACGCTCTACAGGTGGTCCTCAAAGCTGAGTCTGAAGTCTACCTCCACCTCCACAATCCAGTGTGTGTAGCCTGGAGTCCTGTCTCAAGTCCTGACACAGATGTCGTTCAAGAAAGTCTCGACGATCACCGCTATGGCGGCCTTGTTCCTCAAAGATACGTGGGTCAGCTAACTGACATGCGTTCTGAATCCTCGAACATTGGCAGACAAGATTTGGGGGACTGCAAGGTGTTATGGCCATGGTATTAGTAGAATGAGGGAGGGACAGCATCGCTTCTTAAACCTTTCACAAGCTAAAGAACATTATAGTTGTTTCCCATCATTCATCATCCCGAACATTGGCAGACAAGATTTGGGGGGCTGCAAGGTGTTACGGCCATGGAATTAGTAGAATGAGGGAGGGACAGCATCGCTTCTTAAACCTTTCACAAGCTAAAGAGCATTATAGTTGTTTCCCATCTTAAAACAAAAACCAATCAAGAGTTATACTCCTTTGCAGAGCGAATATGTGTCTTGTATAGAGATCCCCCTAAAAAAAAAACAGAGCTTCCTCAAGGCCACCTTGGTCAGTTATTCAACGTTTCTAAGGTCACTTGCTGTCATAATTGACCCACAGCACGCCGACTTGTCTTTACCTAAACGCTCCTTCTTTCCTTCTGTCTCCTCTCTGATCTATTTATATTCTTACCGCTCTTCACCACGTCCATCCTATATCCACCCAGCATTAACGTCATGTTTACACTCTACGTGCATATGGTCTCTCTCTCTCTCTCTCTCTCTCTCTCTCTCTCTCTCTCTCTCTCTCATCCTTTGCTTGAATTTGTTTAAAACTATAATGTTTCATATAAGGCTGGATGGCTTTTTGAATGGATTTTCGATTAGGAAATGAGAGAACGAGTCTCTATATTCTACTACATTTGACTGAGACTCTGCAGCTCCACTGTCTTGAAGACATGAATCCAGACGGTGATGCCGTGGCCTTGGTCAAATGAGATCATGTGGGGTTGAGGTGGCAACAGCGCGGAGAGATAGTCAATCCTGAAAGTACCAAGGCAGGCTGGTTTCACTACAGTTATTATTACAGTTACTATTACTGCCACCAACAAAAACTACACGACAACGAAAACAACAACAACCATAGCTTGGTCACTGGAAATTACTACCTTAGCGTTAATGGGACTGTTCAGTGACGACCAATGTTTTTATTATACAAACTGGCAACAAAATGTGTGTGTGTGTGTGTGTGTGTGTGTGTGTGTGTGTGTGTGTGGAGAGAGAGAGAGAGAGAGAGAGAGAGAGAGAGAGAGAGAGAGAGAGAGAGAGAGAGAGAGAGAGAGAGATCTTTGATTAATAAAAGGTTTGATTAATACGTTCGTACTGCCACGTTATCATTTTTATTTATCTATTATTTACCTTTCTAAGCAGTCCTTGCACCGCGTTATAGTTATCCTCGAGATCAAGTTTCCTCTTAAATATACTTAGTTTGGAGTCTCATTTTTCTATTACTCTATTACTTACTCTATTCAAACCCATTCTGGTCATTCCCTATCAATGAATGCATAAGTCAAATAAACTGAAATCAATCAATCTCTAGTCAATGTGTTCTAGTGCAATGAAAATAAATCAATTGGTAAGGGAGTACAGTGTTTTCTTAAGATTTCCTTAAAAATAAATAAATGAATAAATAAAATAAAATAAAAATAAAAAAGGCCTATTCTCTCAGTTGCCTCATAGAAAACGTGCATAACAATCTATGGCCTTTATGTTTCTCTATTGCTATGGTGTCGTCTAGATGAATACAGGTCAAGGAATTTACTATTGTTATGCTAATGAGGTTAGTGCCTACAATCGGTAACAGGTTGATCTCGTATTTATGCTAAACAGGATCTCATAAGGGCGCGTTGCTAGAGAATGAACCCACAGACGCGAGGGTACGTATTTTGTTCATCTCTGACCAGCACGTCCTCAGCCATCACTACCATCATCAGTCACAAGCCAAAGTCATCTTGAAATCACCCAGCTATTCAGGAGAAATTCACTACAGCTTATATGGATTATAGGATTGGTTAGAGTACCTATAATGCTACTACAGAGTTTAAACGACAGGACACCTTCCTAGGTAGTAATTTATGTTACTCCACTCGATTCCTTTCCCCCTGTAGCTTTGAGTTGTGTTAGAAAGGATTGTGTAGGTAAATTTAATCAGTGAATAAAATATAGATGTTCCTGACTTTAACCACTGGAGTAACTTTATGGACAAAGACAAATATAACAATCCTCCCTTGCTAATGTGAAGGTTCAAGGTCTTCTCAGTAGTATTCCTGTCCTGGACATCCACGTTATTATAGTACCTTATGATAAGCTGTTAATCAAACCTATACCTGCATTGGCTCCCTGAGTCCATGGAGTATTTATATAAGATATGGTCACTTGATAGTAAATACACACTTATGTTGCTATATAAATTCGTGTTTGTTATTGAAATTCACACACTTCGTGTGTGAAGGTGAATTGTATGTAAAAATTCATGACATATTACCCAACGCCCAGGAGAGAGAGAGAGAGAGAGAGAGAGAGAGAGAGAGAGAGAGAGAGAGAGAGAGAGAGAGAGAGAGAGAGAGAGAGAGAGAGAGAGAGAGAGAGAGAGAGAGAGAGAGATGCAACTCCGTTTTTACTTTAGTCCTCCATAAAAGTATTATCATATCAAATTAATTGAAGCAGATATTGATTTTTGTGTATGCCATCCTCATATTTCTAGTACATAGGACATTAGCGTATCGAAGAGCATCTCTTTCTCTTGCACTAAAGGCTCCCAAATGAGGAATTAGAAGAGAAAAAATAACAAGAGTATTTAAAGAAAACCATCATGTGTCACAGAGAACGTTTCTTGCTACGCGCGCTCTTCCAGCTACTTAACAGTAATGATGGCTTATGTTGTGCTATTAGTTTGGGCTGCTGAGATGGAACCCTGCTGGCTGCTGATGTAGACAGTGATTGATAGCTGCCGCGTGAGTTTCATGGTGGTGGTTGGTTGGTGCCTTGCTGCTTGCTAGAGTGGCGTCAGATATTGTGTATTTTCCCTTGCCTGCCCATTTATGTCTCGCTCAAGCCCACTCTCTTTCCTACAAGTGTTCTCTTCCTTCTACGCCTTTCTATCCAATTATAAAAGTACTACAAGTCCATGCCTGCCTGACCTCTCTCATTCAGTCACAAAATGTATGGCCGCTTTTTGTATTTGCATCAAAAATAAGCCCTACGGTGTTGCCGTATCGTGACAATTATTAATTATTATTGTTGATTCTTCAGGCCAATTTTCCTTGGCGTTATAGTGTCTAGCTTTACCATTCCATGACACATTGCGACCCGTTTCTCATACCAACATATGATAGATAATAAGGAATATTGATTCACCATTACTATATTGATCAACACATTCCCCGCCATCACGTGTAAAGTATTGCCGTCAGAAGTGCATCTTTCTACCACCGTTCTCTTATTTTCCGATTTCTGATGCCAAGCTTTAATACTTCAAGCATTTCTAGTAGTCGCAAACACTATCGGGGACTTCCAATATCTCGGTGTCTATCTTATATTAGTGATAAGATGGAGTTATTTTGATGAACAGCAGAAGGAAGGTTGGTTTGCGCGTATATTGTTTAGAATCCCCGGCTATGAACTTCTGTTGGAGCTGGAGGCAGTAGGTACGGCTGCGGACGGACTACTTGCCGCGAGACTGGCGAAGGGAGGGAGTGAAAGAGAGACAATGATAATAAGACTGCCACACATCTCCATTTTTATATACTTAATGCTACTTTTTGCCCCTTTGTTGAGAAAATTCTCGGAATTGTTAATTAATTTTGAAGGTATTTGAAAATCCTAAAAGTATCTTCATTGCAAATGAATAGCTTATTGATGCAAAATAATGTTCATGTAAACT
>CM035194.1:30127217-30132217 GCA_020233015.1 Callinectes sapidus
ATGGCTTGGGTAATGTACTAATACTGCTTTAGGAGAAAATGTTTATCATACAAAATAAGAAACTTATTTATATAATTATAAAAAATTGAGTTTAGGTCTGTGTCCATATTTGCAATCCAATTGTAATGAAGTAAATCGTCTTTAAATGCAATAATGGAAGAATTATCAAACGAGCTCTTGGAAATTTTTGTTGATTTGGTTTTAGGCTTATTGTTAAATGTATTAAAAACACTAAAAACTGGGAAGTGATCACTAATGTCAGAATAAATTATTCCACTACTCACTTTATGGTTTTGCAAGTTAATACTCCAGATAATGGGCCGGTATTTATAGAAATGTACCTAGCACTTCTCAAAATATTGACTTGACCAAGTCATTTTCCTTGAGATTGACTTAGCAGGTCTCAAGATTTCCACTTAAGACCTGCTAAGTCAATCTTCGCTAGGACGCATGAGAAGACATGATGGCAAAAAATCAAATAACAAAAAACAATTTTCCCTACATGAATATGCCATAGAAAGCATATATAAATGTAAATTATGGCATAACTATGAATATCAGTAGCTTCTACATGGTTATAATGACTAGAAACACACTTTTGGGGCAAGTTCATGGACGAAAGCCGGATCTCCCGCGAAATTTGAATCAAAACAAACACGCAGTCACTCACCATAGAGACCACCGCTACCACCAAGGATTTCTACTTATAATATCCTTGGCTACCACTACACCCAAGAGAAGTGAGAACTGAACCAAGGACGTGGTCTTGATGCTGGCAAGGCTTATAACAGAGAAAAAGGAAGTCCTCAAAGGCAGCTTTGCCCAGAATATACATACAGCTGCAGGGCCGGTATTTATAGAAATTTACTTAGCACTTCTCAAAATATTGACTTAACCAAGTTATTTTCCTCAAGATTGACTTATCTAGCAGGTCTCGAGATTTGTACTTAGGACCTCTTAAGTCAATCTTCGCTGGGACGTATGAGAAGGCATGATGGCAAAATATCAAATAACCGAAAAAATAACTTTCCCTACATGAATATACCACAGAAAACTTATATAAATGTAAATTATGGCATAACTATGAATATCTGTATTTTCTACATGGTTATAATGAGTAGAAGTCACGTTTGAGGCAAGTTCACGGCGAAAGCCGGATCTCCCGCGAAATTTGAATCAAAACAAACAATACCACGCAGAGTCGCTCACCATAGAGACCACCGCTACCACCAAGGATTCTTACTTATAATATCCTTGGCTACCACTACATCCAAGAGAAGCGAGAATTGGACCAAGGACGCGATCTTGATGCTGGCAAGGCTTGTAACAGAGAAAAAGGAAGTCTCAAAAGCAGCTTTGCCCAGAATATACAGGCAGCTGACAAACAGCACAAATGGAATGGGTAAGTAAATTCATTCCTTATAAGGTCATGTTGAATCTTACTCACAATTTTATAGCCTATATTTGCTCATACAAAGAGCATTATTAAAGCTGAATAAGTCTTGCGTTTCACATGTGGATAAACACCTATGGGATTTAGATTATTCTTCTTAGTGTTTGTAAATTCACCTAAATCAATCTTACAAAGTTTATGTTGACTTATTTTTATTGCCTTTAGTTGTTCAGCATTATTAAAGCTGAGCAAGTCTTGCTTGTGGATTAAACATTTATGGAATCTAGTTATCAAGTGTAAAATACCATTTAAGATCATTCTTGTTAGTGTTTGTAAATTCACCTAAACCAATCTTACAAAGTTTATGTTAACAAATAGTTATTGCCTGTAGTTGCTCAGCATTATTAAGGCTGAGCAACTCTTGCATTGTAAAGTATGTGTGGATAAACTACCAATTGAGATGATTTTTGTTAGTGTTTAGTAAATTGATCTGTTTAAACCAATGTTAGGCTGTGTGTATATATTATACACACACACACACACACACACACATATATAAATAAATAAATATATATATATATATATATATATATATATATATATATATATCTATATATATATATATATATATATATATATATATATATATATATAGAGAGAGAGAGAGAGAGAGAGAGAGAGAGAGAGAGAGAGAGAGAGAGAGAGAGAGAGAGAGTTACCTAACTTTATAAAGAATTTAAGATTAATCTCAGCCTGAGTGTAATGTATTCTTCCACCCAACAATATAATTGCTTATTTCCAGGTGGTGGTCCACCCCCCAAGGAGGCCCTGGATGAACCAGCCATGCTGGTGGCATACAACTTGGGAAGTGATTCCCGAACAGTGGGTGGCATTATCTTGGATGGTCTGGGAGTTGACACTGCCCTTTTTAAGGATGTGCCATCTCCTAGATATGTTACAATTTAAGGCACTTACCCTAACTTAACATATCCCTTATGCTTTCCTACCACTCAAAACTGCTTACCCTAACCTAACCTGTTGGAGGTGTGTTTATCAAGAAAATGTACTATGTTAGAATTTAAGGTACCTTCCTTATTAACCTAACCTGAATGAATTCTTGATCACTTTACTCAACAACATTTAATTTGTTACTTAGACATTTGTGTGACAATGTTAGGCTAGATATATGTACTTTGAGTTAAATTAAGGTGAAATGTTGTAAATTAGGGACAAGTCATAAACATATAGAGTGGTGATTAAATGAATGGAAAGATTTGCAGACCTTATGAATGCCATAAGTTTGAGATCTTTTTTTTTTATAAGTGTAACTGCATAAAGATAAGAATATATTTCCATTTATTTGTTACATTACATTATTCTTTTTTTTAGTGCCCCTATCAGGGACCAAAAACCCCAAAGTGGTCATCTCTGAAGATGGAGCAGAGCATGTTTCATTCCTGCTGGCTCTACTGGTGGAATCTTCTTTTTTGCCAAGTCCTTTACAATAGCACTTGGTAAAACAGGTCTATGAGGCAGACCTTGAAGCCTCTAGGAGCAGGTAGCGGGCTGAGGAGGAGCGGCTGCAGGCTGAAGAAAAACTGCGGCTGACTGAGGAGGCACGGCAGCAGACTGAAGAAATTTGGCTGTGGACAGAGAGAGTACAGCTGCCTGCTGAAGAATTTCAGCAAGCACGCCGAGATGCTTAAAAAGCTCAAGCTCTTGCCTTCTCTTTGATAATTAAGATTTAAAGCACTGAAATAACTTTTTTTTCATGGTTTTCTCCCTTTTATAGGACTTTATTAAGTTATTTACCTGCTATTTGTTTATATTTCAGCAATTGCACCATTAGTTATCTATTTCTTTAAAGTTAATTCTTTAATCTGTTGCATTAGCTACATGTACATTAAAAACAATTAGTTTGTATCAAATCTGTTTATTTATTACAAAACTATCAAGATAAATTTAATGATAAATCAATGACAAAATCCAGTGTTGCTCCTGCAAGATGTGCAAGGTTCTCCCATTGTTGCAAGATCATCCATGTTTTTCAACCTTCACAGCTGTAAGAAAAAAAATGCTCATATAACAATACTACTATTATGAGGCAGACATGCCAGGAAAAAAATCACTGCAAACATTCAACATAACATTTAAGAAGTGAAACTTGGAACAAGAAAATAGCAACCAGTGAAAGACCATGATAACAAAATTAAATGTAAAAGAAATCTATCCATTTTCCTTCCATACGGCAAAATATAATAAAAGTTTACTGCATCTTTGATAAGGAAGCTGATTTAAGATTGAAACATGGCCAAAATCCAGTAAAACCTTTTAATAATTTAACAGTAACATCCCATGTGTGTGCTATCAATACAAATAAACTGCTGGTATGTAACTGTATGTGTTTATTTATTTATTCTTCAGTTATATTTTCTCATCCCCAATAGCCGCGACCAAAGATGTTAATGATATAAATCTGTACAAAGAATAAGTTGCTGATGCAATACAGGACTTACTGAAAGTGGAGATCAGCAAATTCATTTCTGAAACAAAGACCAACTTGCGCTCTATTGCCTGGCAGATTCGGGTTTGAATCAATCCCAAGGTTAATGTTGTCTTCTTCAAGAAATGGAGGGATATTGAGATTTCCCTGCTTGCACTGGTAGTGAAGTGAAGCACAGACCAGAATAACTTTGCAGGTCTTCACAGGATCCACTGCAAAACATGGAACCTTCTCTTCAGCTGGCCTATGCCTCTCCACAATGCAATATGTCCGTCTGTGAGCACTGCTAGGAAACAAAATACTAAATAGAATATGATTCTAAGAATTACTTGACAAATAAAGAAAACAAATACAACCCATAGCTGTATGCAGTGTTGTACAAAACTATGAAGCTGTGACTGGATAAAGTCTTGGGATTTCTAAATGTTAAATAACACACTTTACCATGTGCTATCTTTTCACCACATTACATACATTTTAGAAGTTTGGATGGTTGTAACAAATGGAAATTAATGCAGCAACTATATTAGTGATAATAACTGGTAACAATTAATAAAAATATATAAGCATATCCTTTATGCCTTCTTACTACCCCCAAAACTACTCTACCTAACATACCATGGGTGGAGTAGTGTATACCAAAAAAATTGGCATTTAAAAGGTAATTATCAAATACTTTTCTTTAAGCAAGATATGATACTTCCAACATTTAAAAAAAATTTGGTATTTAAAAGGTAATCATCAAATACTTTTCTTCAAGCAAGATATGATACTTCCAACATTTTTCAACCTAACCTGGGGGAAAGATATATATCTTAAATTGCAAGATAATCATATAAATTTATATTCTAACTGAAATGTAAGCAACTAGAATATTACTAATAGCTGGTAATATTTACCTCAATATCTATCATAATACGTCCTATCTATCATATCTGCTTAACCTAATGTAACTTGGGAGGAAGGATATAAACCTAGTAATGTCAATTACAAGGTAATTGCCTGAGATTATATATAACAAACTGAATTACATGCAATACCTTCATTACTATCACTAACTGCTACCGTACTAATGTTTTATAATTATAATCCATCATTCCCCTA
>CM035194.1:30146162-30159115 GCA_020233015.1 Callinectes sapidus
TATTATTATTATTATCATTATTATTATTATTATTATTATTATTATTATTATTATTATTATCATTATTATTATTATTATTATTATTATTATTATTATTATTATTATTATTATTATTATTATGTTTATTATCATTATTATTATTACTATTATTACAGTGGTACCTCTTGATTCGAGCACCCTTTGACTCGAACCTTTGCCAATTCGAACACATTTGGCGAAGAAATTTGGAACTATAATCCGAACGCGGCTTCTCAATTTGAACACAAATACACGTGGCGGCCGATGCATCCTTCCCACCTGTAGGCCGGTCTCGCTAGCACTTATCCATTGCGACTCGTGAACGGCTTTCAAGTCACTCAGGCCCAGGTCACTTCCTACCTACCACCCCATTCTATGCGACCTTCTACTCTGGTCAATGACAAACTTAATTACTAATTGAGATATATTCGATACTTTAAACAACCAATGAGGAATGAATTGTTAAATATCATTGTCATTTGCGCAAACTACGATAATACAATAATTTGCAGTTTTGTTCAATAATTCCTACTTTTTAAATAACTCCTGTTGTTAATGATGCTGCTAGAATATATTTTACTTGATGAGAGAGAGAGAGAGAGAGAGAGAGAGAGAGAGAGAGAGAGAGAGAGAGAGAGAGAGAGAGAGAGAGAGAGAGAGAGAGAGAGAGAGAGGTGGGGAAAAGAGTAGCTGGAGAAGGGAAGGAATAGGGGGGGAGCGGCTAACTCGGTCTGTTTGTGTATCGAATGGGAGCTGATAGGGACGGAGTGAGGGGGAAGGGGAAATACTACGTGATCTGTTCCCCTATTTAGTGCATGAGAGAGAGGCCGGTTACCAGGGGAGGCCTGTTTAGTCTTCATCGGGACTTACCAGTTTAACACCGAAGTATATATATATATATATATATATATATATATGTCTTTTGTTATGCCTGTTTTTTTTAATTTTTTTTTTATGCGTTTTATGTCTGTGTTTACTTTATAATCTCAAAATGTGAACAATATCTATGAATTATGATGAGATGAGGGGAAAACAAGGTGCCAGTATGTTAAATCATGTTGCCACTGCGGTGGGCCAGGACCAATTTTATTTTTTCCCATTCATTCTTAACCATGGCTATTGCGTTTTTACCTATTGCGGGAATGTTAAGGAACCAATTTCTCGCAATAGCTGGGGCCTGAGTGTAGTATTTATTTATTTTTTTTTTTTTTTCAAAATAGACTGGAACGGATTAAATGTCTTTACATTAATTTCAATGGTAAAAATTGCTTCCTGATTCGAATATTTGGAATTCAAAGAGCCATAAAGAACGAATTAAGTTAGAATCAAGAGGTACTACTGTATTACTATTATTTTTATTACTATTATTATTATTATTATTATTATTATTATTATTATTATTATTATTATTATTATTATTATTTTCATTATCATCATCATCATCATTATTATTATTATCATTATCTTTAATATTATTGTTGTTGCTCTTGTTGTTATTGTAACTCTTACTATTATTGTTATTATTGTTATATAATAATAATGATAATAATAATAATAATAATAATAATAATAATAAAAATAATAATAATAATAATAATAATAATAATAATGATAATAATAATAATAATAATAATAATAATAATGATAATAATAATAATAATAGTTATAATAACAATGATAATAATAATGATAAAAATTATAATAACACACAGCTTACACTTTAATTCGTGTAGGATAAACATTCTCAATAGCTGAGGCCTGAGTGTAGTATTTTCCATTCAAAATAAACTGGAACGGATTAAATGTCTTTACATTAATTTCAATGGTAAAAATTACTTCCTAATTCGAATTTTTGCAATTCGAACAGTCCCCCAAAACGAATTAAGTTGGAATCAAGAGGTACATACCACGTTATTACTCTTATTTTTGTTTTTATTATCATTGTTATTGTTATTATTAATATTATTATTATTATTATTATTATTATTATTATTATTATTATTATTATTATTATTATTTTCATTATTATTGTTATTATTATTATTATTATTACTATTATTATTATTATTATTATTATTATTATTACTATTATTATTATTATTATTATTATTATCATTATCATTATTATATTATCATCATTATTATTATTATTATCATTATCATCATCATCATTATCATCATCATTATCATTAATATTACACTGGGTAACACTCGTTTTGTTCCTTTAAAAGTTTTTAGTGTTTCTAAGGCAGTTTTTCCTCCTGATTCCAAATATACCATTAGAAATTGCTTAACATCAATATTTTAGGAAATAAATTGAGGTTTGTATAAATAAGGAACCATAAATAGCAACAACAGTTCATTTCATTTATTTGTCGACATATAATTGCATATATATATATATATATATATATATATATATATATATATATATATATATATATATATATATATATATATATATATATATATATATATATATTTTCCCTTGGATTTCTTTACAATTAAGCAAGAAAAGGTAAAGAACGACTGTGATAAGGTTATAAGCGACAACAGGCCTCCTAGAAGTGCAGTGAAGAGCGCGCTTTCCTCCTGTGATCTCCATGATCTTTACGCACCAGCGACCATATATAGTCCCCCATCATAGCAGTGTCCCATCTTCCTTGGTATCTTTTCTCCATTTTTGCAATGTCCTAATGGAACCTCTCACCATGCTCCTCATTCACTTCTCCCAAGTTTTCACGAAAAATGTCCAAGTGTGAATGCAAAAAGTGCATCTTTAATGACATTCTACAGCCTAAAGTCTTATAACTTTCCCAAAGTTTTCCTACCAACTGCTTGCATTTTGGGTCTTTCTTGTTACCAAGGAATCCATTAACTATATCTCAAAATGCACACCATGCCTCTCTCTCAATATCACTCATTGCATTCTCAAGTTGTGCTGACTTTAACATTTTTCTTACTTGCGGTCCAGTAAATATTGCACCCTTAACTTTGGCCTCTGATAGCTTTGGAAAGAGTAGACGAATCTCTTGAAATGCTTCTCCACCATGGTCTAAAGCTTTCTCAAACTGTTTGACCAAACCAAACTTTATATGAAGTGGCGGTAGCAACACCTTTGTATGCTCTACAAAAGGCTGTCTAACCACATTCAATTTACCTGGCTGCAAATCATCTCGAGGGGGCCACTCAACCTTCTGGTAATGTTCATGATCCGCTCTACTGTCCCACAGGCAAAGAAAACATGAATATTTGATGTATCCACCCTGCAATCCAAGTAAGAAGGCAAGCATTTTAAAATCACCGCAAATGTCCAATTTAAACTCATTATACTTTATTTTCTCGAGAAGTTTCTTTACATTGTCATATTCTTCCTTCATCTGTACCGAGTATACTATAGGCAGAGATGGATACTGATTCCTATTATGTAGTAAAACAACTTTGAGGCTGTTTGTAGAACTGTCTATGAAAAGTCGCCATTCTCCATGGTTGTGATCTATTCCTGTAGCTGAAAACAAGCCATTAATATCTTTACAAAAGCAGAGATCATCACTGATATCGAAAAACACTCCAAACTCCTCATGGCGCTTCTTGTATACAGTTGATCTGCAGTCCTCCCCCAACAAGTTCCATTCATTTAGTCTGGATACTATATTTCCTTATATTAGCATAATTGGCTGTATCTCTAAAACGATCGATGGTAGAAGAAAAGTAAGGACATATTTGGAATCAGCGCAAATTTTGAATTGAAAACACTCAAAATAATAAGAGAATTTTTTTTTTTTATTTGTTACCCAGCGGTTGCTCTTGTTGTTGTTACTCTTATTATTATTGCTATTATTGTTATATAATAATAATAATAATAATAATAATAATAATAATAATAATAATAATAATAATAATAATAGTAAAATAATGATGATAATAATAATAATAATAATAATAATAATAATAATAATAATAATAATAATAATAGTAATAATAATAATGATAATAATAATAACAATGATAATAATAATAATAAAAATTATAATAAGACTGACAGCTTACACTTTAATTCGTGTAGGGTAAACATTTTTGGCTGGACTCGGTATACAGCTTATCATAATGGTGAAAAGTAAATCCAAAAATATTTGCACTTACGGAGTAAAATTAATATCACGTAAAGTATGTAGTTCTATTAAAAGGAAAGAAAAAAAATGAAATATTAATATTACGCAATTCCTTTAAATTTGTTAAAAAACTGCGGTTTATAAACTTTTAAAAAAAAGTTTTTCCTGTAATGCATTAATAAAAACCCCAAGTCATCAATATCATCATCATTTTAATTTAATTTCTACGTGTCCGTTGGATGACATTTTGGTTATAGTGTTACTTCTTGCGCGATGTCATGCTTTATTTTTCTTATCTATTCATTCGTCTTTCCCATCCATTCTTCTCTCTCGTGTTCAGCATTTGCATAATATCTGTAACCATGTGGAGTCTAACTAAAACATTAAAAACAAGAAAAGAAGAAGAAGAAGTAAGAGAGAAAGAAAAAAAAAAAAAAAAACAAGGAGGAGAATAGGGAGCAAAAAAGAAATAAGAATAATAAAAAAAAAAGCCCAGTAATTTGTCAACGCATCTGTTTTGTTGAAGTGGCCAATACTTCAACAGAATGCAAAATCAAACTTAAAAGGTTACAATCAAAATGTAATGTACTGTAGTACTTAACGTACAAAGACTATTGACCACATACCTAACCCACATTGTGTTTACTTTTGTTCACCTTATTTGTTTATGTTCTTCTTTTCTTCAACCTTTCTGGTTTCGCCTTTACATTTATGTAAGAGGGGAAGTCTGGTCAGGATCAACACAAACAACTAAACGAAAGAGCCCACTTTTGCCGGTCCCCGAGCAGATTCCAGAGAGTTAGCCAAAAGAATGGTATAAATATCTTGAAATCTTACTCATAAATTAATTGAGGTCAGAGGAAGACAGAAATACAGAAGTAGTAAGGAGGATGTTCTAGAGTGTATCAGAGAAAGGGATGAATGGATGATAGTTGTTGGAAGTTGATGTAAACACGGAGACAATGCAGGAGTTTACTGTGGTAACGATGCAAGTACATACGTATTATATCAGTATGTATAATCAATACCAAGTGCGGAGTTATATACAGTATACCAGTACGGCAGATATATATGAGGCAGGTGTGGCTGGAGTGGTAGCTAGTAGTTGTCTGTCTGGGTAGGGCGACTGAAGCACGGCGTCACCTTCCACGGTTCGGACAGCCACGGTCTCGGATGGGTGTGTGGAGCTTCGAACCACCACGTGGCTCAGGGGGCTGCACACGGAACCACCGCGTGGAGCAGTGTGCAGGCTTCGGTGATTCACTCCTCACAATAGTAAAAACAGAATAAAGGTGAGAGACAGAAGAAAATCTTATGCAGCGAGGAGGAGGTAACAAGATCAGAATAGCAGTTAGCTTGAAAATAGAGGTAAAAGATAGCAGGGGTGACTTCTGGCAGCGAAGAGAAGGCTAATGACCATCAGCCAGCCCTATCTAATAAGATAGTGTGAGTGGAACAGGAGGTCACTGTAAGGTGTGAAGACACAACAGCTAGAAAACATGAATAAAGGCAGGAACACCTAATGTCCGAGTAATATGGACCAGTCACACAGAGTACAGTCGAGTACGAATTTAGCCGGTACGTGCCGAATCCAGAAATCGGCGTCTGCCGTGATGGAAGTGCCCGATTTTTCACTTAGATTGGTGTGCGGCCGGTGCTCGCACGGTGATTGTCGACACGCGCTAGGTACATGGATGATGTGTTCTCTCGGTGACCGGCGAGGAGAGTACGGTGTCGCAAGAACCTTTCCCCGGCAAAGGCCGAAATCACACCGGTCTTGGCCGATCCACGCGTGGCAAAACAAGGGACGAGAACGGCACGTGCCCGATGCATGCCCGGCAAGTGCTCGGTACGCGCCGAATCCACCCCGGTAAACACCGGTGAAGCAGCATCACTTATATATTTGGGTCACTTGTCCATGGCAGTGTCACTCCTCGTTCTGTCTTCCTGGCAGCAAAAGCTCGTGACACCATGGATAAAGAAAGGGAGACTACAAGGCTAGCAACACTGGTGAACCTCAATCTGTTGGATGTAAAAAATACACAGCTGCAGCTACAAATGCTGAACCTCTTCGAGGAGAGAGAGAAAAAAAGAGAAAAGAAGATACAAAGGCAGAGATGCTCCCGAAGTTGTTGGGTTCGAAACTGGCTTCTCAGACGACCGACCAGAACTTGGGTAATGGGAGAACCTAGTGCAGCAGCTGAGAGATGAGGATCCAGCAGCTTTCAGAAACTACCACCGCGTGGACAGGGATCTCTTCTATGAGATACTAGAACGATTGGCCCTACGAATTGAAAAGCAAGTCACTAACTAACTAACAGAAGTCACTGGAACCAGGCTTGCGTCTGTCTATTACTTTACGTTTTCTGGGAACAGGAGACTCTTTTCATAGCTTATCCTACAGCTACCGTGTTGCACACAATACCATTTCAAAGATAGTCTACGAAACCTGCGAGGCCATCATCTCGGAGTACAAGGACAAGGTGTTGAGCTGTCCAACAACACCCGAGGGATGGCTGAAGGTGTCAGACGGGTTTTCCAAGCGCTGGAACTTCTACAACACTATAGGACAATGGTTCCCAAACTTTTTCTGGTCGTTACCCACTTTTCATACATGATCCTTGTCCATTCCCCCCCCCCCCTCCCCACAACCATAACCCGTGACTACCGTGACTGTCTACAGTCCTACACTCTTTAGGTCCATATAAAAACCACTCTAGCAAATCTTGTATTTTTATTGATTCCATTTGTTATTTTTTCTTTTGTTAATTATTAATAAAGAAATTTGTATTTTGCCTTTGCTGAATCTAATATAATTATTGAAATGGTACTAAAGAAGTAATATAATGCACATTAAGAAAATCATTCGTAGAGTAATTAAAAATTGAGTTATTGTAAAAAGCTGTTTCAGCAATGAGCAAAAAAAAAAAAAAAAAAAAAAAAAAAAAGAAACAAAGATATTCCACTAGATTGAAGAAGTGTATTAATCCCACGCAATGTGATCTGATCTTTGAATCTTACAAATCTGATAACTTTGTAATTATTCTGAAATTAAATGCTATCATAGGGAGTCATAATTAACTGCCACAACCATGGCCTTCAGTGGCCACACACCCATCTCCTCCCAGACCATTTGCTTCTGAACGTTCACGCCAGGTTCATGTTTCCTTCACTTTTGAACTCCCATTCTACTTCTATTCTGGGAGCAAGGCATTGCACAAATCTGTACTGAACCTGTAAGTTCCCTCCACTGGCTACCTACCCGCTAAACTCCTTTGGTTTTATTTCTGCATAGCCTCAGATTATGGCCCTCTACATTCTTCTATATGGCCCCCCAGGGGGCCATAGACCACAGTTTGGGAACCATTGGTATAGGAGCTTTGGATGGGAAGCACATTGCCATCAAATATCCCGATGGTGGAGGCTCTTATTAATATAACTATGAGGGTTTCCATTCCATTGTGATGTTGGCGCTGATGGATCCTAACTACAAGTTCCTGTACGTGGAAATGGGAGCAAACGGTGCCTGTTCTGACGCCGGCATCTTCATTGTCACTGACTTGAGACTGGCAATAGAGAGAAACTCCTTGGGAATACCTCCACGAACTCCACTATCAGGAAGCGACAGACGGGTGCCGTAACAGATCGTTGAAGATGAAGCCTTCCCTTTGCGTGAGTGGCTCATGAAGCCATTCTCACTTCGTGGCCTAACCAAGGAGGAGCGCATCTTCAACTATCGCTTGTCACGGGCCAGGAAGATTGTCGAAAATGCTTTCAGCATAATGTCAAATCGGTTCCAGTGCCTCCTCACAACCATGAGTCTTTAACCAAAAAGGGTCGAAAGTGTAACGTTGGCCTGTTGTTGTTTTCATAACTTCCTTCGTGACAAGCGTCCGCATGCAAATCCTTGGGAATGCAGATTCCGAGGATCCTAAGACACATGAACATATTCCAGGAGCCTGGCATTGCCTCACCTATCCTATGGCACCACTCACGGCGGTCATGCCTCGCGAGTCTCCATGCAGGCTCCCTTCCCATACCGAGTGCCTCCCAGCAGGAGGCATCGACTTGCCACAGCCAAGAGTTCTGTGGGCGTCCCCTTGGCCTCCTCCAAGTCGGGTTGTCCCTTACGGAAACAACCCGACAAGGAGGATCGGCTTCCGGGTATCGCACCACATGCCTATATACCCGCAGTTGGCGCTGACGGACTATGCTAGTAATAGGCCTCGAATCGGTCTCACGGAACAATCGCTGATTTGACACAAAGTCATACCAGCGGTATCCCATGATCCTGCAAATGCATCTAGTACCAAAGACATCAATTCGCCTCTTCAGGTCGGTGTTCAGTGTCCATGTCTCACAACCATAAAGTAAGATAGGGATTACTAGCAACTTGAGGATCCGAATCTTCACCATCTGCACAGGTATCGACAACGCCAAATACTCGTGTTGAGCGAATCCATAACGCCGTGGGCCAGGCCAATCCGCCGTGTGACTTCTTGGCTCGACCCACCATCGTTATGTACTACACTACCAAGGTATGTGAAACTTTTCAAGATCTCAATGTCCTCGCCACACGCAGGGACAGACTGTACTGTTTCATCCAGCACGCCTCCAAACACCTGGACCTTGGTCTTGGCCCAGGAAACCTCAAGTCCCAAGGGCTTCACCTCCTCGTGCCGTGCCTCTAGAGCCATTACCAGAACCTCCAGTGACTCAGCGAAGATTGCTGCATCATCAGCAAAAACAAGATCTGTAATCTTGGTGTTGTTGACAGATGCTCCACAATGACTTTGTTCCACAACTTTGCCTAGTACCCAATCCATGCATGTGTTGAAAAGTGATGGAGCAAGCACACAGCCCTGCCTTACACCTGTATTCACAGGGAAGAAACTGGACACGCCTCCTCCACACTTCACAGCACTTACAGTCCTGGAGTACAGGCCAGTTAATAGACCAATAATCCTTGCAGGAATCCCACGGAGACGCAGAAGATCCCAGAGTGTCTCTCGATTCACTGAGTCAAACGCCTTCTTGAGATCGACATAGGCTGCAAGCATTCCCTGTCGAAACTCACGACGGCGCTCCACTAGTACGCGAAGCGATAGGATACGGTCAGTTGTTGACTTACCGGGCGTGAACCCTGACTGTTCAGGTCTCTGATGCTTCAGCAGGTGAGTGCGGATCCGTGTCAACAGCAAATGGGCAAGCACCTGGCCTGGTACGCTGAGCAGCGTTATTCCACGGTAGTTGCTGCAGTCTTGACGGTCCCCTTTCCCCTTCCAGATAGGGACGACCAACCCCTTCTTCCAGTCAGGGGGAGTGGTACCTGAATGCCATACAGCAGTCAAGACAGCATACAACCCACGAATCATGGCTTCACCCCCCAGCTTTGAGCAGCTCTGCACTGATGTTGCAGATGCCAGCTGCCTTTCCACCCCTCAACTTTGCCACAGCCTCTTTGACATCGCCAATGGAGGGTGCAGTTTCGTCAATGGGTGGATCAGCATCCAGCGTCTGCAATCCTGAAGTCCGGCGCTGTCCGCTTGGAGGATCCACCGTGAACAGCTGCTCAAAGTACTCAGCCCAACGAGCCATCTGCCCATCTGCGTTCGATACGAGGCAACCATCTGCTGTTCGGATAATAATAATAATAATGTAATAATAATAATAATAATAATAATAATAATAATAATAATAATAATAATAATAACAATAATAAGAATAATAATGAGGATGATTTTTAGTTGATATCACCAGTTGTTGTGTATTTGCCAGAAAACCGGTCATTCATCTCCTGTTGGGAATAGCTGCGTACGTAAAAAAAAAAAAAAAATTAATAAATAAATAAAATAGAATAAAAAATAAAAAATAATAAATGTATACTAATACAGACAAAAAGTTGACAACAGAATAAGAAGTGGAGTGATCTTGGTCTCTTTGGAAAACAGACAGTCACTGTGCTTTATTCTCGTTATTTGAATCATGGCACCAGATAGAAGGAATTTAATCTGCACCTTTCTAATGCCATACTTGAGTTTTGTCGTCTGATTCACCTCATGCATGCTGAGACCTCACTTTTACACAATGAAATACAAGAAACAAATGTTAAGCTTCCAATTGAAGAGACTGTTTCTTCTAATACCACTCCATTCCATTCATTTACGGGGAGATGATCGTTATACAGTTAGTTGTAGTTAATGTGATGGTGAGGTAGTTTAATCTGTTGGTGCAATTAATGCTGGCACAATGTTATGTTAAATGGTTTATAATTAGATATGATGATGATGATGATGGTGATGATGATGATGCCGGACAAACAGATCACATGACATTCACAGTATTTGATGAGAGGATCATTAATAACACATTCCTTCCCCTGGATCATTATGAGCCAACAGTATTTTTGTTTCAGCTTAATTTTTTATTATCATAATTAAAGGAGTTTTAGATGAATGAATATTTGCTTTTATTAGTTGGGGTTTTAATAGCTGAACCCCTTCAGTACCATGACACAATTTGACCATGAGTTCACCTCCCTCACTACACGGTCATTCTACTCACATGGGAAGGTCAACTTCACTACTTCTATTACTCCCAATGAGAGAGAGAGAGAGAGAGAGAGAGAGAGAGAGAGAGAGAGAGAGATTTGAGATTTGAGATTTGAGATTTGAGATTTGATTAATTTATTACACCCCGAGGGGGTGGCAATCCTTATTATTACAATGATTCCTGTCTTATATACAGTGGCATTCGTGTCTCACAGGGCACGCTTTGAAGTAAAATAATAATAATAATAATAATAATAATAATAATAATAATAATAATAATAATAATAATAATAATAATAATAATACTGATAATGGAAATAATATAATAATAACAATAATAATAATGATAATAATAATAAATATTACACAGTAAAGTTTTCTGTCCACGAAGGACTGAACAGCCTCCAAAGTGTGGGTGTTGCACCAGGATGTTGTCAAGGTGGTCGTCTGTCATGAGGTATTTACACATATCGATGAGTGACAGTCCCTGAGGCAGCAGATCCCTGACTGAGGGACACTCAAGGCAGTAGTGCTGGAGGTGGTTGGCGTTGGGCAGGTCACACAGCCTACAGGTGGAGTGGTGCGGGCCGTCGTCCCCAGCCTCGCAAAACTGCCACAAGGGTCGGTATCCGAGACGAAGTCTGGCCGTCACAACATTATGCCTGCGAACTTGAAGACCATGTCGTTGATACCGTGGAGGTGAATGGCGGCAATGATCGTAGTGCCGAATGGACACGCTTTGCGTCCGTTCAGCGTTTGTGCGGCTCATTGTTGGAAGAAGGGAGGCTGAATGTATGGTCTTTTTATAGCAGTTGAGTAGTGGTGCGGCATCATCAGGAGGGGGTGGTAGGCTACAGGGATTTTTTGCAATGAGATCCACAGTATTATTGTGTGCAAGTCCAACGTGTGACGGAATCCAGATGAATTTCACGACGATAGAATTTTCTTCAGCTGCTATCAACTGTCTTTGGATCTGCTGGACTACACTACAGTATGAGGGTTGGGGTGATGAAATGGCCAGGAGGGCAGACTGTGAGTCATATATGACTATCCCATTTAGCTGTCGCTGATTAAGGACATCAACAGCTTTCGGGATCCCATGTAACTCACAGAAGGTGGAGCTGGAAGAATCTGGCAATCTGTGACCAACCCAGCCTCCCTCAGGTGGCTCCATAGTGGGAGAGTAAAGGGCATAGCCAGCGCTACCGTCAGCCTGCAGGGACCCGTCGACATAAAGATGGTGGGCAGCAGGAACCTCAGAAGACATGTTGGCAATGCTTTCTAGGGCTAGTTGTCTCTGTAGAAGGGGCAGGTCACTCTTGGAAGTAGGAGTAAACCATATTCGGGGTCGAGGAAGTTTCCAAGGAGGAGGACCATGATCCACTTCAGCCACAGGAACATTGATGTTGTGTCTTCTGAGGGTGGAGCTGACTGTGGTGATAAGGATTCGAGCGCCGGGTCGGAGGTGATGTCGGGGTGCATCAGGCTGAAGAGAGGCCCTGAGGATGTGAGAGAAGTGTGGAGCAAGATGAGGGGAACTGAGGCATCTTACGCTGAGACATGTCACGTTGGCGTATATTCTTTCTATCAGCGGCGGAAGGTTGAGTTCAGTCTGCATGTTCGCTATTCTTGTCGATGTGGGGCTACCAAGGATGAGGCGCATTGCTTTATTCTGAAGTGTTTTGAGAGGTTGCAATGCCGTTCTAGAAAGCTGACAAAGTGAAGGTGAAAGATAATCAATAACCGATCGAATAGATGCCACACAGATGGTTCTTGCTATAGAGATAGATACGCCAGCGGTGTGGTTAGTGATCCATTTTAGAGGAGACAGGCGCCTCTCTAGTCGAGTCAACAGGTCTTGAATCATGAGATGCTGGCGTTGTCTCGTAGGCTTGTAAGGGATGATGTGTACAGGGGCCCCTAAGTACAGATACTGTGTGCACAAATGTATGTTACTGTCTCCAATTGTAAATACCGGGAGAGTTCTTGGCTGGCGAAGAGAAAAAATCCTACTTTTTTCTGGGGAAATGACGAGGCCACATGAAGACGCAGAGAGATGAAACGAGCGAAGGTAATGCTGTAGATCATCTGGTGAATTTGAGTGGATACAGATGTCGTCTGCGTAACAAGTGATTGTAATGCCCGGCACGTTGGGAAGCAGGGAGAGAAGGCGATGAATAAGAAGATTGAACAAGAAGGGGCTGAGAACACCGCCTTGTGGAGTGCCGAGCTCAAAGTTTTTTATGTTGCTGCAAGCATTCTTGAATAACAC
>CM035194.1:30343444-30351234 GCA_020233015.1 Callinectes sapidus
ACCTGCGTTGGTACGAAGAACGCGCCTCAGAAGATCCCGCCAAGACGAATGATAGCTTGAAAAATATCTCTGAAAGCATTCCACTACCCAGCCCGTCAGTCCACCTGCAGCCGCGCGGTGGAAGGAGCGGCAGGGAGGCAGGTGGACGACGCGGGGAGGCAAGGAGAGGCGAGGCGAGGCGAGGCGAGGCAAGGGCTGGGCGGGGCGGGAATGGGGACGGCCAGGTGAGATGGAGATGCTGCTGACCAGGTGGAGTGTGTGTCTTTCCCCATATTCGTCAACTTTAGGTACACACACACACACACACACACACACACACACACATACACACACACACACACACACACACACACACACACACACACACATTTAGAAGGATGATCGGCGCTATTGTGTGTGTGTGTGTGTGTGTGTGTGTGTTTACAAGAGAGAGAGAGAGAGAGAGAGAGAGAGAGAGAGAGAGAGAGAGAGAGAGAGAGAGCAATGAGGGGGAGAGAGCAAGGGTAAAAGATAGGGAGACAGCGATGATGATGGAGGGGTGGTCTCGACGGCTTCAGATAAGACCAGGCAAATCCCTCCCTTCCTCCCTCCCTCCCTCCCCCTTCTTCGTCCCTCTCATGCTTTCTAACCAAGCAAACGTGATTGTGCTCAGCAGGTCTTCCTCTCCCTCCCTTCACCCTGTGTCCTCCTCTTACTACGTTCTTACCACCATTCTTACCATCATTATTCTTACCATCATTCTTATCATCATTCTTACCATCATTCTTACCAGTATTCTTTTCACACTGTCATTTATGTCTTTTCTTGCATTTTTAGCTGTTTTAGTGATCCTTACAAGTCGCGGTGAAGTGAAGAATGAAGTTGTTTTCTGCGAATCTATATGATCAGACTGGCTACGGTCTTAATGTTGGGCTCGGTAACAAAAAATTAAGCCTCAGAAGACTGTTTTTTGTGTTGCCTTGAGCTTAATCAGTCACTTAGTCAACCGTGAGGAGAATAAGGTGTTTATTTGAATAAGAAGCTGGAGTTAATTATTGCAGGAAAGTGTAGTGACCGTCAGTACCAAGAAGTGGGTAATGTAACTTGACTTTTTGTAGTAAACCTCTGGACGCTGCTGTGACCACTGAGGCAACTCCCTGTCCAAGGAATGCATATACACTACACTTTACCTCAGTTCTAATCTTGTAATTTCTCCCAAAAAAGGTTTTGCTTCTTCTCCAGCATGGCTTTTTCTCTCTCTGTCTCTCTCTTCCAGCAGGCATTTCCTTCACCAGCTTGTCCCCCTCGCAAGCAAACCTTTTCCTTATCCTCCCTTCCAGCTCTTCCCCTGCCGCCACACCAACCCTTTCTCCCCCATCTGCAAGCATTCCCATTCCTTCCTTTCCCTTTCCTACAAGTTCTTCCCCTACCACTACTCAACCCTTTTCTCTCCCTTCCCAAGCAAACCTTCCCTTTCCTGTAAGCTCTTCCCCTTCACAGCAAGCAAGTCTCCCCCCCTTGTCCCCTTCAAGCAAGCTTTTCCCCCTTTAGCAAGTGTTTTTTACCTCTCTCCAGCTAACCTTTTCTCCCCCTGTCCCAAGCAAACCTTCCCTTCCCTGCAAGCTCTTCCCCCTACAAATCAAGCAGCTTCCACTCTTCCCCCCCCTTCAAGCAAGCGTCTCCCTCCGTCACCAGTGTTTTTTACCTCAAGCCAGCCAACCTTTTTCCCATACTTCCATACCCGTCATGTCCCTCTGTCCCATGCAAGTCAATCTAGTGATGGATGTACTTCACTTCCTCGAATACACGTTATCCTTTGAAAGGCGAGTTAGCTGCTACCCTTTCTTGGCCAAATAGACGATGCGAGTGTCAATAATAACGTGTGTTCTTTCCCTCCTTCCCTTCCTTCTCTCCCTGCCGCTCTTCCTGTTTTTCCTTCGCCCTTCTTTCCTCCCTCCTTCCCACCGTTTATGTGTTCTCGCCTCCTGGTCACTGTTTCTTCCCTCGCCCTCTCCACTTTCTCCTCCTAGTTTTCTTTCTGCTCCTCCTCCTCCTCCACACACACTCACACACACACACACACACACACACACACACACACACACACACACACACACACACACACACACACACACACACAACGTCATTTAGTTCCGTTTTAAAATCTGATGTGCTTTGAATATATTCATTATGTATAATCGACCAGACCATGTAGTATTGAACGTTTTAAACCCTTACTTTGCAAACTTATATGATCGTTCGATATCGTAAGTATAGTCCTTCAGCATTCCCACGTAAAAGTTTCCTATATTGAGTTGAAGAAATGTTGGCTATTTTTCCTGGATTCCTATCGAAGAAGAATGTCATGATTTTAAGTTGAAGAAAGTTGTTGTAAATATTCTCTTCTCTTTTTTTTTTTCCTTCCTAACAAGCTTTTATATTACAGTGAAGAAAGCTTAACATTCATTTGTATATCTGAGAAATCCCAATGTTAGGTCAAAGAAAGTTTCATGTAAGTCGAATTAGTCTTCAAAAATTACGCATCAAAATATAACTCCCTTGGAAATGTTCGCAGAGAAAATAAACCAGAAAATTACTTAGCTATAAACATGATGATATCGCGTAATCAATCTTGCTCATTCCTGTCTCTCCACATCCAGCGTCAATTAAAAGCCAAAATATTCACCCTGAGTCAGAATGCATTACCACCTTTCTGAGTTTTCTTGTAATTACTGCTTCTTTTATGGGTCGTAATGCTAATGTTTTGTTAATGAATAGTTCCCACAATAGGAATTCCCCAGGTAAGGGGTTAGTGCGTGGTGGTGGTTCATGTTATTTGCGTCATTTTTTTTTTTTTTTTCATGTAGATAAATTAGACATAAGCTTCTCTCTCTCTCTCTCTCTCTCTCTCTCTCTCTCTCTCTCTCTCTCTCTCTCTCTCTCTCTCTCTCTCTCTCTCTCTCTCTCTCTCTCTCTCTCTCTCTCTCTCTCTCTCTCTCTCAACTTTCATTAATTATTCTTTATGTGCTTGATTGCTTGCTTCTCTTAAAGATCTTTCTTCCTTTATCACTTAATTCTTTCACGTCGATTTCCTCTCTCTCTCTCTCTCTCTCTCTCTCTCTCTCTCTCTCTCTCTTTACCCTTCCTGTTCTCCTCATGTTTTATTTCCTTACATAATCCTTCATTTCCTCTCTCGGTGTTTATTTCTCTGCTTCTATGAAACTCCTTTTTTTCCTTATTTCTCTCACTCATTATTCTTCCTCTTCTACTTATTCCTCCCCTCCTCCTCCTCCTCGTCCTTCATTTCCAGCCTCCTCCTCCTCCTCCTCGTCCTTCATTTCCAGCCTCCTCCTCCTCCTCCTCCTCCTCCTCCTCCTTCGTTTCCAGCCTCCTTGTCTTCTTTCGTCATTCAATATTTGCTAATTAAAGTATTCCTAAAATTAACTTCCTAATTATTTGACCTAATACCTTCGCTTGATTTTTACTCTCCCTCTCCCTCTCCCTCTCCCTCTCTCTCTCTCTCTCTCTCTCTCTCTCTCTCTCTCTCTCAACAGGATTTTTTTTATATGTTTAGTAAAGAGGTATATGCAATCGAACTAAAGTAATTAATAACCTCGACTAATTAACACCATAGGTTATGAATACAAGTGCAAAAAGAATAAGAATTTCGTAACAATACAGGAGAGAAGTGGGAAACATAAACTTGAACAAAAATAAACGAGAAATACAACAAAAAAAATAAATAAATAAATAAACACAGAAAAACATACAAAATGCAGACGGATATACACACACACAAACAAACACAAACACACACACAGACAGATGGAACGAAGCTGTTAATTGGAAAAAAATAAATGAATATCAAAACACTGATAGAATATATAAAAAAAACTAGAAATATCAATTAAAAAAATGAAAAAGAAAAACACAAAAAATGAGGAAAACCAAATATAATGCAAAAAAGAGAAAGAAAATCATCAAAAAAGGGAAAAAGATGTGACAAAAGAGGAATAGAACACACTTAGAGAGAGACATATCAAACAAAAACAAAAAAATTACAAAACGAGAAAAAAAAATAAATGTATGATAAAAGAAAAAAAAAATGTGATGAAGGGAGTGGAGCGAGGTCACACACACACACGCACGCACGCGCACACACACACACACACACACACACACACACACACACACACACAGAAACACACACACACACACACACACACACAGACAGGAACATAGACAGACAAACACCCACTCCCGACAAGATGACCTCATCCTCCTCTTCCTCCTCCTCCTCCTCCTCCTCCTCCTCCTCCTCCTCCTCCTCCTCCTCCTCCTCCTCCTCCTCCCTTCATCACTCTTCCGTCGGTGCTCCCTTCCGATCAATCACACTCCCACCCGCGGACAAGACAAGGTAGAGATGTGCTATCACTTTTTTTTATCTTTTTTTTATAGATTCAGATGATTTGAATCCAAATATTTTGTTGTTGCGGCTTATCTAAAAAGCTGCCAAAAGGACACGAATTTGTGAGCAAAGTGTATGCTGTCAGGAATACAAAAGAACCTTGAGCTTTACTAGTGAGAGGGAGGATAGGAGAGCGTCACCATTGGAAATACAAGTGCTAAGTGATAGAGGAAAATAATGGAATACATTAGATCATTATTCATTCCATCTTGACTGTCTTTCGGAGTTGGAGCAGCACAAGGTGAAGGAGGTGGAGGGGGCAGAGAGCGAGAGGAGAGGAGGGGGGGAGCAGTCTCGTGTCATACATCTACCACCGCTGCGCCCGTCTCCAGGGTAATTACCAGCCTTCAGATGGCCAGAGGTAAACAGTGATCAGTGAGGTGGACTGCAATGGGTGGTGGGTGATGGCGCCTTGCTGGTAAATTCCCCTTCCTCCCCCCCCCCTACCCCCCCAGCCCCAGCATATACGTATCTGTCACTCCACGCACAAGCTCATCATCACACACACGCATAGAGAAGCTGAGATTACAACACGTAGGTACCGAGGTGTAGTGAGTGTCCCCATTGCCATTCATCATCATCGTCATCACTCATCCATCAAGGCCTCTGTCATGCCGAACCATTTGCTCCTTCACGTCATATATTATTGCACAGTCGCCCACCAGCCTACTCCTATCCTGGTCATTGCCTGTACCGCCGCGCCGCCATGAGCCTCTGCGCCTTTCCTAATCCGCCTTTCCGTTCCCCGCATGACAAGCGCCGTCACCAGCATTCCCGCTCGTCTAGACTGCCCCGCCTCCGCACCATGGCAGCCTCGCGATAAGAGATAAGCACTGAAATCGATCATACACAGCCACATTGCTTACCCCACACGCTGCGCCCTCGACCTTCAGTTATTTATTTATTTCTTCTCTCTCTCTCTCTCTCTCTCTCTCTCTCTCTCTCTCTCTCTCTCTCTCTCTCTCTCTCTCTCTCTCTCTCTCTCTCTCTCTCAAATAAATAGAGCCTCAGACCACCCAGATTGTGGGATGCAGACTAGTTGGTCTGTCCTTAACATACAGCAAGCGGTCTTAAAAGCAAACGCAATCAAACGTAAAGGCAGCCAGCCACTAGCCAGCAACCATTAGCCAGCCTCGCCTTATTGGAAACATTGGTGATGACGGTCAAGCTTTGTTAACTTTCAATACAGCGTAAGAGTATCACATAAGACAGTGGCTGGTTGGGTTCTTAACTCAGTGTCATTGGTAGAATTCAATATAATCCAAGAAACAGTGAAGTATAAAGAATTCATTTTCATCAAGATAGTCGCAGTAAGTTTTGTGGGATTGTAAGGAAGTCTGTCGCCATTTCAGGTTGGTTTTCAGTATGTATTTAATTTTAGTCAAGATTTACTCAAGAAAGATGAGAGCGACTTCCTCTGTGCTGAAATTTCATGCGATTCGATACTTATAATGTCGAAATCAATTGTATGTGTAGGTAGTTAATATTTTGTTGATGGTGCCATATAGGACACGTGTTAATGGAAAAGAAAAGTCAACTTGTGTTTACTTTCTACACTTTGAAGACGATATGTTTTCACTTCAAATGTATAGGTTCATCTCGCAGCACCAAGCAAGGCGCAATAGGTGACTCCGCCAGCACAGCGCCACCAACAGCCTTTTAATGATTTGTTGTCTTGCCGGCTCAGCAAGGACGAAAAAAAAAAAGTTTGTATACCCTCGTGTTGACCTCAGAGTCTCGTCATGCCATTAGATTCTCGGCATCCTGCAGCCCAGGAAGGTCTTCATAACACAATTCTTTCATTATTTTTTCTTCAGCGTCTCAGGACAAAAAGAAAAATCAAAATCCAAGTTGAATATTGTGCAGAGGTAAAAAGATAAAGAAATTTGTGCAAAAAGTAATATATTGCACATCGTAATTGTTGAAATTGCTATGATTGAGTTCACCCAACAGTCGGGCCGCCCTCGTGCCTGCAGGCGGTATCCACAGTTAATATCATCATTATTTTTGGCTAATAAAGGCTGCCTATGCTTGTTATATGTGTGTGTTTTCTTATTTACACACACGCAACAGTACCGAAGCCTGCAGTTGCCATTCTCCTCACTCAACTGTTCCTTCAAGTCCCCCTCAAGAATGTACTGCTCTCAACCCACATCCACTTTCTGGAGCCGCCTTCTCCTCCTCCTCCTCCTCCTCCTCCTCCTCCTCCTCCTTTTCCTTCTCTTCTTCCTCCTCCTTTTCGTTTTCCTCCGTCTCGTGAATAATAAGGAAATATATATAACCACGTATTCATATTTCCGCCTCCCTGACCTCCATCATTATCTCTCGTTTCATGATAAGTGTGTCTGGCATTCCTGATATCGCCTTCCTCATCGCGAGCCTCACGCAGCTTGAATAATATATTTGTGCCCCTCAAAAAAGTGAGAACATGTCGGATAGTGACGCCATGACTGACAGAATTCCAGATTGTGTACGTTAATTCGCTCCCTAAAGACTGCTAGGTGGCCGCAATGGGGCTGGAAGAAGGCGGCAGTTCACGGCGGCGATGGTTCCACCCACCAGTCACAGCGCGGCGGGTAATGAAGGAGAGTTAAATTGAGCGTTCTATCACCAGACCGGCACACGATATTAACGCTGATTGTTAGACAGTGATGGCCGTGCGTATGCAGAGTGGCATGAACTGCGGGGAGCCAACCACAACGCGCAGTAGAGAAACGTTTTATTTTGTATTGAACAACCGCAGCAGCAGCCAATTTGTCTTATGCCAGCTACTGTTTTAGGACAAGTGAAAATGAAATCATAGTATTCCCTCCCTTCCATAACTGCGCATTAAAAAATCATGTGCTTCGTCCACCTGCGCATCAGGGCCATTAATGATTTTCTTGTGATGTTTAGGAAAGAAAATAAGACACTAGCGGGGTTTGTATTTCCTTTGTTATGTCCGTAGCGCGCTTATTTGCATTGGTGATGAACGCACGCCCGGGAATATAAAGTAACGCGGCTGATTAGAGTCATTGGAGAAAAGTGTGTGTTCTGCAGTGACTGAGCGGATTTGCAACTTGCCAGATCTACGACTTTTGAAGTATTATTTAGCTGTTGTTTTCATTATTATTATTATTATTATTATTATTATTATTATTATTATTATTATTATTATTATTATTATTATTATTATTATTATTACTATTGTTATTCTTATTGTTGTTGTTATTATTATTATTGTCCTTGCTGTTGCTGCTGTTCTTATTCTTGTAGCTTTTGTAGTTATTCCATAGTTCTAATATTACTGGTGATAGTAACAATAGTAATATTTGTGGGAGTAGTAGTAGTAGTAGTAGTAGTA
>CM035194.1:30419821-30437775 GCA_020233015.1 Callinectes sapidus
GAGAGAGAGAGAGAGAGAGAGAGAGAGAGAGAGAGAGAGACCATCAGATCCTTAGTTCTGAAGTTGTATTTTCTTCCCTTTCTTTTTTTTCACTTTTTTCATACTTTTTTTTTCTCGCGGGGTTTTAGCTACGAGCGTTCGCCGTGTACCAGACAACGGGCAAACACGAGAACCCTTTCAACGCTGTGGCTTCTCGTCTACTCCTCCTCCTCTTCCTCCTCCTCCTCCTCCTCCTCCTCCTCCTCCTCCTAGTGGTGTTGGTCCGTCCGTCGATCGGGAAAGCATTCGTCTCTCGCCTCGGGAGGACTTCTGAAGGGGATGCAATTAGCAGTATTTCCCGCCTCCGAAAGTTATGATTACTTGAAGTGGTGCCGCTCATGACTCCCACCGCTAGCAGAGAATAGAAAGAGTAAATGGTGAGGAGAAGCGCTGGGTACGTTCGAGTACAAGGCGGCGGCGGCGGCAGCGCATCGAGGTAAGAAAGGGAAAGACGAAATACTGCTGGAGTGAGGGAAGAAATGTATAGAATAATATTAGACGATCAGAATTAGATAGTGAAGCTGGTTTTGACGAGAGAGAGAGAGAGAGAGAGAGAGAGAGAGAGAGAGAGAGAGAGAGAGAGAGAGAGAGAGAGATGAATTGGTGTATCGTTGGAAAGAAGAAACTTTTGGAAATTGACAGACAGAAAGACACACAGACAAGCACGGCAGACAAATAAAATTGTTCAATTGCCGAAGAATTTACAGCAGGAGGAGACAAACAATACGTGTCTTTCATCCCTGGCCATCCTATACAGGCGATTATAGTGAGGTGGAAACCCTTCTTCCTCCGGTCTCTTTCCCGCCGCTCCTCCCTCCCTTCCCGCCTCCCGTGTCCTCCCGCCCCGTGTCGTGTTATCAAGCCACTCATTATAAGGGTTGTGTTGATCCCCGCGCCGGCCCTCATAATGCTGCCGAGAATATTGATCAGGGGTGATGAACGAGCGCAGCAGAGGAAATGTCACCTACACACTGCGTTCCCTTCGCGAGGTCGCCGATTGGTGGATGAAAACGACCAATCGCATGTCGTTTTACATGTAAGGAAATTTTAAGTGCTGTCGGTAATGGAGGAAATGTCGGGTCTGGCGGGGAGATAAGAATGAGCTGCATCACGTTTATGAGAGGGTGAGGTGGAGCTTTCCTTGTCGTATATTTTGTCGTTTTTTCCTCCAAAACTCAAGATCCAGGGATTGGCTAATACGGCATTGCATGGGGTTTGAAATGTGTTTATTTTGTTTGCACTCTTGCTGTGTTTTGTCACTTTAGTTTCCTACACTTGGTGTTTAAAGCCAATTTATGCTTGGAAGAAATAAAAGTTATTTTTATTGTAGTTTGCCAAGTCCCGCCAAGCACGGTCCTTTCCTGGCCAGGAGCAGCGCCTGCCCGTGGCACTGCGAGCTTAACCACACACGGAAAACGTGATGATCGGCCACACACTGGACGGTGACCAGGAGATATGAACTGTAAACTCCCCTTTTATAAAGTGTACATGTACAACAGTACCAAATAAAGAAATAGCGTCAACTGATAACGACAGAAATTTTCACGAGTTTCAAATAACGTTAGTAAGAGATCTTTAAGGTCAATTTCTGGCGAATTACAAAGCTCGTAGAAGAAAGGGATAGGTTACCATCTGATAGAGATAGTATAGTTTTACAATATAAATAACTTAAAAGGTAATGATATGAAAAAGCTTTCTCCTCATTGGCTAGCGTATAAACGACGCGGCGTGCTGATTCCAAGAGGCTGACAACTCGGGATGCCTCTCCTCTCCTTTCCGCGATACCTTATCAAACGACCTGCCGGAATAGCCTCGTCTCCTAGCCCGATTACTTACCTTACTGCAAGTGTGTGTGTGTGTGTGTGTGTGTGTGTGTGTGTGTGTGTGTGTGTGTGTGTGTGTGTGTGTGTGTGTGTGTGTGTGTGTGTGTGTGAAAGAGAGAGACCTCGAAACCTGCGCCTCTCTTTGAACTGGCGACAATAACCTTCCAGCAAGAAAGGAAACTCCTGACACTTACATAAACGAAGGCAGCCGCGTGGGGTCGTTCGCGAAATGCCCCACCGAGAACGACGATGTTTTGCTCCGCTTCAAAATTATGTCCAGACTCGCAAACCAAGTTCCAGGTATTCAGACAAAGGGCGTCTTGGCTGGACACACCTTCCTCTAATCTCTTCCTAGATGCAAATTTCCTTCCCAGATTACACATTTTCCTAGTAAAAAACGGTCGTGAGATAAGCGTAGTGGCGGAGCAAGGCTTGATGCGATGCCAAGGAGATGGCCGTCACATGAATCTCTCGAAGGGCGTCCCCACCAATGAGAGGCAGGGGCTGGCGGGCGACGCTGCGCGCTGGTGGGACGTCTTCAAACTCCGTGCCACTCTCCCGACGGTGGAGAAAAAATAATTAAATGAGGAAAAAATGTGTAGGGCCTCTCCACTGTCATTATCAAAGTTTTCATTGCTGATGCTGGGTAGATATGAATTTCGATTAGAGAGAGAGAGAGAGAGAGAGAGAGAGAGAGAGAGAGAGAGAGAGAGAGAGAGAGAGAGAGAGAGAGAGAGAGAGAGAGTGTGTGTGTGTGTGTGTGTGTTTATCCTGCAATAGAATTTTTTTGTCATTTATGACTTTTTTATGTCTCGCCGTTGCCTCTTCCATTGTATGGCAAGAGAAAACACCTAAACTTCCTAGAGAATCTGTTCGTAGCTCTTGATGGCTTACAAAGAGTGTGTGTATGTGTGTGTGTGTGTGTGTGTGTGTGTGTGTGTGTGTGTGTGTGTGTGTGTGTGTGTGTGTGTGTGTGTGTGTGTGTGTGTCTGTGTGTGTAAAATTATACTTTTATTGATTTAGTTGACAGGCGGGTAGATGTAGTGGTAATAATTCTTAGGTAACATGGGTGTGAAGTAAAGTTTCGAGTGTAGATCACTTCTGACCTTCACTCCTACAAAAGAGTGGTGCAGCGGCCACTTTTACGTTTTTCGGGAAGTTTGTTTAGTTTTTAGTCAATATTTAAAAGCAAAACCTGAATATCACTGTCCACAAACATGGTATTAGTAGCGGACCCCTCCTTTGATGTGAAGCCTTCAGTCTCTCCTGGTGGGGCTCCGTAACCTTGCCCTGCACAACACCTACAACTTATGAGAGTAACTTATTTTACCTACCCTCGACTTTTAACAAATAAAGGAAAATTGTACAGGTTGATGGCTAAAAGTATAAACTTATATAAATTTCAATGGCCTTTCCGAATTATATTGAGCATAAATACGGTTCTTCTTAGTGATTATTCCCCCTTCCATTCTTACCTATTTTCCCACGACACTGTTTAGTTGTGGTAGTTGGAAGAAGATTGTACGGCTTGTAGCGGTAAAATGAAAAAGTAGTAGAACATCAACTTTGATTTGAGACAGGTGTTTCTAATTCATGGCTTCTCTTCCGGCACAACTGCAGTACATGTGCAAGTGTGTGTGTGTGTGTGTGTGTGTGTGTGTGTGTGTGTGTGTGTGTGTGTGTGTGTGTGTGTGTGTGTGTGTGTATTATTATCGCAACGCCAAGGTTCTTCCCTCCCCGTGGGCCAGTCTGACAGCCGGACCCTCACCAGCCCTCTCTCCCTTCCTTCCTTGATGATAGCTTTATGCTTTCAATTTGTGATGTTTATGGAGTCGGCGGCCGGGACCTGCGTGCTCGGGTATGGGCTTATCTCCGCTACACGACTTACTCCTCCACTCGTAGTAACAATGAAAAACTTGTGAGCAATCAGTCCTTGTTGGGCGTGGTTTAGTTCTCCTCGCAGCTTATTTTATGAGCATTTCTGACACTAAATAAAAAGGAATGACTTCTGACATTTTCTCTCGTACACAACAAGACTCATGTGCCACGGTGACCCTCATTGATTGCGCCCCACTCTCAACTGCACCAGCGATGACGTACGAGTAGTTAGCGGTGATTGATTCCTTCTAGTATATTGTAACGGACCTGAGCCTGGAGGTGAAAGAACACATGATGCAGCGGTAAAATCTTCCCACACGCCAGGACCGGGAGTGGGGATGTAAGCTTCTCCACGCAGATCGTTTAACAGATGGCGAGTCAGTGGCCTGCGGAGACCCGAGTGGCGACCCAGACTCACACCACCGTGTCCGCCCCACAAGATGGATATGTAGATTGTGCCCCGCGAGAATGATCCCAACCTAGTATCAATCAGACGCACTCAACTCTATCCAGATACTCACGACACGTCACGGAAGGAAGGTGGCGCTGCTTTCTTCCCTCTTCTCACTCCTTCCTTCATACCGAGGTGCAGAATTTCACACCTTAACACGTCTCGTCTCCTGTTGTAGTCTTTTTTAACACCTTTTTTTGTGTGTCGTTCGTTTCTAATCGCGGAAAAGTTGGATATTGGCATTTGTTTCCTGCTTTCTTCTTCTCTTTTACAATGTTTCAGTTTGTATTCAATGTCGAAGTAAAATCTACGAGAATCTCATAAAAATGGCGAATTTGTGCAGTCGGTCTTAACAGTATGTTCTACTAAGAGTACTTCTCCAAAATTAAAGTGTCCTCCCTAAAAAGGAAAGCTTATAGTTCTGTTGATCTTTTATTTAATGTGATTCCTTTAAACCAATCACTTCCATTAGCATCACACGCATAACATTCAGAAAAAGATAGAAATAAAAAGGACTACCTAACTATCATGTATTTTCCGGTGAGCCGCGTGTATTCAGTGGGATAGAACCGTAACTAACGCTGGATGATAACGTACATAATGGTCTGCCCAAACTGAATGGGTAAAACTATGCATGATTTTAGCTTTTCACATTAAATTACTGTGAAAAAATAGCAGGTTTTGTTAGTGATTTTCCGAGTGAGGCAAATAAAGGTTTGCTGTGTCATCGTGTCGCTCTGGAATATCGAAACCACCACCTCATCCTCCTGTAATGGCCGTCACCTCCACAAGGCCGTCAGGGACACCTCGCCGTGCACCCCAGTACTCTGCCTCGCTTGAGTGACATTAGTGTTCCTGGTGAAGGGTTTTTTTCCTTTCTTTCTTTTTTGGCGACAAAGCGAACCAATGGACAAGGGGCAGGAAGGGTGTTACACTCGTTCCTGTCTGGCCCTGAACACCTGTGAGGGTCCCTGTAGCCACCCCACGAGAAATACAAGAGAGCAAGTAGCAATTTGCAACCTTCATTCATCAGAGGTAAGAGGCATGTGGGGATCGGGTGTAATTGCGAGTGGGTTTGCACGGCCGCAGATCTGCACCGCCGCCACCACGTTCATTTGACCGCATACATCACTGCTACCCACACATTAACATAATAAGCACCAGATCATTGTTGAGGAATATTTAATAAAGCGGCGGCCACCTCGCGTCTCGACTCAGAGGTGAAGACGAGAACGGAGTGATGAAGTTATTAAAAAGCCAATCCATCACTGGTTGTTCCTCGAGGTGTTATCCTTATTATCTTAGAAGGGGTGTTAAAGACAGTGTCGCCTGAGATGCGAGGGAGAGAACAAAGGGAAGGAGGTGGGAGATTAAATAAGACCACGTAAAGATGAAACTTCAATGCGAATTCCAGAGAGGAAGAAAGAAAATAAGAGACGGAGAAATGTAATATGTGGAAAAGAAAGATTTCTGGAAGAAGGCAGTATGTCTTATGTGTGAGTTTTCTGGGGGCTTTTTTTCTGTTATACGTGTGTGTGTGTGTGCGTTTTCCTTAAACAGTCACTCCCCACAATTAGCAGACCTTCTGGAGCATGTAATCTTATGACTAAATGTGCCACTCTGTGTATCAATTTACTAACGGAAGACAGTCCGTCGAGACATTAAGAAAATCACACAGCTCTTATCGTTCGTGTTTGGCCGCCACTAAGACAGGTATATATAAACGCACCTGCGCCCCACAACCCAGGACTGTGACCACCCCAGACCCCAGTCCTCGCCCTCCCAAGCCTCCATGCGGAAATGACCCACCGCAGAACAGTCTCACATTATTAACTGAGCCAACCTAGGAATACCAGACCCGCCCGCTGCAGAATGTAACAAAAGAAACGCTAAAAACAATGAGGAAGGGAACTGAAGATGATGACAACCCGAGAGAGAGAGAGAGAGAGAGAGAGAGAGAGAGAGAGAGAGAGAGAGAGAGAGAGAGAGAGAGAGAGAGAGAGAGACTTGTATAAACAGTGTTCATAAAGCATGGGCGTAGCGGCCTTGGAGATTTTTGAACGTTCAATTAAGATTCGCCCCGCGCCCTGAGAGATAAACCATGATGCGAAGTATTTTAACACAGCAGCGAACATTTATCTAACTCGTATATTTTAACACTGCTGGAATTCATAATTATGACTAGCGTGGGGACGACTCCCTGCTACGTGACCAAGATCTGAATTGAGGAAACTCCCCCCCACCTGGCGCCCGCCCTCTGCTGGCCACTGGAAGCAACACGCCCTCACACTCCTGGCAGGGGGGTGGGCAGGGGGTGGAGGGACGGAGGGGTGGAGGGGGGAAAGCGCTCTTGGATTTCATGTGACAGTCGAGCAGTAAAATTGACGCTCTTTTCAACCGTGGATAAGTTATTGCCTTCCTGTAGAGAACAAGAAAGAAAAACGTAACTCAATTATGATTTCCTATTTAACTTCAGTACAAATTATTGCAAACATACAAATACGAGCGAGCGAGTGATTGCACATGCTGACGAAAAGTTGTCTGCGGACCTGCACACGTATTCGTTCTGTGGTGATTATTGTGCGTGACGAAGATGTAAAGGCACCGAGGAAGGAAGGGGGGAGTAGTTCACCCCTTCAGTACTGAGACGCATTTTTATACTTATACTGCTTAATTTTTGGCGATTTTCTACAGATTCAGAAACTCATGTGGGGATTAAAATAGTAAAGACTGAGACCATTAATTTTCTGATCTCCATAGTCCCTTCCTGATGTCAATGAAGTAGTCTTATTACACCCAAAACTTGTAGTCAAAATGCGTTACAGTGATGAAAGGGTTAAGCAACAACGATTGCGCCAGAGGAGAGATAGGGAATGAAGTGACATGACGGTGGAGGTGTGACGCAGCGCTTACCTGAGTGTGACGGTCTGGAGGGCAAAAAAAAGACGGATTAGCGGCAATGATAGGGTCGTAAAAGAAGAGGAATAGCGCAGCCGACCACACACCCAGGCTACAAGATCGTCTGCTTCTCCGATGACGAAATTCAGCTAAATATTTATTCTATTTGGGTTTTCTCGTCTTGTCTTGAGAAGTGTTCATTATTGCCTGTTTATCAAATCATTTACTGGCAGTGACTTCCTCCAAAGAATAGGTTTTCTCGGTAAAAAATGAAGAATTTCTGGAGAGAATACATCAAGTGGAAAGGAAACTTCATAATTCGTACCAAACTTTAGATATATGATTAATAAGAAAGAAGTAGCCAGTTTTTAAAGCTTTCGCCCATTGGAGTTCATAGTATATAATTTGTGGGCCACGCTAGCTTCCTGAGTCAGTGATGATTATTTTATCTGCATAGTTTTCTCTTTTTTATTATTAACGACGGAGACTTAAATGAGCTGAGTCGTATTAAAATTATCGTACTTTAGCACACCACCACTGGCAAATAAATACTTTTTTTTCTTATATTCCAATGTCTTTTATATATTTTTATGTATATACGTACGTCTCGTCCATCTACTCACAGAATAGGTATGTCTTCCTTCCCGCTAACTTTATTTTCTTTACTGTTATTACTTTATTTTTTATCCTTTCGCACCTTAATGATTCCTCGAGAAGGAGCGTGGAAGCGTATCACGTCATCACTGTGTGTGTGTGTGTGTGTGTGTGTGTGTGTGTGTGTGTGTGAGCACGCACGCCACGGTCAAGGTTTTTTTTTTTCAGCATAACACCTTTGTCTTGGCCTCAGCTCCTCTCAAGATAGTGTTAAAAAGAGTCTGTTTGAATCACTCACGGTCATTAAGGCGACTATTTTTAGACCTTTGAGAAGAAAAATGTGTGTGTGTGTTTGTGTGTGTGTGTGTGTGTGTGTGTGTGTGTGTGTGTGTGTGTGTGTGTGTGTGTAAGTGTACATGCGCGTCTTGCCTTGGTGGCCACGAGACGCAGGCATTCCAATCAAGCAAAGTTGAATATCATGTAAAGAAATGAAATTGTGTGCATTCATCGTGGCTCTTTTTTTTTTCTTCTTTTTCGCCTTTTTTTTCTTTTTGTTTTTCCTTCCTTGCTGGTTAGTGATGGTTGGCTAAGTTACGTCAGCCAGCTGTACTCTAACTTGACGGAAAGTGAATTAAAACAATTTACGATGACTGCAGCTGGTATGAAAAAAAGTGAGGTGAAGTGATGTGGCACAAAAGCTTTGCCTGGGAGAAGAACTGTTGCTGCACGTCACCTCAACGCTACCTTTGGCCCTCAGCGATTGGTAACACTCAATTAGTACCATTGTATGCATATAACTGACGACACATGCTAACTTACAATGTTGATGGAGAATGATACCCAGCGAGTGAAAATTTCTTGAACATATGGCAGTGAGGAGAGAGAGAGAGAGGGGGGGGGGGAAGGGGTGTATAGGAAATAAAGGAAGAGACAGATACGTACATGAAGAGGAAACTGCATCTCTATCTGTATTATTTTTGTCTTGTGAAGATAACGAAGTGATGAAGAGACGTGTACATTTAAGTATTTGGATTCTTACACCTCTATATTTTCCATCTATTGCATGTAAAGTAATGATCATTATTAGGGTAAAAGAAATAAAATCCAGCAGGAAAAAATATATAGAATCTTCCCAGTATTTACTTTATATTCTACTTCCTCAATAAAAACGAAATCACTTGAGGAATAAAGTAACCGATCCTCATACTTGACTCCCTTTTACCTTCCAGTCTTCCTTTTCTTTATCTTTTCCTTATTTTCTTTGTAAATTCATGTGTCCTTCCTTCTTCGTATCTTTTATTACTCTTATATTCTTCCTCCTTCCTAGTTTTATTGTTCATATTTCCCGCCCTCAGTCCCTTGCGCCACGTGTAGCCAACAGCGTCATTCCCACTCGTCCTTTGTTGCGCTAAGGAGCAGATGCGCTTTTTTCCTCCTCCGTCTTCGAGCGACGTAGATAAATTCGCAAGATTGAACTTCGACTTATAAGTTTAAAGATGAATGCTGTTTGCTACCGAGAATTTTCTGCCTACACACACACACACACACACACACACACACACACACACACACACACACACCTCACTCTCTCTCTCTCTCTCTCTCTCTCTCTCTCTCTCTCTCTCTCTCTCTCTCTCTCTCTCTCTCTCTCTCTCTCTCTCTCTCTCTCTCTCATCCCAATCTCGCCAGAAAGTCACCACCGCATTTCTTTTCTTCTTTTTTTTCCTCGCATGAACTACAATTAATTTATAACGCAAACCGTCTGAGTAATGCGACGTTCTTTTAGCGCAGAGCTGGTAAGTGAATAATACAAATACCGGCGGCGTCCCGAGCCACAGTAATGATGGGAGGGAAAGCTGAAGGAAAATTTCGTAATGGTCGTATTCAATTTATTCTCCTTCACTGAAATATTTCGGAGATTATCAACTGTGAAAAATATATAAGAGATAGAACGTTTGAACCATTACTCTTAGATGCACCGCGGGAGTGTGTGTGTGTGTGTGTGTGTGTGTGTGTGTGTGTGTGTGTGTGTGTGTGTGTGTGTGTGTGTGTGTGATAAAGAGGCTGAGAAAGAAGCCGTAATTGGCCGCTCTCTGGGATCTCGTCAATTAGGACATTCCTGAGATAACATTACACACGATAAACCGGAGGAAAAATAGTACGAGGAAAGGGAGAAGGCGAAGCAGGAGGCGGAGGAGGAGGAGGAGGAGGAGGAGGAAGGAACAGAAAAGGAAGCGAAGGAGGAAGATCTGACAGTATAACCATCTTGAAGCCGTATTCAGCATTATGTGCCACAGGCTAAATCTTTTTTTTTTTTTCTTGTAGTTCTCTAACTGTATTGGATTCCTGCTTCCATCTGCTTGATTAATACTCCCGCAGTGCAGCAGCTATCAGGGAGGTTCTGGTGCCATTTCTGTGTACAGATAGAGTGTTTGGCGTTGTTTGTGTTGCCTTAAGAGGTTCAGCTTAATGAGCGCTGATAGATGTCGTACATTTCCAGTCAATGCTCCTGTGCATAATTCAGATTTATAGGTTAAGGGAAGTCAAAAGAGTTGAGTATCCTTCCTCACTGAACCAACAAATTACAAGGATGAATTCAGTTCACCGCAAAATTGATGCATTCATACACAATTTACACGTAGCGAGGGTGCACACACATACACATAAACACACCCACACACACACATACACACACACACACACACACACACACACACACACACAAATCCCCTCTGTTATTGTACAAACAAACCGTTGAATGATAGACTCTTCTTATCGATGCTACACTGCCATTAAACATATTTATGAAGCTTTCTTATGAACAGTTACATTTGCAAAAACATTAGGAAATATAATTGAATTTTTACTGATATCATTGAACCCGAGTTGCCTTTAACCGATAAAATATGCGAGAGTTGATGCACAAAACAGTCAGTGACACCTGTTGCCTTCAGGAGGAAGATAATTCATACACGTCTCGAGGAACTTGCTAAACACATTTCCTGCACAGTATTTTACAGTATTTATTGCGACTTTCTCAGCTTTCTCGCTGAACTTGAACCAAGACTCACCGTGTGGCATGTCCCTATTCACAAACGCTTTGCTCTCTCACCACGACTATTTTTCAAGGCCACGGAGATGATTAGCGGGATTTTTAAGAGTGTTTCTCAACTTAATAATGTAGAAATCTTGTCACTTTGCCTCTGGAACCAAAAAAAACACTTTAAAAATTCATGTAAATTTAGACAAGACCTTTAGAAATAGTGGAGGAATTGCAAATGAAATAGCAGAAAAGAGTAAAATGGTGGAGGAAGCACAGAAGTGTTTAAGAATACGAGCCACAGTGTCAGGTCAGGCCGCGGACCCACCGACCACCCTCACAGGTCCTGGCCGCGGGTGGGGTGGGCGGCTGGGTGGTCCTTGATGCCTGACTCCTCCCTGCTAAGCTCCCCAATGAGCCTCGTCATCCCGCGTATGTGTTTTGACCCGATAAGGTTTGGTCATGTTTGATTCTCCTCATGACGTTAATCGCCTCGCTGGAAATAAAGTTCAGGGGTCTACAGAGGCAAGCGTGCGAGGAGAGTCCAGGTAGCGGTTGTCAGGATTTACTGGGCCATAGAAGCGAGGCAGATGAAAATATTATTGTTTGTTCCTGTTTTATTTTTCGCATGACGCTAACTGCTTCACCGGATGTAAAGTAAGATGGCATTTTGAACAGCAGAAGGAGAGGCAGTGAGTGGAAAGTCCATGTAGTGTTGGCTTGTCTTTCCGTGCCGTGGATGTTAAGTGGTCGATGATATAAATCCCTATTGTATATTGCCTATTTGTCTATCAACGTGCATGAGTAGAAAGAAATGTCTGCCTTCCTTTTAACCTTGTATATATACTAGCCAACGCTCAAAATGCTAATCATGATACTTTATAGGTTTGTCCTCTATGCATACAATTTTTTTTCAGTAGAGCGCACTTGGTAGAAGAACTCGTAATATAAATAATTGTCATCTGTGGAGTAACTTCAAGCATAATGAAACAAAGAGAATACAGTGGAGACCCCCACGCAAGGCAAGGCAATAGCTAACCTTGTACTTCAATGGATACCTACCTACATAGATCTTCGTACTCATATAATGTGCAACTATTGTGGGAAGCAACTTTTAACCTGTAAGGGGACTGGCAATTGAGTGGGTTCTTTACTTTCATTGTTTTTATTGCCCTTGGCCAGCTACTCCCTCTTAAATTTAAAAAAGTTTACAAACACACACACACACACACACACACACACACACACACACACACACACACACACACACACACACACACACACACACACACACACACACACCACATAAAGATAGCTTTCCTTGCTTTAATGCTGTAGAAGGTACGTAGAGGTCTGAAAAAAGGTGCAGTGAGTGAGGCAGCAAGCGAGGAGAGGTGCGGGAGGGACGGGTCGAGGCCACGCAGAAGAAAACTTGGTAATTGACCCAGTAAAGATAGTTATCTGCAGCCTAATTGGTTTCGTGGCTCATTCTCAGGTGGACTGAAGGATTTTTATTATTATTGCGCATGGTGGAGTCCTCGTGGATGGTGGAGGGGCGTCGCTCTCCTCGGACAAACACTGAGACTTGCTTATCGGCTGAAAGAACACTCACTACTCTCTTAAAGCCTCGACTTTTCCTTTGCCCCTCTCAATGTGTGTGTTTTTTTATTCGTAACACAGATTATTTGTTCTCCGTCTAGGGTTTTTTACGCCAGTTGAAATTGTGTGTATGCTTTTTTATTTTTTGCTGTTCTTCCACTACTTAAATGGTGTTCATGATATCTTCTTTATTATTAATGTAAGATTGCTTTTCTTCTCTTTTTTTCTTTTCTTTTATTTTTTTGTCCTCTGCTTAGAAACTGTTTCCTCAATATCCAGTTTTGCAGAATTCCGTTGTAGTTCACGGTGTTTTTGTTTTTGTTGGAAGTTCCTCTATTCTTTTCTTATTACTTTACCTTATCATAATGCAAGGATGCTCCTCACAATTAGAAGATAAGGAAACGTTCTCTTCTTTTGGTTATTTTTTTTTTTTCCTCTCCTAACACTTCCTGTCAAAATTCATCGCTCGTGTATTTGCTTTCTGATCTCAAGACTTCACATTTGTATTCCCTCACTATCTCTCACTCTTCCTTCGCGCCCCACACCTTCGCCCCGGTCAGCACTCCTTCATCTTCATACCCTTCCCACACCTTTTCCGTGCAGCTCTCCCTCCTCCTCATCCTCCCCCTCCTCCTCTTCCTCCTTTTTCCTCCTCGTCCTCCTCCTCCTCTTACCGCTATTCCTTTCCTTTCTCAATCCACATTTTCTGTTTTTTCTCCTCTTTTCCTACTCCTTCTTTATATTTTGTTTCCTCCTCAAGTTTTCTTCTTTTCCTTTTTACTTTTTCTTTAGTCTTCGTCTTCTCTTTCATCGTCGACGTCATGTTCTTCTTCCTCCTCCCCCTCCTCCTCCGCTTCTTTCTCCTCCTCTTCCTCTTTCTTCTTCTTATTATTATTGTTGTTCTTATTCTTATTCTTTTCTTCTTCTTCTTCTTCTTCTTCTTCTTCTTCTTCTTCTTCTTCTTCTTCTTCTTCTTCTTCTTCTTCTTCCTACATGTCTCTTCCTCCTATTCCTTTCACACTTGCGCCTCTTTCCAACACTACCTTCACTGATAAACTTTTATGATGCAAAAATTTGACGGGTTTAAACAAAGAACTCGATAGTAAAGTGAATTTTAATTTCTCGCCGCACGTGAAAGTCCAGTAATGGCCTGTTGTTGTGTCTTTTTTTTTTTTTTTTTTTTTTTACCTTCTTTATTGCTGACTCGATGACTATCTTGATGCATTGCCCCTCCTCTAGCGGCGCCGCCACCACCACCACCACCACCACCACCACCACCTTCTTCCTCCCCACACTCTCCCTTTGTCTTCCGCGAGAGTCAACAATAGAAAGAGAGTAATTATGTGACGCGGTGGTATAGACTTGTATTTCATTAGTTGGCTGGGTGCTATGGTTTATTTTTTCATCTGCAGAACACGAGAAGGGTGGTGCTCTCTCTCTCTCTCTCTCTCTCTCTCTCTCTCTCTCTCTCTCTCTCTCTCTCTCTCTCTCTCTCTCTCTCTCTCTCTCTCTCTCTCTCTCTCTCTCTCTCTCTCTCTCTCTCTCTCTCTCTCTCTCTCTCTCTCTCGAAACATTAGACCTGCATAAGAACATTAGCAGGAAGATTTCCGCGTGTGTGTCTCCTGGATGAGTTTTACAGACTTGTTTTATAGTTAGCGTGCCATTGAGAAGCGCCTAGGCCAAGCAAATCATTAGGTACGTGTGTGTGTGGTGGGGGAGGGGGAGGGGAAGCGGTGCGGGGGGTGAGAGGGGGCGAGCGCTGGCTGGACAGGTGTGGGTGGGTGTACTAGCGGTATAAGTTCATGCCTGGTCGTTACACTTGTACTGTTGGTGACCCGGGCTTGTAAATAACGTTTTCTTCCTGAGTGTCTGGCAAGGCGGATGTGTTGACGCTGGTGTTTGTGTTTGCTTAACCTTAATACATAGCATACTTTCCCTTCTTCTTTTTTTTTCCATTACTTGTATGTTCTCGAAGACTCCAAAACTCCGTCCCATTTAGCTATCAGGTTTGAGTCGCCACTGCCTTGCCTCTTGTCTTAAGAAATTGTTTTATCGCTCATTACTTTTTTTGGTGCGGTTTTTTTTTTCTCTGTTTTTATTTTCTTTACAATACTTTCTACGAGGCCGGTCAGGTGTTTAAATGTAAGCGTTCTGATGCTAACGAACACACAACGCATTAGACAAAGGCAGACTGATGCATAGGAATCATTTTTTTTTGGCCACCAATGCCTCAGAAAGCAGGTTTAGGTAAATCTAGCTAGTGGCGCTAATGAGAGACGCTGAGGTCGCCACTCCTCCTCTTGCTTCTCCCGGCCACGCCTTCCTTCCCTGCGTCCGGCTCGAGGAGACAACTGGAACGCCACGCTGCAGGAGGAGCGCCGCATGATATATAGTAGTTCACTTCTGCTGGTGTGTAAAAGAAAGAAACGAGTAGTGGAAATGATCAGCTGTTTGGGATATTTAGAGTTGTGATATTTTCTCTCTCTCTCTCTCTCTCTCTCTCTCTCTCTCTCTCTCTCTCTCTCTCTCTCTCTCTCTCTCTCTCTCTCTCTCTCTCTCTCTCTCTCTCTCTCTCTCTCTCTCTCTCTCTCTCTCTCTCTCTCAAGCACGCACCCACATATACACGCACCCACATCCACCCACTCATCCTTCCACACACACACACATACACACACACACACACACACACACACACACACACCAGCATATTGAGATCATGTAATACCTTGTCTTGGCTGTGGCAGGTGGCAGCAGTGTACAGGCGTCAATGTAAAGGTGGATGTGTGATGTGCAAGAGAGATTTCCCCGCCGATGACTGTCGATGACTCCTCTTCCTTACACAGCGAGCCAAGTGTCGTGACATTCCAAGTCATTTGTATTCTTTAGATTTTTTCCCTCCTCTTTGTCTGGCTAAGCACGTACTTCTGACTTCGGCTTATGTAGTTAAAAATAAATGAAAAAAATAAGTAAAAAATCATGTTATTTATAAAGTAGAAGTGCCCATAACTTGTAGTCAAACTCATGATGCAAAATCATAATGAGAAGGTGAAGAAGACAGAATATTGCCGTAAGAATTGGCAAACTTTCGAACAATATAGCTTCGGCAACAGCATTAGTATGCGGTGTCTCCCGCGCCGCGCCGCAGCGCTTCACAATAAATGCAAATTGAGGGTTTACCGGGAGGGAATGGCCAGCCCTTCCTACCCCTCCGACCACCGCCGCCGCCTTCTGTTTGTTGATGATGTGCTGTTTACGAACTTTGTTTTTGCTAGAAATTGTTTATATGCGTCTCAGATTAAAGGTAAGATACAACATTTACTTTATAAAAGGCTACAACATACCCGTGTGTGTGTGTGTGTGTCTTTGTGTGCGTGTGTGTGTGTGTGTGTGTGTGCGTGTGTGTGTGTGTGTGTGTGCGTGTGTGTGTGTGTGTGTGTGTGCGTGTGTGTGTGTGTGTGTGTTTATGCTGGCGTGTGCATCCTTGCAATAGCGCGTGTATATTGTCTGTTTTACGTATTTCATAAAGTTATTATTTTAAAATACCTCCAAAATATACGCACCATTTGTTCACTTACATTCAACAGTGTCAGCACAGAGTACAGAGTCTTAGCGCCAGTAATATAGCTGTTATTGTGTTCATCTCACTGGTGGTTAGTATGCACACCACGCCATCTGACGGTGAGGTGCTTAGCGGCATATCCCTCTGGTGCATGAAAGACGTAGAGTGGAGGCAGCTTAGAAACACCTCTCTGTATGCAGACACTCATCCACCAAGTAATGCACCGATGCCTTCCTAACCACACTCCGTCAAGCCACCGCCGCTCTGCTCCACTCCTTGTAACTGGTCAAGGTTCTCAGATACCAAGCACAACAGAAAACTGGCTTCTTGATCCGTCGTAATGAAGACTTGCTTGGGGAATCTGTGATAGCTGAGAGTTGGGAATGAATGTTTTCGTACTTGGTGTGCCCCTTTCTCACTCTGGAAGTCTATCCGCTCGTCTGGTCAACACAAATACTGTTGGTGCGTATGGGTCGAGAATTTGGAACATTATGCTAACAAGCGATCTGATTTCTGTCAACGTAAAGAGAAACTATGGGACTTTACGGGTCGAGGAGGAAGGATGTTGGAAGCTTACGTTACACTGGCTTTTCTCTACGGGCAAAGATTAATTCCTGAGATTCTGTGGTACTATTGTGGTTTACAAGCAATGTATGTTTCGGAGGAGTAAATCTAAGTTCCAAGCTGTGGGAGCCAAGATATGGTGCTCTTCTGACCCTCTCGCCTTACCGCTCTGTGACGGCCACGGTACTGCTGCGGAACTTTACGGGAATGTAAAGCTGAAGTATTTTTCAAAGCTTCTTTACATGTGAATATATTAAAACCTGCGAGGCATTTATGCTGCGCCGCCACACGTTGCAATGATCACTGTGTGTGTGTGTGTGTGTGTGTGTGTGTGTGTGTGTGTGTGTGTGTGTGTGTGTGTGTGCTCGGATGGATAATTGGCATTTCTTGAGTATGCACTTTCATTAAACCCTTGAAAACTTTAAAGCACTTAGTGTGTTTACAGAATACTTGGCCTTACGTACCTATGATTTAGTAGAAATGTGCACCGCCAGATGGCACTTCACACATCGACACCCTCGCCCGGAGTGAAGAGGGAACAAAAAATCTCCCGTAAATGGTATAATCAACACGAATTCATTTATAACGCCACCTGCTTCACCAACGCTGTCCTCCACATTCTAGAATTTGCACCTAAAATATTTACTAATCCAAGGAAGATTTACCACTTGAAAAGAAAATAAGACCTTATGACTTATTCTGGTTCGGGTCACGCTATTGTGGGTTTTTCTCAAAATTATCCTTAACCCCTTCAGCACAGAGAGAGACATATTTTTCCCGAGTTTTGGGTGTGATTAGACGATTTTTTTTTTTTTTTACAATAGGAAGGATCTATGAAGGTTAGAAGATTAATGGCCAGTGTCTGTACCATTTTAATCCCCCCCCCCCCCTATGAGTTACTGAAGCTATATAATGTCGACAAATGATAAAACAGAATAAGTATAAAAAAAAAACGTGTCCCGGTAATGATGGGGTTTGATAAAATGATCTAATGGAAGAACAGGAACAAAAAAAAAAAAAAATAAATGATCGAGTATTTGAATTTTTTTAGTGCCTCAGCTAATTCATTACTTATGATGATGTAAAGTTTCTTAAATAAAAAAGTGTTGTGTATTAGCCATCAAAAGGTGGAGATGTCAACGCCCTTATGTTATGGATGAGTAACTTCATTTATTCATGTATTTATTATTTATTTCTTTGGTAGGAAAGGAGCAGGCTCAGTATTACTAAGTATCTTTACCTGTTCGCCCATAGATAATAATAAGGAAGTGAGGGATTTTTCAAGCTCTTCGGTGCAGCAAGGGGGTCATATGGCAACGAAAGGAAACAGAAGCAATAGATTAAATATAAAACATGTGCAAATACTACTTTTTTTTCTTCGCTTTCTTTATTTACTTTTCTTTATTTTCCTTTTTCTTTTATCTTCTTCTTCTTCTTCTTCTTCTTCTTCTTCTTCTTCTTCTTCTTCTTCTTCTTCTTCTTCTTCTTCTTCTTCTTCTTCTTCTTCTT
>CM035194.1:30459951-30474739 GCA_020233015.1 Callinectes sapidus
ACACACACACACACACACACACACACACACAAAGGGCATTACACTATTTCTTTGGCGAAGTTCACATTTTCCCCTTGAAGATATCTGACCTCACAATAATTGTTAGTGAGAGCCACCTTTACCTGCCCCTCCTCCACCCCTGCCGTGCCCATCACCACAATCACCACCATCACCAACATATCACCAAGAATCACCACCGCGGAATTTAATGCCAAGTCACAAGTAAGAAAAAAAATCGATCTTTCAAGAATTTCTCTCTAATCATCGGAGACCAAAAAGACAGTGACAAGCTGCACTGCTGATGTAATGTGTAGGTGACCACTTTCTCTCAGATCACGCTCCCCCTCAACACAACTGTGCATCGCCTTGTTAGGGTGCACATGCTCATGGGAAATGTGTGTGTGTGTGTGTGTGTGTGTGTGTGTGTGTGTGTGTGTGTGTGTGGGCGGGGAAATATGCACCCCCCTCCCCCCACACACACCTTTAGCATGATAGCTGCTACTGTATTTTCTGCCCTACAAATGAATTCTACTATTTTTTTTCAAGATTTTTACATAACCAGACGTATTTTTGTCTTGTATATTGCCAATGACAAAAATTTGATTATTTCTAACCAGATATAGGGAAGTAGTACACGGTAATAATGCACAAAGGGATGGAAATCTACAATGGAATTCTTGCACTCGTCGTTTTTATGGTTATCGACAAAACTGCGAGTGGCTGAGGCAGAAGGGGGGGAGGAGTGGCGGCAGAGGTCTGACTGCAGCTTCATTTCCACCTCAGCCTTGGGCCAATCGATTACCAGCCTGTCCAGAGTTATATATTTATTATTCTTATGTGAAAATTTAGTTTCACTGGTGTTTCTCATACCTTGCCGAGCAACACGCTGCTTTCCATAGGGTCAGTCTCTAGGTGTTCTCTTTTCCATAAGAATCTCACATTCATACGTAGAAAACCTCAGTTGTTAAATAGGAGAGACTTTCTTTCAACATTAATTTCCACGAAGCTTCAGTTAAGACTCATTATGGTTTCCCACGATATAGAGAGGCAAATAGAGAGCAATTTCCCTCCCACCAGCTATTCCCCACCCACCTCCCCACACTCAGACCCGAGGGCAGCTCATGACTTTCAGCTGGCTATTTCACTCCACAGAAATCTTTGTCATTTGGCAGGGAAAAAACGCAGAATTGCATTATACTCGTATAGATGTGATTTGGATCCACATGTTAGCAACTATCCTTTACTTTCTTGTGTTGTTCTTACTGCATTACATTTCCATTCCTTGAAGATATCCCCGCCTTTCTCTTTTTACTTATTAACTTTATCATTGCTCCTTTCATCAACATATACACGTATACCATTTTTTGTATCACAGCCAGCCACTCAGGCTCTAGTGTTTACCTCAGTGTTCATTACTTTTTGTGTTCATATTTCTATCATAGGTTTTCCCTCTTCCTTTTTCACCTCTGCTTTCAAGGAATTATTTTCTCACGCTTTCATGTCCAGTGATATAATTTTTCACCATCAGAAACTCGGATATTTCCAGGCAATTATAGTTTTGCCTTTGAATCAAGTCGTATTATCGTTTTCTACCGTGCGAGGAGCGTAGGGGAAACGGAAGACGGTGGTATAAGTTCGTGCATCGTCTGAGAAAAGATCCACAGTTAAAAAGACATGGACTGCCACGGAACAGGTGGAAAGAAAGAGAACAAAGCCACATTATTTGAGGATAGGAAAGACAGTTTTCCACACGAATGTCGAGAAAAAGAATGGGAGTGAGTGAGAAAGAAGAATAGAAGCGTGCACATCGTCCGTCGTAAAGAAACTAAAAAATAATGCCTTGGAGATGTCAAACACACACACACACACACACACACACACACACACACACACACACACACACACACACACACCACGCTATACACACACACACACACACACACACACACACACACACACACACACACACACACACACCACACCACACCACACACACACACACCACACCACACCACACCACACACACACCACACCACACACACACACACACACACACACACACACACACACACACACACACACACACACACACACACACACACACACACACACGTGAAAAAATATTGAAAAGGTGCAATTATAATACCCCCTGAGAAACTTGAGGGGAAATCTCGACACATTTTCTTATCTTTCCCGCTTCGTCTCACGCCTCACCACTTCATCCAGGTATGAAATACTAACTAACTGGACTGTGACCAGGGGCGATGAAGCAAAGAGTTAAAGACGAATTACACCATTGTCAAGTTATAATTTAGATATTCTTCGTACTTGATTTTCATCTTCTTTCGTCAGTTAACAGTGTTTACCTGAGTGTTCGTTGAAGGAGAGTCAACGATGAAAAGCGAGTGAGAAAGCATTTTTATAATAAACGAGGCATCGATTGACTGACAGGCTAATGAATTGACAGGTTGAATTTTGGTACAGCAGCAGGTTCATATATGTCAGTGCATGGTGCAGGAAACCCACAGACATCATCGGACACAGCAAGACAGTCACTCAGACGAGGTGGTGTCGGCAAGCACAATTTAAATATCGCCATCACCAAGACTGCATGAAGGAAGCTTATCTCTGTCAGTTGTTTTAAGCTCTCTCGTGTATTCGTGAGACTACAATTGCTAGAGTGGCCATGATTTTTTAAAAAGTAAATAAGCAGCTCATCTATTTCTCCAAGCGGTTGAAACTTTCCATCACTAATTACTGCCTTACTTCCCGGCCCGTCCATCTGTTTACTGGAAAACTGATTTTTTCATTATATATATATATATATATATATATATATATATATATATATATATATATATATATATATATTCTATAAGAATATATATATATATATATATATATATATATATAATAACTTTCACTTCCACCTCACTAACACATTAGATATGCAGATTGTGTTTCTCCTCCACCTCATGCTCGAGATTAGTGAAAGTTTTGAAGGAAAATTAGTAAGACCGCAGAGAAAGGGAACAGATAAAAGTATGTCGGCCGATCCTCGCACATCCTTCCCTGAGCAAGAAGTCGTGTTGCTGTGTGGTCTGATCACTCACGTATGGGCAGCCACTTCCCTCGACCCAATACTTTCCCCCTCAACCCATCATTTACATCCATTATCTCGTCACCATACATTCCCAAGAGTTGAGGTGGGCGGCCCAGGGCTTGCCATCCATCCCCCTGTTTCGTACTACGTGGACGAGGAGCCTCTTTGTATGACACGCAAAAGGCGATCGGGTGAAAAGATGAGCTTCATTTTTTCCCCTCGTTCAGTGAATGGCAGTTATTTATTGACCTACAAGAGAGTCTCGGTCCTGACCACCTTCATGAAGAGATTACGTTAATCATCAGGTGGCAAGCACGTCTACCTCAGTCAGTACTTACCCAGACATATTGCAGACCATTTTGAGGTCATAAACATGACGTATCATGATGATAGACGAGCACTGCTTTGTTGGAAACACACACACACACACACACACACACACACACACACACACACACACACACACACACACACACACACACATACACACACACATACACACACACACACACACACACACACACGTGCACGCACGCACACACGCACACGTGCACGCACGCACACACGCACGCACGCACGCACACTCGCACGCACCGCCCCCCCCCCCTACACTCTTTACCAAGTAGAGGGTGCCTGCCGTGTTCTTGCTAAAGTGCATGAATCTAAAAACTATTTTCCTGACTGCACAAGTTTTCCTCCTGGTAATGAGTTTTACCCGGAAGGTCTGGGTGGCAAAGAGCGGAAGCGGAATGTGTACACAAATGAAAATCTTTCTTGATAAATTGGCAGTTAGTCTTGTGGTAAGAAAATTAAGTATTTGCATCGTGAACAGCCATTACCACGAGTCTCAGCCAACACGACCACCGGAGAAGACGGCTCGCCACCCGCAGGCTGTCTGTCTCACTGGAGTGTGCTGCGAGGCGGCCTAAGTGAGTTGTTCATGTCTCTCGGAGGAACGAGGTAGAGCGCAAAATCTATATTTCTTGTGTTTCTGTCAGCCTTCAATGAGAATATTTATTGCACTTTGGTTCAAAGATTTTGCGATATATTTTTGTTGTTTCGTAACATAGTAAACAACTCATAAAGTATAATATTTGGTGGTCAAGGCATACCTTTAGAATATCGTATGAGCAGAAAAGTGTGTTGAGCTGTCGGCGTGTGTCCGCCCCTCGCTGCGGGACCCTGACGCCGGAACATGAGAGCATCCCAGCACAGGCCGCACTGGGACGTCCTGAATGACCTGCCGCTGCCCCTGACAACATTTACATGCCATGTACATACATACATCCCGAAGCTTGCTCCACCACGCCCATAAACCCATCACGCCGCTCTCCCCCTCATTAGGAGCCAACATAAGGCAGCAGTAGGGCATTCCCCTGTACGAAACAGATTGAGAACTACAGGAGACCTCACGGGAGGGTGCGGCCGGCAGCCTGGGCTCTCCCTTCCCCATGGGGCACAGCCAGCAAAATGTGTATAATTACTATTGAGTGGCCCTCTTACCTGCACGCATCTCCACCGTCTGTATAGAAGATTCCGAGGCAGATTAAACCGCAAATTGGTACTCTGGTTCCTTGATTGGTATTTATACTTGAGTGGTGGTGTGCAGGGAATTGTTCCTCCCTCTCAGGATGCTGGACACTATAATGTCCGCAGTTTAATGTCGGAGTTTTAGAGAGACACTTACCATCAACTAATTTTTTTTTCTTCATGCTCATCTAAATGTTATTTTTCTCCCTCACTTTTATTTATTCGTATGTTTTTTTTTTTTTCCTGAATGATATTACTACACATCAAGAAGAAAAACTTACTCTTCTTTATGATGGTTGTTTATTGGTTTTCTTATCATGTTTTGCATAAGTATGAAGAATTAGGGACAATCATCAAGAGGGGAGAGAGAGAGAGAGAGAGAGAGAGAGAGAGAGAGAGAGAGAGAGAGAGAGAGAGAGAGAGAGAGAGAGAGAGAGAGAGAGAGAGAGAGAGAGAGAGAGAGAGAGAGAGAATAATAATAACAAAAAAATAAATGCAGAAACCCTCCCAGTGTGGACCCAAAGGTTTCATTGGGGGGGAGACTCAGTTAATCTATTAAATTTACGCGCGGACTCAAATTAAAAGCAAACACAGATATTCAGAAAATCCTGTTGGACATTCCTGTGTTTGGAATAACTAAAATGTGAATGCATTAAGCTGCCATCGAGGTAAAATGTGAATAAATTACTCATATTGCGGATGGCACTGACGGGCATAGAGAGAGAGAGAGAGAGAGAGAGAGAGAGAGAGAGAGAGAGAGAGAGAGAGAGAGAGAGAGAGAGAGAGAGAGAGAGAGAGAGAGAGACTGTTAGGATGATGGATCACTACAGGAATATATATATGTGTGTACAAGTGTGTTTACTAATTAATATTACACTGTTTGTCACTATTTTTTGTTATATTTTTTTGATGTTTCCACCTACTCTGTTTCCTATTCTTCCTCTTGCTTCTCTCCTCTTTACCTTTCTTTTCCTTATTTCTCTCTGTAATGACTATGTAAAGTTTGTTATTGTTTGATTTACTTTATATTCATCTATATCACTCTACGTATTATTTTTCTTTCTTTTATTATTCCCTTTTTCCCTCTCTTTATTTTTGTTCTTCTTTATTCACACTCCATTTCAATCTCTCTTGATTCTTATTTCTGATCGTAAGTGACACACATCCTTTATTCCTTGCTCTTTCCTCACTATTCTGCTATTCGTCTCCTATCGTCACCTTATTTCATTTTCCCTCTTTTTCTCCTTCCTAACTCTTCAATGATTTTTCTCCTCATTCCTTACATTCGTTTACTTATTCCTCCTTCTTTTATATTCCCCCTGTTTCTATAGGTCACTCTAACTTCCTTCACTTATTCTCTTCTTCCGTACCTAAATTTTTTCTTTCTCTTTTCTTTACTCTCTTATTTGTTCTCCTACTTCTTTGTATGTCTATTTCACTTAACTTCCCTCCCCTCTCTTAGTCTTGTTCTTCCTCGCTGGAACTTCTAACTTTCCTGTTTTTCTTCCTTATTTCTCTTTCCTTCCTTTTTCTTATATACACACTTCCCTTGTATTCCTTTTCTATTCAAGCCACTTCCAGCCTCCCTCACCTTTCCTATATTCCTCGTTTTAAAATACTTCTCTTTTCTTTTCATCCCTACGTTCTCTGCTACATTTCTCTTACCTTCCCAAACACTCTCTTGTTCTATTTCTATTTCAAACTTAGAATTTTAACTGCATGAATCTAATTTTTGTCTCTCACCTGAGCTCCGTCTTTCTATTCTTTCGCTCACCTTTCATTTTCCATTTTCCCAAAATAAAACTACCCTCGTCTATTTCACTTGTGTTCATTCCGTGCTTTAATTTTCAACCTTACTATTCCTCTTCGTTTTCTTCATTTGAATTTTTCCTTTTCTCCTTCCTTCGTTCAATCTCTCCTTCCTATATTCTCCTTTACAAAAACACGTCTATTTCTGCTTCATTTCAACTTTTCCCCACCTCTTCTCTTCGTCTCCTTCACCTGCACCTCCTTCCTTTCCTTCTCCTTTCTTCTTTTCTTCCTTCCTTGGTTAGTGCACGCCCTCCTTCCCTTCCGCTCCCAGGAGACACAGGGGCCACCGGCGGCAGGGACCATTTTAGCATCAAAGAGCCGTCAATTACAGTTCAGGAAGTTAATATCTGCACAGGGTAATTTCTTTCCCCTTTCCCTCCCTCCTTGCTCCCCTTCCTCCCACCGCCACTGCCTCGCCCCTCACAGCCCTGCGCCACACCCCGCATCCACCTCCATAATTTTCAATAAGTCTTCATTTCCTGCCTCGCGTCGTGACTGTCGGAGCCTCGGCACAGGAAAGCAGCGGCAGCTAAGAGGAAATAAAGAGGGAAAGTCGGGGAAAATCACAGCAGCCGATGAAAATTTAGTAGATTCAAGTGGAAAAGCTGGAGGGAATTGGAAGGGTGTATGGTTTAAAGTGATGTAATGTGAAGTGATGTAATGTAATATTTTTTTAATCCATTATAATTAGAGAGAGGGTTTTTGCATATTGTAGTTATTTGAAGTGATGCAATGTGATAGTGTTTTAACCTATTATAATCAGAGAAAAAGTTTTTGCATATTGTAGTATTTGAAGGGATGTAATATGAAGTAATGTAAAATAGTGTAATGGTGTTTCTTAGTATTGCAATTGTGAGTAAAGAGGATAAAGATTGCTACTGCAACAGACAAAGACTCGTATTTCTCATTCACTAGCAAGGGAGGAAAGAGGAAGGAGAAAATGAAAAATCGGCAAAGGAAATGAATATGAATGCACGAGTGAGTAAGAATGAATTATGAAGGTGAGTGAATAAGAAGGAAGGTAAATTTGACTTTTAAAAATACGTAAGGGCACACACACACACACACACACACACACACACACACACACACACACACACACACGTCCCTGAGAACAGATAAAATAGGAATTCATTGATGTCTTAATAACTCGTAAACTAACCAACAGCCAGGCCAGTTCATGCGAGATAACGCCAGCTAAACAAGTAAAGATACGATAAGAAAAATAAACAAGGCGGCGGCGAGCACTAACGTTTCTCTCACACATGTGCTATTGAGTAAGCGAGGAACCATTAGCGTCAGCGTAACTATAACATCCTTCTCCTTGACTCGATATCCTGCAGAGTTTTGATGGTTTACTCGTACATAACGTTCTGTTCGCTACACACACACACACACACACACACACACACACACACACACACACACACACGTACTTCTCTCTCTCTCTCTGTCTCTCTCTTTCTCCTCCTCCTCCTTCATCTCCTCCTCCTCCTCCTGAGCCTCCGTCAAGCTAAGGGCCCCAGGGAGAACACTGATACAATTCCCTGACAGCAAAAATAAGAAGAAAAAAATATAGTGTGATTACGAAGGAAAAATATAATAATCTCTCTACCCGTATGATTCCTTGACAGAGAAAAAAAAATAGGTGATGGAATTAAAAATATATCATCACCTGCTCCTCAGCCTCGACATGATTCCTTGATAGAAAAAAGGAGTGAAGGAAAAAATATATATATGCTCGGGTAAAGATATCAACGTGCGCTGCGAGAGAGAGAGAGAGAGAGAGAGAGAGAGAGAGAGAGAGAGAGAGAGAGAGAGAGAGAGAGAGAGAGAGAGAAGAGAAGAGGAGAGGAGAGGAGAGGAGAGGAGAGGAGAGTATAGAGGGTTAGTTTTTAGTACAGGCAGAAGAACTGTGTATTTGTGTGCGCCTCATAGGTTCCCCTAAATCAAGTCACCGCCATTGTTTATGGATGTATGGCGTTTCTCAAGCGGTCGTGAAAACTTGCTGACGCTTCGCCACTCCCTCAGCACAAACACACAAGAGTTGACGTGTAAAAAGAGATGGTGTATTATCTTGAATGAATAGATTGCTGATTTGCTTGTTCGCAAAAACTGCTACTTAAAGCCCCCTTATATAGTACTGGAGGATGAGGGTACAGTGTGGGTGCTACTACACCGCACCGAAACAAGGAAGGACTGCCGTCAGCAAAGCCACTAACACCCCTACCCCCAGATTAGATACAATGCAGCTGTAAAAGAAAAACTCTTGCACCACCTGCTGACACAGAAGTCCATTAATGTTCTTACAGACGATTGTACTCTAGAGATGCCATATGTTTCATGAGGTCATTTTTCACAGGATTCGGAAAACTCTTCGCGTGTATCATGCAGGTTTATCAAGTTATTTTCTTTGTGAATTAGAGAAGACTTGTGCGTATTTATGGACGACATGTGCTTGGGAATGTGTGGGGAAGGCCTATAGGTGATGTGCCAAAGCCTGCGGTCTCTTTCCTCTCCCAACACCCTGAGAGGCCGACACGCAGCCCTCACTCTGCCGCTGCCCCAGGCGACCGTGCAAGATACCATCATCCGCCATCACCACGGTCTCGCCCTGCCCTCTCCCTGGTGCTACAGCTCACCATGCATCTGTGCCGCGGCCTTCCTGTCCTGCTACAGAGGTCATGACCGGGCCTGTGGCTCTTGCTACTCTTGTTGTTGTCGTTAGAAGTTTTCATTGTTGCTGTGACGAAGTCATGAACTTCAGAATTCGAACACATTTTGGGAGGTCATGTTTTCCTAGAGAGTATGAGTGACAATTAGTAGTGTCCTGATAGTAGAGCATCAATTATCAGTTTTTAATGTACAATTGTGTGGAACGTAAGAAAGACAAGACACAAAATGTCTATTCATTCTCTTTTATTATGGCAAAAAAAGAGATAAGATACCTCGTGCTTGCCGATAATTTTCGTGTTGAGAAGTTAACAGGGCGAAACTAAATCCAGGGTTTAATATGTAGTGACGAGCGTCGCTCTTTGTGTGGGTGGCGTGTGAACCGTTAAAACAGCAGCGGCCAGGTGAAGTGCATTCTTGGTGCACAGGCCACTGACTTCCGCGATGTTTTGTCTCGCTGAGTGCCTCGATCAGGAATTAATTAGAGCTAGTGAAGTAAAACCTTAATATAACATAGATAACATGAGTATCAATCGTCACTTGTTATGTCTAATGAGGTACCGTCGCCATTGTCTTATTTGTCGCGGTGGCTCTCAATCTGACAACTGCGACGCAAACGAACGGCTCCCAATTACACTTTTAATTACTCGCAGGATGTTGTAATGAGCAGCCCCGGGCCACGCTGGTATGCCTTGATGCCCGCTAAGAAACTGTGTGACGCTAATATGAATGAAGCTTCATGCTCCACTAAGAAGCGCTGAGCCGCCACCTTCTTGTGAACACACTGGCGGAAGAAGGCCTTAAGCTTGAATAAACTCCCAATGGTGGTGGTGGCGGCTGCGATCGTGGTGGTGGTGGTGGTGGTGGTGGTGGAGGTGGTGGGGGTGAATATGCAATCGTAATTCAACTTAATGACAAAGATAAGACATTAAAAATAATAATGCTCGTTATATAATACATTTTAATACCTCTGCAGGATATTATGATTTTTTACATCAATATCAGCCATTTTCTAGACTATAATAATTGCAATAGAGTGAGCACGTTGGTAGGAAAGAAAAAAAGTAATACCATCAGCCTGACGAGAAATAAAATAAACGCCAAGGTAATGAGAATATTTGAGGTTGAGGAACACGAGAGAAGGAAAATACGACGACAGGAAAGTCACGCCAATGGTTGATAGGAAGGGAGGTTAAGAGGGAGAAAGTGTGACCGGATTAGAGAGGGATGGGGGCAGGGTGCACGGAAGGGTGTGAGGGTCCTTAGGGCAGTGACGGGAAGTGGGAAAGGTTGAATGTTACCAGGTAATGAGGGAAGGAAGATGAGGCAGGGAACGTAGATAATGTAGTCGTGTTGCAAAGATTCGTTGGTAACTCTCTATTGAGGTAAAGAACTCGAAAACACCACCCGAGCTTGCTGTGAATAAGGGAGGAGGACGAGGAGGAGGAGGAGGAGGAGGAGGAGGAAGAGGAGGAAAAGAACAACGATGCTACAACTGTCAAGGATCGCTACGTATATTTTACAAAGAAATTATACCGAGGGAAGCTCTCCGGCAAGAAAGTCTTAAGGAAAACTATTGCAGCCATGCATGAACCTCTGAGAAAAACCTGTCTGTGGAAGTTTGCGAAGTTGGGCCATCATGAGAAGAAATATCATCAAGGAAGAATAGAGGGAGTGTGTGTGTGTGTGTGTGTGTGTGTGTGTGTGTGTGTGTGTGTGTGTGTGTGTGTGTGTGTGTGTGTGTGTGTGTCTGTGTGTGTCTGTGTGTGCATGTGTAGATGTGGTAGACGTGGCCAAGCGAAAACTGGAAAATTATAGAAAAAGGAGTGAGGGAAGAAGGCATTTCCCGCTGGAGTAAACGGAGGAGTTCTTGCACAGTGTAATATCAGCCCGGTAGCGCCCACGGCACCCAATTTACTCCCACCTCTTCTAGAAATCTTGATGGGTGTTACCACTCGGCCGCCGCACAACTCGAGGCGCCTAGGAAAGAACAGTGTGCTCCGATGAATCCCAACACGTGAATAAGCACTCGGGTGGATGTGCAATTTGGTTGTGTTTCATCTACCACTATAAGATAACATCAGTGGATTATTCTTATTCAGAGATTTCAATGATCCGTTAGGTAGTTAACTCAGAGGCATTGGGAAGACACGTAGGAGAGAGAGAGAGAGAGAGAGGGGGGGGGGGAAGGGGGGAAATAATAAGGAAGGGATACCAAATATAATCTTTTCCATCATGTTCATCTCTACTTTCCCCTCACATCACAACTTGTCTTCCAAACACACACACACACACACACACACACACACACACACACACACACACACACACACACACACACACACACACACACACATACACACACACACACCACTTTCTCCACCTCACCATCACCGCCACCACCACAATGATACCTTGCTTCTGTTCTATGTATGTGCGGTGTTGCAGTATCTTATTAGAGCGCGTTGTTAAGTGATGCGGAGTGTGAGGAGCCTGCGGTTGTTGGGTTGGGTAAGCGTGTGTGCCTTCAGTGAGGAGTTGAAGTGCCTGCGATAATGAGGATGTTGGGCCCGTAATGGTGCGGGATCCTGCTGCGCTGCTCCGCCGAGACGAGAGGCTCTTACGTGTAATAAGTGAAATTAAAAGCTGTTCATCGTATCGAAGTGAGTGCTTGTCATTTATTGGAGGTGTTAACAATAATGAAAGAACACCTGGCTGGCTGGCTGGCTGGCTGCGTGAGAGAGAGAGAGAGAGAGAGAGAGAGAGAGAGAGAGAGAGAGAGAGAGAGGTAAGGAGAGCGAGATAAGGAGGACTATAGCGAGATGAGCTATATATATATAGGTATATGAGATTATAGAGTAGAATACCTAAAAGGGAAAAATCAATTCATTGGAAAAATGTAAAAGGAACATTGATATAAAAGAAGAAAGCCGATATCTAATTTTGTTAAGAACCTGACAAAAAAGCAGTGAGGTAGGCCGGGTGTGAATATAACATAGAACTTCATTTTTATTTTCAATCAGAGAGAGAGAGAGAGGGAGAGAGAGAATATCCCGATAAGAGGAATCATGCAATTATTTCTGAAACATGGAGACAAGTGCTTCCTCAGTTACATTTGCAGGCCGTAAAAGGTGTGACTCCTTCCCTGGGCGTCCCTTCCTTCGCCAGGTGGTGGTCACTCCTCCCTGCCAGGCATTTCCAAGGTGGCGACTCCCCCTCCGTACCTCCCTCGTCTACACTTATTGCTTCCTGTATCTTCTCTTTCATTATCCGCGCTATTATCACTGTTTCTGCACTCTTCCTCCCTCCTTCCATCTCCATTACTGTCGCTGAGATAACTCGCCTCACCCTAATCACACCCACTAACCCCTCCCCGCCTCCCCCGTCACCATTACCGCCATCACTGTCATCCCCACCGCCGCTGCCCCTCGTGATTGCCGCTGACAATATGCATAGTGAGGTCTCTTTCTGCTATCACTCTTATTATCACCACTCCGAGATTATTTATTACGACAACGTTATCGGTAAATATTACACACCCACACCCACACACAAACACACACACACACACACACACACACACACACACACACACACACACACACACACACACACACACACACACACACACACAAGCACGCACGCACACACACAGACAGACAGACAGACACGCACACGCACACACACACACACACACACACACACACACACACACACACCACACACAACCACACACACACAAACACGCAAACTATAAGAAACACACACACATACATAAAAACAATCTCTCTCTCTCTATATATATCTCTCTATCTCTCTCTCTCTCTCTCTCTCTCTCTCTCTCTCTCTCTCTCTCTCTCTCTCTCTCTCTCTCTCTCTCTCTCTCTCTCTCTCTCTCTCCACAACCGTTAGCTCAAAAAATCCCAAGTTACATTCCTCAGTAAAAAAATATTCCCACCCACAATAATCACAACTGTCGTGGCCTCAGCTCGGTCGCCCCCTCCCCCGCCACACCGGGTCTCGTCTGGCCCGCCTCGCTCGCCCTGCCTGGTCCCTCTTCTCACATTCACACCTGTGTCTCTCTAAACACCTGCCATGTTAATACTTGCCATTGTAGTCACCCTTCCCCAAAGTTCATCACTGTAACAAGGTTTCCTGTATTTTTTTAATCTTTTCTTTAGTATTTTTTCTCTTTTTTTCTTTTTTTTTCCTATCTTTCTCTCTAACACAACAAGCGATTTGGTTTTCTCCATGAAGCCCAACTGACCTGATTACTGTTCTCGACTGGTGATGTTGGCGATAAATTAATTTTTATGTCAGATAATAAGCAGGTGATACATGCAGTAGTTTTGGACGCTCCTTTACTCTGTATTTGTTTATGACACTTAATTAGCACGTCGCTGCATCCTCATTGCTCCGGCTCACTTGTTCCCATCCTCCACAGACACCAAGAACAGCGTGGGTCTGATCGGCTGCATAGAGGAGATCGCCCATAACGCCATCGTCGTCTACTGGAACCCACTGGAGGCAGGAGCTAAGGTAAGGGACCTGGGTGTTTGTGTCTGTTTGCCTGCCTGTCTGTCTGTCTGTCTGTCTGTCTGTCTGTCTGTTGGTGTGTGCATGTATGTGTGTGTTTGTGTTGATCGTCAGTCGTACCGTCCCAGAGAGAGCTTAGTTTTTAGTCCAATCTATGAAGAAGGTGGAGTTTTTACAGGCTACTCTCTCCATCGTCTTGGTTAAGGAGAATGTCAACTGTGTGTGTGTGTGTGTGTGTGTGTGTGTGTGTGTGTGTAGTTCACAAGGGCGCCACGCTGCCATACACGTCCTGCGCAATCAGATACCGCGCACCAACCCTGGCAAAGGTGTTGGTTCTGACGCTATCAGCTGCGGCAGGCGCGGCGGCACTCCTTACTTCGTCAGTGGCGTGTCAGCAGGGTAGTGAGAGGAGTGTGCGTGCGTGTTGCGTTCCTCCTCGCCCTCACAACACCTCCCTCGCCCTCACAACACCTCCTGGCCTCCTCTCAGGCATCACCAGGCACGGGATCTGTTTTGCCAATATCACTGTTTATTAGTGCAATTTATATTCTTTCAAATTTTCTACTGGTCAAATCAATTTTCTTCTGATATCAATGTATATATCCATTTTTTTTTATTAATTCCTTTTTATCGCACAGTTGGTAACACACCAACGACTTAACTCCCCCTCATAAAGAAATGTTAACACTCTTATCCGTCCATGATTAGCTTGGGGAAGAAAGCGCCACATAGCCAGCATGAACTGTAGTCACATTCCTGCCACTGATAATCTACCAACATCAATCCCAGTCACCGATTCTTTAGCATTACCACTCGGCCTTCCTACGAGCCTGCGGGACTTACCGAGGCCGCTGACCCCACTCCAGCAAGTCTCGGCCATAACTCCATAACCCGCGGAGAGCTTGGATGCCCTGTATGGGAGACCAGCGGACGAGCTCTTCACAATATAGCCTCTCCATTAACAGCTCAATATTATGACCGAGGGAGGCGCGGCGGCGTGGAGGCTCCGGAGGGTGTGCGGAGGGGAGGTGCTTCTCGCGCGTCGTAAAACTTCAGTCTATCAATAGTGTTGGATTTTATGATAGTTCCGCTCCCTCTGCCTCCACCTCTACCTTGACTGGCCTAGAGGAAGCC
>CM035194.1:30477877-30506416 GCA_020233015.1 Callinectes sapidus
AGAAAAGCGGCCTAACCCGGCGGTTGAAGTGGTGTCCGGGTCTCAGCGCGTAGCTCCTTTAGTTCAGCCTTTCCCTCTCCTCCCTTCCTCCCTCCCTCCCTCCTCCCTCTCTCGCTGGCTTATCTCCGCCTTGCAGTCATTACTTTGGAGTCCGCATCCGTCAAGAGGCACCGGCCAGAATACATTCAGCTCGACGCGAGATATTATTTAAACATGAGAGATTATATTCAAATCGAGCAGCAAGAACGTGAAGTGTCGGGAGTGAGGGATGAGTTCAAGCCCCAAAAATATTAATCAATCAAATCTCGCTGACTTAACAGTGAAGGCTGCGAGGAGGTAGGTGGTGGCTGCAGATGCCTGCCACTCTGACATACCCAGGAAAGGTGTGTTGCTAGAAACAGAATCTGAAATCCCAACTTTAAAGTGAAAGGAGGTGTCTTCCTGTTCCTTCATCTTATTTATCTCCTCTTTCACCTCTTTTTTCTTTGATATAAAAAAGGAGAAAGCAGGGAAGTCACGAGTGTTCCGGTGAGGGAAGGGAGGGAGCACAGCAGCGTACAGAGAAAGGCAGTGGTTGCCAGCAGGTTAGGGCGTGGCCGGCTGCCCTTCATGGGGAGGAAACAAAGGGAATCGAGGAGCATCAGGCAATTATTTGTTAATATAACGTAATGTGCAGTGATTAATAACATAGTCAGAATATAGATTTTGGATCTTGAGTTTCACATTGCACAGATGAAAGTGATAGGATAAGGTTAAGTTCGTCAGTTATTGCAAAAGACAAAATGCCTTCATGTCTGTAAAATTTGTTATACCATTTCTTACCGAGGATAAAGGAGACACATTTGAAATATTAAGAAACACTTCCTTAATGAGAATAATGGAGAAAGGAAAGGTGTACATGGCAGTGGCGGCCTTAGCCAGGGCTGAAAGTCAGAGAGAGGAAGTGAAATGCCATCCAGCGCTTCATTCACGTAGGCGGCTTAAAATTAGTACGTGATACATTCTGCCCACGAGAAAGAGAGAGAGAGAGAGAGAGATGGAGGAAGCTATAAAAGGGAACTGTGTGCAAACATGAAGAAGTTAAGAAAGCAATACAAAAAGAAAACTCTTTATAAAGGAATGTGAATGAAAGCGATTTAACCATAAGTATATAATATGGTACGAGGAACTGATGTTTTGAGAGACATTTTACACACACACAAAAAAAAAATCATGCCAATTCAAACAGCACTTCCACAAGTAGAACTTAGTATCTTTATGTTGAGAATAACTGCAGTATCATAAATTGTTTAATCAGATGAAGACTTCTTGTAAGTACTTAAGCTATTATGAGTTTCAATTAAAACTTATCATGTACCACAAGGTAAATATTTTATACTTATTACATGAATGTTTATGACCGGTGCATTTCCCTATGTATCAAGGTCGATAGTTTGTCACTGCTACTCCTTAGAACTAATCTTACATTTTATAAGACTAATCAAGGAAACCGTACATTCATTTATAATCAACACATTTCAACACACATCTTGTAGGTGACATGTAAAGTTTAGCACGGTAACTGCTCCTTTTTCTCTCCCCCTCCACCTCTCCGCCCTCTGACCTGTAGTGTGTGTTGCAGGGCCTGCCGCTCCACATCCAGATCGACACCTTCGAGGACCCGAGAGACAATGCCACCCTGGTGCACCGCGGCTACAGCCAAATCAAGGTGTTCTGCGATAAGGTGAGTATCTCTGTGTGTGTGTGTGTGTGTGTGTGTGTGTGTGTGTGTGTGTGTGTGTGTGTGTGTGTGTGTGTGTGTGTGGCGGGGTGGATGTGTATAACTTCTCTCAGTTTCTCAAATAGTAACTTTCATTTTATAGGCGAATTTGTTGACTTTTTTCTTTATTACTTATTTGTTTGTTTCAGTTATTATATACGTATTTGTTATTTTTCTTAATCATTTATCTATTTTCTTTATTTGTGGATCCATATTTTGAGATGTGTGGAAGTTCATTTCTTAATTGTTCACTATGCCTTGACTTTATTAAGAGGAAGGTTTCAAGACGTTCCTCCCTACACTTTAGCTAACTCTTTCGGACCTGTAAGGGGCCTGACAAATTAGTTTCTTTGTTTTATTATCATCTTTTGTTACCGTTCGTTAGATTTTCCTTCTTACATAAAAAAGATAACACACACACACACACACACACACACACACACACACACACACACACACACACACACACACACACACACACACACACACACACACACACACACACACACACACACACACACTAATATTCCAAGTATGTATGAGTGTACCCGATACATTCCAGACAAGTAGCAGACGAGGCCACCATCATTATGCTCGTCTCCCTGCGCATGCGTTAGATACTCCTCGATACCCTCTGATTTCTTCGTTACACTTATCGCTGCTTAATAACCTCTTAACCTACTAGTGGTGCATTGTGTACGATCCGGAAGTACTACAAGACAAGAAGGGTAACTTGTGAAACCTTAGCGTAGTGTGGGGAACGGTCAAGGTCGATGTAAGCAAGGAGCGTCTCTTCTCATTAACCCCAATATGCAGGCGTGTCTAGTTCTGCTTCCAAACTGCGTACCTGTTGGCGGACACTGAGTAACTTCGTACATTTACTGTATTGTGCCCGTATTAACAGATATTCTTTAGTATGTAAGTTTTTCAGTGATGAGATAATGGCTAAAGTACAACACCAATCTCAGGAGGCTAAGATGGGTTTTAAGACTAGAATTTTGTCTAAGCAAAGGTTACATACTTAATCTTTGTTAAAAATGGGCCCTGAGTTTTACATTGTATCTCAGTTTTAAATCTGGTCTCTGGCGTGCATCTTACGTAATGTGACAGCTATATACTTTGTTAGTTAACCAGAGAACCTGAGAAAAATCGTTTAACCCCTTCAGTACCATGACGCGTTTTTTATATTCATTTTGCTTACTATTGAATGATTTTATACAGCTTCGAAAACTTATGTGGAGATAAAAATTACTGAAGACTTTGACCATTCATCTTCTGACGTCCACAGACCCTTTCTGATGTCAATAAAATAGTCTAGTCACAGCCAAAACTTAAAATAAAAATCCCAGTATTGAATATGTTAATATCAGAGGCAAGTGTAGCATGTATCTCGACTATTACAATACAATACCTTTTTCCTTATATCTTTTAGTTCTTCACCGCCAGAAATAACACCTTTCCCTTCCTCTCAGTTCTTCACCACCAGTCGCCTCTTCCTCAGCATTATGTTCGCTTGTATTACCACCAGGGCGCGGAGAGGAAGACCCGGGACGAGGAGAGACGTGCGGCCAAGAGGCGGATGGCAGCCACGACACGCAAAAAGTACGAGGATCTCTACCACCCGCCTTGTGACCGCTCCGAATTCTACTCCATGATGGACCTCACAAAACCGCCCGTCCTCTTCACGCCTGCCGATGATATTGAGAAGGTACGTTTTTATGGTGTTATGTACCTTGCCTACTGTTTGTCCGTCTGTCTTTCAGTGTATCTGTCTAGTTGGATGTCTTTTTTTCTTTCTTTCTTTTTTTTTTCTTTCTCTCTCTTTCTTTTTTTCCTTTCTTTTTTATCGATTTTCTTTCGTGTGTCTGCCTGTGGCCTCTGCTTCTTTGTCTCTGGCTTCTTTTTGTTGTTGCTGCTCTCTCTCTCTCTCTCTCTCTCTCTCTCTCTCTCTCTCTCTCTCTCTCTCTCTCTCTCTCTCTCTCTCTCTCTCTCTCTCTCTTTCTCTCTCTCTCTCTCTCTCCATTATATAACCGTATATTCTTTCACTTTATCCTCTTCATCAAGTCTTTATAATGGTAGTTTTTGTCGCCCATTGTTCCCCAAAGCTACAGTGTCATTGATAGCCGCAAAAAAAAAAAAAAAAAAAAATACCCTCCAATATATTCTTCCCTTTAAAGGAAAAACCATATTAATCGACACAAAACAAGGCTGCTCTCGCTCGCTTCCCCCCTATTTACTTGCATATGGGATGATTTTTAATATGGTTTATGCATTTATTCTGTTTTTATGTTGTTGTTTTTTTCTCTGTTCTCTTTTTCTCTCTCTATGGTTTATGCATTTATTTTGTTTTTTATGTTGTTGTTTTTTTCGTGTCTCTCCTTCGCTCCCTCTCCGTGCCTCGCTGACAGTGTCTCTCTCTTCGTCCTGTACAGATGCCAATGGAGCTGCATGGTTTCTACGGCCATGATTCTGACAACGGGCAAGTATTAACTCCTTTTCTATCAGTGTGTGTGTGTGTGTGTGTGTGTGTGTGTGTGTGTGGATGGGTGGGTGGGTGTGCTATTTTTATTGTTATTGTTATTGTTGTTGTTGTTGTTGTTATTATTATTATTATTATTATTATTATTATTATTATTATTATTATTATTATTATTATTATTACTATTACTATTATTGATATTAGTGTTTTTCCTCGGTGTGTAGAGAGCGAGAGGTATTTACTTTAGTTAGCCATTGTTTCCTTCAGAGCCAGTATTCCAGGTCACCCTTATGACGGCAGCTTGGTCTTGGTTGTAGCACTTTTTGTTCTTATTACGTCGTGTTGAGCCATTCCAACTTTTCTGCCTCTTCCTTTCTCTGTCCCCTCCCAGTGGCACCTGCATGATGCATGTTAGCACGATAAGTGACGGCCAGCCATTCTCTGTGACCCGCCTCGCCTCCCACAGAAAACGGTTGAGCGATGGTAGACTCAGATATTAGCCAATGCTGGGAGTGGCAGTTTAGTAATCAACCATGCTTCTGCCTGTGCTTTAAATTCTAGTTACCATCATGTACCTTGAAATTTGGATTGGATCTATTTTAAGAATGTCTATGTGTAAATTTATGAAAATAATCCCTAGGTAACGTTATGTTTACCGTGTTTGTTGCTCGCCCTGAGCCCAGGCAGTGGTACACCTTAGCTTGGACATTAATGTTTCCACATGTTTCCTCTGTGCTCTAGATAAGTGGGTGGTGCAGAGCTCCGTAGGTCCTCCCCAACCCCTCACTCCCCGCCTGGGTGCTCCGTCTCCTGCCGGAGACTGATATATTTTTGTTTTCTTTCTTTCTCTCTTATATGAGAGACGCAGCGGATAACGCGTGTCTTTTAACGTGAGACCAGAACGAATGGGTTTCGTGATCTTCCTCAGTTAGGAAAGGATAAAGAATGCAGCATATGTTTTGGTTGTTCTGAAATTTTCAATCATTTATGGTTTTTTGTACAAAATTTCATGAGGTTTTCTACAAATATATCTATATTTATATACAAAGAACATGTCTGTGGATAGTAATGTACTTGTAATTGTGAACACCTATTGCATTTGATGCAGCAAATATGTTGAAGCAACAGACACTGGCATCACCTCATTGTGCATCTCAAAGCCACTGTCGTGCATGTGGCTCCGCGTTCATCCCGCTCAAGGCTTCGTGTCAGTCCTGAAGTCGAGTCAGTCAACATAAACTAGTAGATATTAGAGTAAGTTTTGCTGGTGATGTAGCGGTGCGTAAGTGATGATAGCGTCTCCGGCCGAGCGTCCAGGTGAGGTGAAGTGAGGGGTGAGGAGGTCGAGGTGAGGCGATTGGTGACGTGTGTTCTACCCCCCCAGTGGCTGCAGCGTTGGCGTGGCGGGGGCTGTGGGAGTGGAATGTTCGTCCCCCTCCAACCTCTCCCCCCAGCACGGCTTCCCCACCACCCCAGGGCGCTGCATGTCCCCTCCTCCGCACAGCCTCGATCCCCCACCCCCACCTCCTCCTCTTCCCCCTCCTCCACCCTCTGCCACCATCCTGTCCACCACCACTACCATCACCCAGTTAGCGCCTCTGCAGGTCCCCCCGGCCGCCCCCGCGTCGCCAAAAGCCAACAGCAGTAGCTACAAGTTCCACTACAGCCTCCCACAGACCTATGGGTAAGACGCGTTAGTCCACCCACACCCTCCCTGCTGATGCCCCGACCATCCCCCTCACCCTCACCCTCACCCTCATTGTTTACCTTACGCCACACCAAGCGGGAGTAAATACCCACGGTCTTATTATTCTGTGTGTTACTCGGCCGTCCGCTCGCTCATACCTGTTGTTCCAAGACAGTGATTCCTGCTCCTGCTTGCTGTGTGTCCTGCTGCACTGATTCTCCCTCCCACTGACGCCCTGCCTTTGTCTGTGACTTCGAATGAGACGTGATCCTCTTTTCTCTCTCTCTCTCTCTCTCTCTCTCTCTCTCTCTCTCTCTCTCTCTCTCTCTCTCTCTCTCTCTCTCTCTCTCTCTCTGTATAAATTGCAGATGTTATATTGCCATCTGACCGCTTCCACATCCCTCTCCTGCTTACGCACACCCCCAGGGATATGTGGCCCACCACTCACACCTCTCCCCTTGACATTCGCCTTCATAAATTGCCCAGGCAGCCTTAATATGAATTTTGCCACTGCGTATGCTTTTAAATTTATGCTTCTTGGCTTTTCAAGCTAATTTAAAGCTTGATGTTTAAAGACTGATAAGCTGCTATTGACCACACCGGCTTACCTCACTTGCCAGGATGTGCTTTTATTGTAATTGAATAACAACATGACCTCCCAACACCAGAAGATCTTGTCTGTGTTCTGCCCTGCGACAAGGGGTTATCAAAGCATCAAATAATTCGTACAAATTAAGCGACACGGACGCTTGCCTAATCACTCCATGAATCACGACACTCACCTCTCTTACTCTCTCTCCTCCTCTTTAGCCAGCACTCAGGACCACAAGTAAGTTTCTTGGCATGCTACTGGTTAAGGATCTCCATTCTCCTAGCGCTTTTCATAGTGTAGTTTTAAGTAGAGGAGGTAGAGTGAGGGAGTATGTGTGGTATCCTCATAGTCAACCTTGACCCTGAATACTACGTAGTGTAGCATCTTTGCCTCTGGATATGTATGACAGCAAGTACGGTAGGGAAGCACGTAATCATTCACAAAACTATCCATACCTGACCGATTCGTGCACGTGCTCAGGAATGGACCTTTAAATAAGCTTCTTCCCACCTTCACTGTCGACTGTCCCCACCCCTACCTGTTGTCTGTCTCTGTTGATCAATAGTGACTCATGTTTGAATTTGATGAATGAGGTGTGACGTACATGTTCACTTAGAGGAAGGTGATCCAGGAGCAGTGAGGCGGGACGTGTAACCAAAGACCGTCTGTCTGGGCGGCGCCATGCCTCACAGCCTTCTGCAATGTCCTCCAGACACTGATTAATGGATGCATTCATTTAAGATAACCATACTTTATATGCCTTATTTTCATATTGTGCTATTATTATTTAGAATGTTTTAATTCATCCCCAAGGCATCACACGGCAGCTTACCTGCGCCGTCTCTGGAGCGGCAGGTATAGCTTTCTTTCCTTTTCCCTTTTTGTTTCTATTCACCGAGTAATATAAAATGTCTCATGATTTTAAAATCTTCCACGTCTAAATTGTCATGCATTACTTAGAGTGTTTAGTTGTGTAATAATAATATAATTCTACCACCCTATACTACTGTGTCAAAACAAGGTGGCTCCAAGCACCTGCAACACGCACTCAGACGCACCCAGTGATGCCTCAGCGGTGGTTTTCATTGCTATGCTATTTTGCCACCATCATAACCCTCTGTTTTCATAACGTAATGAAGCGGCACTGACCACACACTGGTAGTCGCAAAAGAGCCACAAAACAGTAGCATCCAGGACCAGACCTTTAACAAAGGTCACGTGTTGGGGTGACAGTGTTTGGCTCTGCCTCACCTCTTTCTTTCAGTCACCATTCCATGTCTCTTCTCCGTCGCTCACCTGCATTCCTCCCTGCTTCAGAGACCCACCGAGGAAGGAGTTGTGCGGCGCCGGCCTGCCTAACGGGTCCATGGACAGCCCCATGACAGATGTATTCTCCCACGTGTCCAAGAGGTCCCGCCTGACGCCGCCCCTCACTGAGCGCCTCATGCTGTACGTGAGGCAGGATGGCGAAGATGTGTACACGCCCCTGCACCTCGTCCCTCCCAGCATCGTTGGTCTTCGCACAGCGGTGAGTCATTGTTTCATATATATATATATATATATATATATATATATATATATATATATATATATATATATATATATATATATATACACCACATAGTTAGACTACTGTGTAAGATAATGTTAAAATGTTGTGAATTAGTTCATCAATAACCTCTCACTCAACACACAAACTTTCTCATTAACATAGAAAAATATTTATAATTGTTTCACCTGAATGTGGTACACTTTATGTGAAACTCTTCCTTTCTTACAGATCGAGGAAAAGTACAAAATCCCAACACAAACCATCAAAAACATATACCGGAAAAACAAAGTCGGGTAAGTTCTTTCTTATTTTCTCTAAGAATGATATATATTTCTCAAGATGGATTTAGAATAGCTTGTTTTTTACGCCATACAATGAACCTTTTTTTTAATGTAATAACTCTTTCAATTATAAATTCCCTGCACTTGATGACATGGTAGGTCGTTAGCTCTGGTAGAAAAATAAGACAGGTACTGTCAAAAGATTAACCTAAAACTTGGGCAGCACAATCTTGTTTTTTTTTTATTATTATTCTTTGTATTCCTTGCAGTGACCAGATGTCCTCCTGCTATTGTTTGTGATGCCTACGGGAATTTATAGACGTTCTGTTGTTGGAGTGCGAGGCACTTTAGTTAATCGTGAGGGTTTACAGAGGCTAACTAATCCATATATATCTAATGAATTAATATTCCTCTTCCCAGGGTGATGGCCAAGGTAGACGACGAGATGCTGCGTCACTACTGCAACGAGGACGTGTTCCTGATGGACGTGCAGCCTCGCGATGGCGACAGCTACTACGACCTCACTCTCATAGAGCTGACGGGCGTGGAGCACTGAGCGGCGCCGCCCTTCACGCCGCCATACCCCCTCAATGTTGAAGGAAGCCAAATTGTTGCGATACTCACGTACTGATTCTCATGGAAGACACATAACTAGCCCAGTGTCATACTTCTGCTGGGCGTTTGTTTAGTTTTTTTTTTTTTTTTTTTTTTTTGTCGTTCTATCACTAGTAGAGGCCATCTCCAAATCGAAAGGAATATATCAGTTTTTCCCGTTAAAAGAATGAAATATAAGTGAAGTACACTACTCCACAACAAATGATCATGAATCAGAGAAAAAATTATCAACCTGCTCTATGTAAATGTGAGGTGGCTCGCCGTGCAGCAGCAATCCATGCCGGCATTGCGGCTTCCTCACGTCGCCCTGGGGAGTGTGGTGGCTAGCTGCGCCGTGATGGCGCTGTTAAAATGAAGATTACAACGTTCTCCAAGTGGGCGCCATTGCTCTCTTTCAAGATGGACGGCGCGGCAATGTTACAATGGGTGTCCCCAGACGCTGAGAGGGAGTGGAAATGTTCCCTGGCATGAAGGTTGTTAAGTGTCGTGGTCAGAGCGGTGGCGCGCCTGAGCCACGCTGGGCACCACCGCGGCCTCTTATGAACTCATCGTGAGTTCACCGGTGAGTCGATAAATAGTTTTATATATTATTGCTTGTATGAAATCAAATTTATTTTAAGCCATGAGTAAGACATAGCTATAACGCTGTTTACAGGGTATGTAATGCCTTAAACCATTTAAAATGTTAATGCATACGTTAAGATTGAGTTGTATTTTTGTTTGAACACATCTTGTCATTCATTCACCGGACTCTTTGTAATGTGTATGTAGTGTACTGACCTTAGGTAGTGAGTGACCTGCCCGTAGCTGACGGTTGATCTCTGATGGCCGAGGGTCACGCTAAACACTGTGTGTACAGATAAAATCTGGTATTAATTCATTGCTTTATAACGATGACGTCACCGTGAATGTTCGTACCTGTGACATCATTCCGAGCCACTTGTCTTGCCAACGTGCCTTTGTTTTAAGTGTCTTCCACGACAGTGCCATAACGAAAGCGATGATCGACTGCCTGTATCATCGTACACGAAACGAATTAGGAGTACTCAGTGGTTTCTGTCCTTAGGCCCGAAACTGGCTCCGGCCGGCGGGTGGGAGCAAGAGAGGCCCGGCCCCGCCCACCCCCCTGTGATCCTCCACTTCTCTCGTATGCCAAATGCTTCTCTCTTACATAATTTGATGCTTCGTATTCTACTGATTTTTTTATATATACAAACCCGTACAGAGTGAGGACGATTTGAAGGGTGACTCAATGTGGGTTGTTCGTGGAGCATAACAGTTACCCACCCAAACAATCTTCCGACGCCCAAACAGACAGACCCGCGTGTCTTCTAGCAACTGTCGTCCGCATCGCACCGCCGTGCTTTCCTCTCCTCCGCTGGTAACATTCCCCTGTCCACTGTATTGCCAAAACACTGCACTCTATCCTTCCCCACAAGCATCCATCACCCCCTTGCCTTTCATTCCTCCATATGCCCTCAACCCCCCACCTCCCCCCCACCCCACCACAAAGCCACCTTCCCTTCTCAGTGCCAGCAGCCATTACTGTCTCCATTACTTGAACAGAGTATTTCCTTTACTGCTCCAACACATGTTAGTTACGAAAGGGATTTAATTTCGTTTCCAAATAAATGTGTAAGATTGATTTTGCCAAGCTAAAAGCAAATTTATATATTTTAACAAAAGTTGTGTCTACGTAATAAAAGACTGTAGTTTTAGTGCATAAATAAGACTAGGATTAGTTCGTGACTTGCTTATGATCGTTCCGGCATTCCTTGTACTAATTCCACAGTTTAGCTTAAAGAGTGAGAACCGGTGGCTGTTGGCTCGTCCCAGTGCGGTGTTGGTCAATGCCTGTTGTACAACATTGTGAAACTGAAATTTTTTCAGCAAGTTTTAATTCTATTATTAGTAACAGACTTGTATGATACACAAACTAGGCTTAATTTGTAAATATGAACATTGCTTTAATTATTTGTGGTTTTAGCATAATATATATCACTAGCTTGTAAGTTTGTGTGTAATTGTGAACCTGAGTGGCGATGATTTACTTGTTGAGGATATTTGTTACTATAGTTTTGTAAGAAGATGACTATATTAGTGTAAATAGAGGTGGGTGTTCCGCCCCAAATCTTCGCCTGCCGCTTACGGTACACTTAAGAGACCGACTGTCTTGGGCTCAACCAAACCCGCTTCACTTCTCAGCACCCCTGCACGAAGGTTAATTCTTTCTTTCCGTGTACTAAAACACTGGAATCATTATGATAAAATTTGAATGTTAAAACTCAGAATGATATTGCTGATGTGGCATTTTTAATGATTAATTGAGTTGGGTCTTTACATGTTGAATTGGAACTAATTAGAATGTGACTGACTTCAAAACACAATGGTTGGCCTAAGTCTTGTCATAATATAAGTTACCCCTTTATCAGCACTGTACAGCTCAACGCGGCTGTAACCTGCCTTAAGTTTTGTACTGACTAGTTACCGTAAAGTTCGTGTTTATATCATTTTATTTATATGTGTAGCCTTGATGTCTCTCTGGACAGTAGATGAATATTAGTCGACGGCATGAGGTACATAACAACCTTCCCCTCCTCCACTTCATGCTTCCCTCAGCCCTCCACCGATGGCAATGTGTCGAGGGGCCGCTCTAGCCATCGTGAGAGTGAGTGTGGCACAACACAGCTCTGGCGCCCCGGAGGTGTGCTGTTCTGCCCATCACTATGCCATGTGTCTGTTGCTCAAATTACACGACCTGTAATTCTTTTTAATTGGTCGCTAAGGCAAGTTTGTCTCTTGCTTCCATTGAACTTCACGTGTTTCATCTTCATTGCCCAGTTTATCTGCTTCAGAAGCCTTGTGTTCCCTTCACTACAATTAGGGCTTCCAGCTGCAACAGAGCTCGGCTGCCCGTGGATCTTGTGTATTGGCCCATCAGCCACGGGTGACGGGAGGCGCCTTGCGGCCTGAAATCTACGTAAAACAGTTGAGTTGGTGTTTTACAGCAGCCTTAGCTCAGTGACGGACAGTCTGTATTAAATGACCAGAGAATGATTAAATGCCCAAAGTAAATCAATATGATTCTATAAGTATTTCTTGAGACTAGAGGCCAATCACTCGTGTATTGTTGCCGTCACTGAGTCGCAAGCTGCTTTGAGACCAACAAAGTAGGAAACCTGACAACGTGGAGGTACGGTGATTTGAATCCCTTCAGTGGCTGGTCGTTGTATCTGGGTGTGCCTGCTTCCCTTGTCCAGCATAGTACAGTTAAGTAACATAGTGCCAATATTTACTTGTATAGTTTTGCCAGGTCTGCGTTAATTAACTCAAAGGTTTCATGTTTTCTTGGACTTCCGCATACCCTCGCTGACTTCATGTACCTACTGTGGCGTCAGTACACATGTCAGTACAACGAGGCGGCCTGGACCCGGCCCGCCCCGACGCTACGCCCGACAAAGGCTCCTGCTTACCAAATCTTCGCGTCGTCTGTGTTCATGCCTGAGCTCCAGCATAATGTTGGGGTTGGGCTTGTGGACTGTCCGCCACATCATATATATTGGAAGGCACACTGAATCATCAATCCAGTGTGACTGATGCCTCGGGAAGATACAGCTACTTCGGCAGGAATATGACAAATCTGTACTAGAGCAATGATTATTGATTATATCGACTGTAGAAACCAATTTTCTATAGTTCAGTTTCCCATCTTAGGTACAACAAAGCGTTACGTGAACGTAACTAAAAAATGTTGTTAATGTGTACAAAATTCCTCTCCGTTGCGAGTTCGTACATCATCGTCGCCGGGGTTAGGAACTCCCCAGATTTGGTTGTGACTCGTGTGGAGTGTGTACGAGTGTAGTGATGGGTGTGGAAACCTCTCGTGAGTGGTCTTATTTATTGTTTTCCTGAGGTCAGCCTGTGCATCATTCACATAAAGTCAGCCTTGCCAATTTCTGTTGGAGTAGCTGAGCGCTCAGGACACAGCTTGATGAACATAATACAGGGATAATATGCACAGTAAACAAAACCAACGTAGCCTTTTCTGTTCTTCCGTCAGCCTGGTCGGTATGTCCCCCAAACGATGTTGAGGATCTCATAAAGCTTTTGATCATGCCAGAATGTGTGTAGAATAATGTGTTGTTATTATGACTCATATTTTTGTATTGATATCTGATATAATCAGTAAATTTTATCTATTGGTCAATACTGACTCATGAGTTTATCACGAGAAGGAGCCATGTGTGTGTGAGGGTTCCGGAAGGTGCCCAAGTGACGCCGCAGGCCGCCACAGTGATTCCCTAAAGCTTGTCTCCATTCAGCTGGTGTTCACTCACAAGACATATTGAATTATCATTATTTTTATTAATATTTGCATAAGACAAGACTAAAGAGATCACTGGGGTTGGTGTAGATGGCAGTGCCCTGGAGATGACTGCCAAGGGCCTGTCAGCCACCTGTAAGGCGTAGTGTTGTACAGAAATTTGAATAAAAATATGGCATAAACATTTTCTTTTATTCATGAACATTATCTTGCTTATTACCCACACACACTTCTGGTTCAGTCAGGTAAGACCAAGAGAAGCATTTCCCTTACACCATCAGCAGGCATCTCTCCCCACTTGCTGCATCAAGGAAGTTCAGCACTTATTCCTGCCAACACTGGCAATGAACTCCTCGATGCCATAAAATAACTTGTTTTTCTCATACATCATACCAATGTTCTCTTTTTGCGTATTGTAACGTATGTGTATGTTTCTTTAATGATAAAGAGTAATAGTGAATATCAATACATGTTTAGTGATGTCACTAACTTCCTGTCTAAGAATGACATAATAGGCTTCTCCCGTAAGGAAAGGATCCTGCCTGCCAGGCATACTCCTCAGCCCAGTTGATCCTCAGAGTCGTGAGTGGTGAGGTGTTCGTGGTGGAGCCGACAGTCCGAGGCACCAGGTGAGCAAACCATATATATCACTGTAGGGAGTGTTATCACGCTATTTTTGTCCATGAAAATTTGCAAAAACTGTCCATATTTTGTGCACACATGATTAAGAGTGACCTCTTGTGATTTGCTAAGTAATTGTTAAGTAATTACTAAAATTCATTTCGCTCTAACAAGAGATTTATTCGAAACCTCGAAACATTTCCCCTGATGATGCAAGTTGCTATTTGTTTGTTTTTTCCCAAAGTCCTACACCCACCACGAGGTATCGGAGAGTGTCTGTGATCACTGGAATTCATAACAATAAGCCGCGTTTTAGTGGGAAAGTTGTGGCTTCCAGTTAGTGGAAACTGAAATGATCGGAACACAGAAGCAGTATGTGAATCTGAATCAGGGAACCAATCGGATAGTTAGAAAATGTAAACAGTACTCATCTTATAAATAGTAATTAATGTCGTACGAGACGCCAGAGACAGTATTCACGAAACGGTCTTAGCAAGTTTGAGTTGTGAAACGTGTCAAATTTAAAACGAAATGTCGCATTTGTAATGTTAACTCGTTGTGTCTGTCTTAAGTCGGTGCCAGAGACATAACATTGTTCCACTTTATCGTATCGGCTTATGAAAGATCTAAGTTGGCCGTCTCGTAGAACATTTCCACCATAGGAATGACCTCCCCCTATACCCCCCCCCCCAAAAAAAAAGATAAATAAATAAAAACAAGGAATGAACTTAATGACAAGATTTGTCAAAAGATATTGTTCTGACGGTGCAAATATTTTTTTCGTCACTGATCTAGTGAAGAAAACCTTAAAGAACGTCACAGAACGAAGAAATCCACTCACCCTTGATATAAAGGTGATCACAACATGTCGTGATGTTATGATATTGTACCAACACACACAATAGGAAGTCATTGCCATTGCTCTCTGAACATTTTCGTGCAGGAGAGAACTAAGCATGTAAAGTATCATCATTTTTACTTAAAGATTCTTTATCGTTGTTCCCTACCAACATGAATTATGATACACAGAGAGAAGGAACACGTGCCCTCCTGCCAATTCCTTCACCACGCGCGCGCATACACACACACACACACACACACACACACACACACACACACACACACACACTAAAATCCTTGAAGCTGAAAGATAACCGATTGTTTTCTTTCCTCGAACTGTATATCTCATAAAGTCTCTCTCTCTCTCTCTCTCTCTCTCTCTCTCTCTCTCTCTCTCTCTCTCTCTCTCTCTCTCGTCCGTGTGTGCGTGTATTCAATAATTTGTAGTATGACCAGAGAATTTCATGGGTACTAATGGCAATACTTTACACTCTTAAAACTGAACAAAACTTTTCACAAACACATCTTTTTCTCTCATGAAACGGGAATCCAGGCTGAGTTACTGCTGTGAGTTGTGAATGGTGCAACGTGTCCAGAGAGAGAGAGAGAGAGAGAGAGAGGAAGGGGGGTAAGAGGAGAGGGAAGGAAGGGGGAGGGAGAGACGAGGAAGTTAGAGGGAGGAGCGGGGGAAGGTATAGGGTGGGACGACGGAGGGGAGAGAGAGAGAGAGAGAGAGAGGGGCGGGAAGGGGGAGGGAGGGATGAGTGAAGGGAGAGAGAGAGAGAGAGAGAGAGAGAGAGAGAGAGAGAGAGAGAGAGAGAGAGAGAGAGAGAGAGAGAGAGAGTGTGTGTGTGTGTGTGTATAATCTAAAGCAACAAAATCATCATATTGTTTTGTTATCAGCCTTACTTTGGGCGTGGAGACTTGTATGATCAGTCAGCCTTAGTCGTGAATCTCATATATAGAGAATGAAACGATACATTGAGAACCGGGTCAGGTGAGCAGCATTGAGGTGGTACTCGTGGCCAGTCATCAAGATTAGTGGTCAGCATTAATCTTTGCATACATGTGTGAGGTCCATCTTCCGTGACTGATGCTGATACACACGTAATAGTTATCTTGAGCAGTATTTCAGGTTAAGCAAACAATGAAAATACAAGGAAAACGGGAGACAAGATTCGAAGCATTGAAGCAGGATTTTCCACTTGTTTTCGTCTCTTGTGTAGGCAAAAGAGAGCCTTACTTTTGACAGGAGGACTGTGGTGATTGGTACCTTAGCACGGTAAAGCACAAACAGTACAGCTTTCGGGTAATAGTTAATACAGGTAGAGCGTTTCAGTTGCAACAGAGGAGATAGCAACACACACACACACACACACACACACACACACACACACACACACACACACACACACACACACACACACACACACACACACGTCAGGCTCATTGCGACACCTTCAAGTGCGCACACGACTGGAATGTTAATAACTCATTTCATACTTAACATGTCACGCGACGCCTGGCAACGCATAAATGTCTTTTTTAAACACTGGAACGCTGCGCTTCTTGACAAGTTCACCTGGTACGACCCACGACGTACGGCGAGGTGATCCCTGTGTCGCGGCGTTGTATTACTACACCAAAGAATGTATACTACATCACAAACATTGGTGTTACACGAAATAGGGTAAAGGTATATATACTTATATTATAATATATTACATTATATTATACTATGTTATATTATATTATATCATATCATATCATATTTTTTTCATATTGCAATGATTTCCCGCGTGCGTCCTTACTATAATTTCCTTTTCCAATTTCTCGTTTTCTTCCATTCTTTTTTTTTTTTCTCCCCTTTCTACCTTCTAAGTTGTTTTTTCATCATCATCATCATCATCATTGTTATCATTATTGTTATTGTTTTATTATTTTTATTATCATTATCATATTTTTATTATTATTATTATTATTATTATTATTATTATTATTATTATTATTATTATTATTATTATTATTATTATTACTATTATTACTACTACTACTATTGTTGTTGTTGTTATTGTCATCATTATTGTTGTTCCATCATGTGAGCTCCAGGAACAGTCTTGGGAGTTCGTGCATGGTAACACCTAACAACAACGTGGCGGTGCGTCTAGATGCACATGATGGTCGTTTGCACGCTTCCCTCATAGAGTCCAGGCTGGCACGGCGGGCAAGCTGCTCCACTTTCCCCGGCATTGCCACGCATCACTGCTTAGCCTTGATAGCTGCAGAGGTTTATGATGGCACCTTGTCAACCTTCCATGGCCGTGTGCTCAGTGGGAACACCTTTTGCCAGAAATCCTGCTACGCTATGTAAGTCGATGCCTTTCCCTGGAGGAGGCTACTTAGCTCGCCCCGTGTACGTATATTCCACTAACACCAATATTCCAACATCGGCTTAAAATTAGAGAGCTGGGACGTCCTCTTCCTGCAAGTTCCTTGTGTGTTCGCCCATCAGGGGTGTGAAGATGGGTTCTGACTGATGATAAGCCAAGGAGACACGTTATTGAATGCCTTCATCATCCTCTCGTCAACGTAGCTAATGAAAATCATCTACGGCATAAATGAGATAACATTGGAAATTTCCTTCATACACAAGTTGAATTCATCCAGAAACTGCCATTCCTCGTAGAAATTCACCTATTCCTGAAAATTTTACGAAACGTGTGGTAAAGAACAGCAGCAGTGGTAATCTAAGCTATCAGAGCAAAAGAATGTTTTTTTTATTATTTTCTTACCCTTGACCAGTCTCCCTGATAAGCAAGAAAGAAAGGAAAGTTGGCGTACCAGTCACTATGTTGTACCTCTCGCCCAACTCATGTCTTCAAATGTTTCATGTTCTTCACCTTAATTCACACGAGTAACACGTAAGGAGAACGCAAAGTTAATGTTATAGTTTCGTGAGGAAGGTCCGTATAGTGGTTGGTTTTGTGAACGTGTGGAGAATGGATGTATTGTATATACGTGTGGGGTAGAGTGCGTCAACACTACCAAAGAGTAATACGGATTCCAGGAAATAGGCAAATTTAAATTTTCCGCCAAAGAATAAATGTTAACACGGGAGACTATTACCAACAAGTTATTATTCAAAGAAAGTATAACGCCAGATTAATGGATGCTTCCCGAGCATCATGCTCAACGATGAGCACAGCCACCCGGACAATAAAGCGAAAGGATTATCATCGTACATTAGTGAAAAACACCGACGATAACAAACCAGTGACAACTTATTTCAAACTACAATGATACAATTTTTTTTTACTTTTTTTAAGAATTATACCCAAGTACTACATATAACAATATCCAAACCGAAGGTATGATGCTTGAGAAACCACTTTTTATTTTCATAGAATTACTGAATATCAAGGCCAGAGGTCTTCCAAGAAAGAAACCGCTCATTCCAACAACTACCCTTCACGAAGGCCGAGGTGCCTTTCCTCAGTCTGACAGCGTGCAGGAGGCTCTGTACTGTGATGTGACAGTGAGTTGGCAACACCACGAATGAGTCGTACAGATCTAGAAGCTCTTTAATGACCATGTAATCCTCAGTTGTGTCACTGCCCTCTGTAAAGCGAGACTCTGCCTTTGTGTATTTCTCCAGAGCGTTGTCTATTTTTGCCCTTATCACCGAGTAGTCATAAATGGTTACGTCGGGACGGTCCACCAGCGGTCCTTGGTGGTTATACACAATATTACAATTTTGGCACTTCTTATTTTCCTTCAGCACAGGTTTACCACAAACCACACACTTCAGCTCGTACTCATAATCAGTGGGAAGAGTAAAAGGCCAGTTGCCCAAGCACGCCTCGCAGTGACATACGAAGTGGTAGCGTGCCTTCAGAATCGCCATCCTTTCATGCAATTTCTTCTGGAACAAGTCTGCGTACTGTCGAGTAATCTCGGTACCGGCAGGGATTCGGCGACACGCCCTCATCACCTGCACGTAGCCGTAGGAAACACTGGCGCAGGTGGAGTAGCATGCGTGATTCAGCAGACTGGTTGAGGGGAAGAGACCTGTGCCGTAAGCCACCACAGGACTTAATGTAGACTCCAACCGCTCGTGCTGGAATGTCAGGAGGGAAATCATAGTTCACATCATTTTCAAATACTTTACTCTGTAATGCAATTAGGTGACATTATTGGTTTCATTAAAATGCAAATATTACTTGCACAAATTCAGCAACTCCCCAAGAATAATTTAATTTTGCCTCAATTGCGCTACCAGAAAAGCAACATTATATATATCATTATGTTTTTTGAGACATTAACACTCCCCGAACGTATTGCCCTTAACGTTCTACAGAGAACATTAAGCTAATTCTATGATATTCAGAATGAAGACATCTCAGGCCAAATATAAAAATAGTGATAAAATAAATAAACAGTGATGTCAGTTAAGACTGCCAGGTATTGATGAACATTTGATGTAGACTACTCAAATAATCAATAAGACATTCATTATTACATTTCAAAGAATGGCTATACGCAAAGTACCAACCTGCATTTCACCAATGGTGTCTGCGTTGCACCACAAGACCATCATGTGGCGCATCAACATGGTGCCAGTGAAGAGCATTTCATCATCACTCACATACAGTTTATTGCCGAAGTTATCCACGAAATACTCATCGGTGAGAAGCAACAGTTTCAAAAGTACATAGCTTTCCATGGTCCTCTTCAGCAAGTCATTAATGCCTCTCTTGTCCTTGTTGGTGACGAGGTTGTACACAGTGCGGTAGTTGCCAGAGTTGTACACACCGGCATCGTCCAGCGCTTGCTCGTGTGTGGCGTTTGTTTTCTCCTGCAGCGGAGGCACCATCGATCTCAAGTTGATGTAACCCATGTCAGCGAACAGCCGCATTACCAGCACTGCATTGTTGCTCATATTGAGTCTACTTAGTGTGTGGAGGATGGGACACTCAACCTTATGACAGCCTGCCAGGCCATTAAGACGACATTTTTCACTGCAAAAGACCACCTGAAAAAACAACAAACTTCAGTCTCAAATACCTAAGTTTAATCTGAATTGTGAGCTTCCTCAACACCAGACAAAGATTGTGACTTACTGTCGAGCAATTCGGGCATGGCACAGGCGCAGAGGTTCTCTTCAGGCAGATAGTGCAGTATTCGCCGAAATACTTAGGATACAACACTGCACTGTACGCCTTGTCCACGGACACAACTTCTCCTGCCGGAACAATGAGCTTCAATACGGTGAATATGCAGGAATAAGCGAGTATATAGTGACATACATTGTCTGGAATAAAAATTAATGTGAGCAGGTGCATAACACAATATTTAAAAGATTACTCCATATAAACAACAAGGAAATACCTGCTGCGATGTCTCTGTTGGCCACCATGTGTCGCCCGTGATCGTAGTCATTGACGAAGCGCACAGCGCTGCTGAATGACGGATAGAAGGGATTGGGCTCGGCCAGCGTGGGAGGCTCCGGTGACTTGTACAAGAAAGACACCGAGTGGTCTTTGCCCAATGGCTCCATTTGCACGATGTCATGTGGTCCCAGCCTTTCACACTCCTCTCTCATATTAAGCAATTTTTCCGTCACTGATGGCGAACACTCCCATGCCAACACTCGATTGATGTCCTCCCTACATTTCTGGTATTGCTTCAGCGAGAACAAAACACGCGCCCGTGCCTCGTACGCATGAGTCAGCGGCGAGTAGGATCCCCATTCCTTATCTTGATATGGGTCTTTTTCCCCTATGGCAGTGGGTATCGAGTGTTCTGAGTAAATGATGTCACTCTCTTCTTGCCCCCACTGCTTGCCGTCTAATACGATGATTGGATGTGGCGCTTCTCTCAAGCTCTTATTGTAGAATTTCAGCGCATTATCTCTGTCTCCATTTTTCATACAGGCATTGCCGTGTGTCCAGTAGGCGTGTGCAGCCTTCGTGGTCTTGACAAAAAAGGTCAGGTTAGGCTTGAGAGTTTCTTTCGCCTCGTCCAGGTTCCACAGGAATTGGAACATTTCCTCGAGTGTTGCAGTGGGTCTAAATATTTTGGCAAACTCCTGGACGAGGCTTGGCTTCTTCTCTGCCACTTCGAACATGAAATCTGTCACTAAAGTATCATACGTGATGTCATTAGGGTCCACTTGAGATCGAGACGAGGACCTTACCGACTTCGAAGATTCATCCTCCTTAGACACAGAAGCCATAACGAGTCTGTTATAAAAAGAAAAAAGTTAGATGTAACAAACAACGGTCACAACCGTGAATTATCATCACAGCTATGAGTTGTAAAATGATCAAGCATTATAATGATACTACCATACACTGTACCACATGCACTGAAACTATCTCATACGACCTGCTACCGCCTGCTGCTTTAATAAAAAAGACGTTAAGCAAGGAAAAAAAAAATACGTAGAAAATTGACCGTCAAGGTAAATGATAATTATGTTGCCTGCATAAGTGGATGATACAATTTGTCTATAGTGAAGCCTTTGTGAGATACACAGTGCCTTGCTTGCTGTCAGTCACGCAGCAAAACTGCAACTTTATTACCGTGCACTGTAACTACTACTTCACTCTCGTCTTGCACCGTAACCACTACTACTTCACTCTCGTCTTGCACGGTAACCACTACTACTTCACTCTCGTCTTGCACGGTTACCATTACTTCAGTTATAAGCGGTTGTTTCACAAGCAATTCCCTTCAACGTTTATAAATTTCACTTCAGTCGAAAAGCTACTACAGTGTCTTACTGACATTGTAGTGCTAGTACTGCGATAATTTAATTATGTAATACCATGGTTAACATATTTCACTTGTGTTCATTTGAATCATAGTTTAAAAGCAAGATAATTGTTCAAGAAGCAAATATCTATTGAAATTCCTTTTGCGTGCCTTGTTTGTTTCAATTGTTTTGGTGCAAACAAAGATCCAAGTAAGATATAATTTCAGAATATAACTCAATGCACACCTGCTGGTGTCTGTAGAGAGTGCGGCGTCAAGGTAGTTGGGGATGCTGTACACCAGGTTTGTGCATGCGATTAGCGTCATACAGAATTATGCAATTACACTCTAACAAGCAAGAGTTTCGCCTTTAGTTCGTAAATCGAATGTCTCATTTTTGCCCCATTCACATTAACATCTGAGGCAAGGAAAAGATTTCCCCGAAGGAAATATGTATCCGATTGTAAAATAAATTGAAATGATAGTAGGTACTTATTCACTTGGAAAGACTAGATTTACCAATTGCATTTTTTCACGGTGCATATCAACTAAACTAAAATCATTTTCAATCCCATATCTACTTTGCTAGTAATAGAAGCTGACACACACACCACTACCCAGGATAGTAGTCACGGTACTCACCAATGGTCGGAAAGAAGTCAGGGAAGAATATGGCGAGGAATGTCGCCGTGCGGAGCCTCACTTACCACTGCCTTGTAGCCCGCTGCCGCCTAGACCTAAGTAAACCCATGGGCCGAAACACCGACTCCCCTTCACAAGATAGACACTCGTCGCACCATTAGCGTCAATAATCTACCAAAGAATCTTAATCGATAAAAGTCTGCAATGTATATTATAGTGTTTTGAATCAGAGTGAAGAACGAGTACTGAATGTCACCATCGTATTTATTAGAAAGAATAGCATGTGTTGCTGATTCAAACTTACACTTATGACACCACAAAGCGAGTGCTTCGGAATCTCTCACAGCTGTCAGTCGTTGTGGTTCCGTAGGGTATAGTAGTAGTAGGAGGAGGAGGAGGAGGAGTAGCAGCAGTAGTAGTAACAGTAGTAGTGGGAGCAGCAGCAGCAGCAGCAGCAGGAACAGTGGTGGTAGTAGTAGTAGCAGTAGCAGAAAAATCTGATCACTAGAAACTATATGACTATAGCATAGACAATAAAACAACAAAAACAGCAATAATAATATTTTTGTTATCAGTAGGAATAATATTTGCATTTCCCATATTCAGTCTCGTTTTAAGTCATAGGTATGAAGATTGTTAATAAACTGTCGATAAAAATAGAAAATAAAAACCTCTGACATCTAACAAACTTAAGACATCGCACTTAGTATAGCATGATAATTTCAAGAAAGGTTGTTGTAATACTGATGAGTGACTTTTTTTCTCTCCCTACAGCCTCGTCTTCCATTCCAGTCGTTAAGAAAGCTCGACTACCTGCTTACTTCCTTACCCCTGCGTCGCCTGGGTCTGTGGAGGAGGTAACAAGCGAGGTACGTGCAGTATTTTTACTTTGCGATACCATGATTGATTCCTAAACAGCGCCACAAAGGCAATTACTGAAGTGTGCCTGTGTTTGTTCCTCATTGGGTGGGTTCAGGAACGAAGGATGCTGTGCTCAATATATTGTTTCGAATCCTAAATGTGTGGAGTTACTCAGCGGTAGCCGATTCGTTGTAATTTTCATTCTCTCGTATACCGTAACTCCCATTAGTTGTACCTAAGATTTAATTGATCTGAACTAAAAACCACACCTTTCTTTACACTAACTTTAAATGATGTCTATCTTTACAAATAATACATCCTGCACGAACGTTCAAGGAAAACTGTACATCGCTGGGTAATGTCATTGTTTAGTCAAATTGATCCGACTGGGCTCTTGGGAATTTTATACATTATCATTTTTTGGGTTGTAAAAATATGGTGGTCAGTTATTGTATACCTAAATTCCTGGAATATAGAATAGTCCACGACACGATCTCCCTCCAGCTGGATCGAAGGGGAGAAGAGTAGATGATGTGTGTGGGATTGTATATTGTTTGTGCTTTGCCTTGGCCACCCAATGATAGATTGTTGGCATTATACTGTGCAATATATTCAGGAGGTAGACAGATTATTTGCATTTGGTAAAGGTAGCTATTCGTCTTGGGCCTCCGGTGCTGGCGGCCCAGGTTCGAATCCTTGCCAAACTTAGTTGCCCAGTGGGAGATGTAGCTCTCTCCTGTTAACCTTAGTGGTGCCATATGACCCAAGCTATTGCGGCACCTAATGGAATCATTTCCATTTTCAGTTGATAGGTGTAACGGAAGGAAGAGAGAGAATGTGTGTGTGTGTGTGTGTGTGTGTGTGTGTGTGTGTGTGTGTGTGTGTGTGTGTGTGTGTGTGTGCGTGTGTGCGTGCGTGTGTCACAGTTTGCTTTGGGAATGTAAGACTTCAAGGTTTAATTAGAAAAAAAAGACATGCATGTATTCTTAACAACTTTCAGAAACATTTAAAATAACATAGATGGCTTACGTTCTCCAGTTAAAAATAAAAAAAATAACAAGATATAAACAAAGTCTAAAATGCCTCGTAACACCCTTAAAAACTGCAAAAAAGAAAATAAAACAGCAATACATGAGTTCTAAAATTAACTGATCAAACAGTATGAAGAAACTCGATTAAAAACAAGGCATACATGTCACTGTTAACGTAACACCGTTCACACTACGGCACGTGATTCCAAAAGTTCAGGTCACTACACTAGCAAATACTGCAGCCTGGACCAGACGTCTTATCGTGGTACACGGAGCAGGTTAAATGATTCATGATGATGATGTACATGAGCTGGGCATCCCTGTGAACAGAATTTGGCAGGTGCACATATTTGTCGAAGTAGGAGATTAATTCACGCACGTTGTTCAGTTCCTGCATGCCGGTTACACTTCGACGTAATTTACCACGAGTACGCTGATAACGCCATACAAGTTCGTTAACCATTGCCATAACCTCTTGATGGTCGTAGGTGAATAAGTTTGGGATGCCGGGCGCAGGACTGACCTTGTCGTATTCCAGATTACACTTGGAACACACAGATGTCACCTTCCCTAGACACTTGACACACTTCAGGGAAAGCTCCTCCACCACCAGCTCACCCACCTCTTCAACGATGTCACTATTGATACACGAGAAAACATCTTGAGCAAATATCTCGTCATTTTGAGTCGACATACAGTCCCACATCAAAGTAGAATATCGGCATTTCAGAACCGTCCCGGCAGGTACAGCACGCGTGGTGCGCATCACCAGGTGTTCGCCGTGGTTGAAGTAGACGCACGGGACGAAGGATTCATGATACATAGTGAGATTGGTGACCGGAAACACTCCAGCACCGACGGCTTTCATGGGGTTTTGGGTGCAGTCATTCTCGACAATCTGGAAAAAGCACATGTTATTATTGTTCTATTTATTTTATGTATTTCTTTATTTATGTTGCATATTTTAGTCTATCAAATGCACATTCCATTAGCCAATTCGCAAAATCATGAAGCTTGTTTACTTCAGTTTCGAATAAAGCTTCGGCTGTGCCCCAGAGATTCGTGAGATGGTGCACCAAGAGTGATCCTATGAATAACTGGTCCTCCCAGCTTGGTTCCAGCCGCCAGCCATTTGCATCCACGAAAAAACGGTTGCTAGCGATTAGTAGCTTGAGCAGCACGAAAGCTTCCACTGCTCTAGCCACGTTGTCCATTTCTTTGTGTTTTTTTCTGCCCACCATGCTGTACACTGACAAATAATTACCTGAAGGGAATACACCATCTCTTGTGATACCTCTAATTCGTAACGGCTTCTTTCCTTCGGCCATGATTATTTCATAATGTTTCTTCAGTTTGTCAAAAGTGGTCTTGAACAGAATTCTGCATGCTAGAATTCCTCTCACTTGTATGTTAAGATAATTAATGCGCATAAGGATGGGACACTCTTGTCCGTGGAGTCCCTTCAGTGCTTTTAGTCTACATGGGAAGCTGCAGAACCCCACCTGTGTGAGAAAAGTTAGTGCACATCAGTAACGCATCACCCAACCCCAATAGAAGCTATAATGCACCGAAATACTACTCAATGCCATAGAAGAATGTCAAGTAGTTTTTTACACTGTAAGAAAACAAATACATGAATAAATAGATAAAGAAGGAACATTAAATACTTATAAGATAGTCCCCTTAATATGCATAAACGAACGTTTTCTACCATTTAACTGCGAGTTACTCTCAGACGAAATTTATAACTCCATTAACTATAAGAAATCCTTTGACTATCTAACTTCCAAAGTGGTGAATATTCTTAACTTAAAGACTTCAACGTTCACCACCAGTGTTGGCTTTCCTCCCTTCACTGACCATCCTGGTGAATCAGCCTTCAACTTTGGTATTCTTAATGCCTTAGAGCAAATAGTGCAACACCCTTCTCGTATTCCTAACCGCATTATAGATACACTCAACATTCATGACCCTTTTCTAACTTTTGTTTGTACTGTTAGCCTATCTTCTTGATTGACTCTTCTACACTGACCATCCTTGCTCTGTCTTTTACTTATAATCGAAATTGGAAATTCCATATCTCATCTCTAGATTAGAAAAAAAAATCTATGAAGTTATGCGTTTTGAAGCATTTCTATAATATCTATCTCTCCTCCCCACGGTAACTTAACTCTGCAGAGTCATATGTATGGCGGAGTTCTACTCTTCTCCACTTACTGTTTATCTTCAGCATCCTTGACCTCATCATGGTGTTGGATCTCATGTTATCTTCTATACCTATTTTCATATCAGCTACTTTTCTGACTTTACTAATTACAGACATCCCCTCTTCCTGCGATCTCACTGCACAAGACTTTCATCTTCTTCTCACCCCCATTCTGTCCGCCTCATGCAAGATTTAACCAATATTATCAATCATTTCTTTCTTTCTCCAGGAAACTCTGGAACCATCAGCCTATTTCTCCACTTCCACCTTCCTACGACTTGAACTCTTTCTAAAGGAAAGTTTCATGACACTTATGTTCTGATTTTGACTGATATTTTGAACTGTGGGCTTTTTTTCAATTTTCCGTGAACGGTATCTTTTCTACATAAAGATACAGTATCTTGATTGGCTATACCTGTGTGCAAGCAGGGCAGGGTAGAGGCGCCCAAGTCCTTCGTAGACAAAATGCGCAAAAATGTCTCCAGTACTTCGGTAACAGAGCATTGCAATAGTTTTTCTCCACAATCAGGATCTCACCTGCCAAACATACGTTATCATGAAAAAAAATACATAGAAGTGTATAGATATAGAATGTTGAAGATTTCACGTGCCTGTTTGTGTGTGTGTGTGTGTGTGTGTGTATGTGTGTGTGTGTGTGTGTGTGTAAGAGGGGATCCCTCTGTCTGTCTTTATGTTACTACTCCTGTTTGTCCGTTTGTCTGTGCACGTCTGTCTGTACGCTACCAATCTACTATGGGGCTCTGGCATAGGACAAGAAAATTTGAGGGTACAAAACAGTGAAAGATTACACGTAGGAGTTAGAATAGCAATTAGCAATATGATAATACTTTAGTGTAAAATAGCCAGTCTAAGTATGCATGTTCCTATCTAATATCTGCAGGAGGAAATAGTCATTACAACGAATCATGTCAAAGACTTACAACCACCAACATCGTTACCTTGTTTGATATTTCTGTTTGCAAAGAGATATCGCTCGGTTCCCTCAGCATTGCAGCCCAGACTCACGGCGCTGCTCGCCGATGGTAAAAGAGGATTTGGATCTTCCAAGTTGGGTGGTTCAGTACACGTGAATTGAAAAGCCTTGAAGCTCTCGGAAGCTTGTTCATCTTCTGACATCCTTTCATTGCAGTGAGCCTTCATGTGTTGTAAAGTTTCATTCATATCACTCGGGTAGCCTATACGCTGAGCAATGTTAATGTCCTTCAGACACAGTAAAAACTTGCCCATTTCATACAACAACATTGCTCTTTCTCCGTAGCATCGAGCCAAGACTGTGTAGTCCAGGTTCCCAAAGTCGTCATTCACGTCCTCAGGACCAGCACTGTATATTCTGTTGTCAATACGAATAGGAGGATGAGGAGCAAAGAGGATGCTCCTGTTGTAATACCACAGTGCCAAATCCTTATTGTTGTGGACATGAAAATTGCCTCGCTCCCTGTATATGATGGACTCTTCTGTATTTTTCTTTGTTTCCACTCCCGTAATTAATATCTCAGGTGGCACTAAAATCTCGTGCGCTTCATCCATATTCCATAAAAAATCGAAGATTTCAAAGGAATTTCCTTTTGATATAAGGTGCCGTAAATCCTGTGTTTCTTTAGTGTTCATGTTGTAGAGCTTTTTGAGACCATCATCTACAAACTTTTCAAAGCGAAATGAGGGAACATCACGGTATAGTGACCAAGGATTCTCAAATATCATCTCGTCATCCTCCTCCTCATCCTCATCCTCCTCCTCCTCCTCGTCCTGCCTGGCGTGGGCCATGGTCCGCGTCGTGCTGGGGTCACCCGCCACCCTCACAATCCACACTGCCCCAGCCTCCTATTCTTGGCCGCACACACCACTTCCTTTACCCAGGCTTCGAAACAATCTTGTACTTTTCATTAATTCAATTACTTATTTACTATTACTGTTTCTCCTCACAGCATGATTCGATTCATTTTAGGGAGAATGAGCGTACTGTAAGCATGTCGTTACAACAGGCCAGTAATATTCTATCATTGTCTGAGACCAACGTTAGATTATAGCAAGGCTTTGCTTGTGTTCACTGGCGTGGATATTAGAAACGCAACGTCGAACACACTTTCCGAAGTTTCGAAATATAACAATGTTCTTTTTTTGTTTTACGTGTATAATTTCATGTACCTTCATTATGAGCGCATAAATCACGCGGTGATTATTAGCAGCGCGCGCACGCACACACACACACACACACACACACACACACACACACACACACACACACACACACACACACACACACAAACAACAA
>CM035194.1:30514858-30533234 GCA_020233015.1 Callinectes sapidus
AGGAACGCTGTGTGTGTGTGTGTGTGTGTGTGTGTGTGTGTGTGTGTAAAGAGAGAGAGAGAGAGTTTATTACGCAAAGAAGCGTCAAATCTTCATGGTAAATACAAGAGCACGTTGTGGAGGAGCGCAGAAAGACAGTAATGTTAAAACCTGTAGCTTGGCCAGGGTGTTGGCGGAGAATGTGAAGTGTTACTACACACTCCGTCTGTTTATTTCACTGGCCTCCATACAGAAACGTTTGTTCAATACACAATAACAAGGAAGTGAGTGTGTGTGTGGTGCTCTTAATTAACATTGTCGCCGCTACCAAGGCTGGTGGCTATGAAGGCAAACACGGGAACGAACTCATGTCTCTTGGCCCCTGACACAGTAATTAAATGTCACTATTATTTCTTGATTTATAGTTAATGAAATGAAAGTCAGAGGAGCGTTATAATGAGAAAGAAAGCTGCTGAATGTGAGTATGACCCTTTGTATGCTGAGTTTGTTTCGCTTGAATAATTAGTGTTTTCTTGCTAACTGAAGTTAATATTGTGTTCGCTAAACAGAGGCTATAGAGAGTGAATAATGCAGTGATGGTCTCCTTGTTTGTGAAGGCAAGTAGTGCTGAGGAAGTCTATATGGAAGGAACAGTTCAGTGTTCCACATTAGGCCACCATGCAGGCACGAAGGATAGGTATTGATTGTGGATACTTTAGAATAATATATAATTTAAGATATTCTTCCTTTACTTGTACAATTTATAGATTAACTCGTTCAGAAAACTATAATCATTGGTGATGATGAACTCACAAATTAAAAGTTTAATACTCAGACCAGTGGTAATGCTGTTGTGGTATATTGAGAAAATGTTGAAATGTTAGTGAAACTGCACCTCGGGGAATACATATATTATGAGAGTTTACATATTCAGATTAGAATTAATCAAATATATTTTTTGCTTAATTTAGTAGCTGATGCCTGTACTACAAGGTGTTTTCATTAAGCATCTATTTACCCACCGATTATGGTACAGCTGTCACGAAACGAACACCGTAATATATTTTTCTTCCTTGAATAAAATCCTCACAACGATCTTTTATGTTCTCATGTGAATTCTGAGAGAGCTTCATATCTACCGAGAAGTATCACTTCCTAAAATTAAGAAATTAATTTTCTGGACTCACTGAAAAATACCAAGGTTTCGTTTCCATGAACTAGAAAGTCATTAGTAAATAACACACTCAAAATCTTTTAGTTTAAAGACGGCACGACGAGAGCATGAAATGGCAGGATACATTCATGGCATTCAATATTTTGCCAGAAACTTTTCCGGCAACCATTGAAGTTTATGGACATCTTTCCTGGCAGCTCTTTCCATTATTCTCGTTCTTAGTGTACTTCATGAGCTTTATAAGTTTCTGGAAAGTCGCGTTTTTGCCATATAAGAAATGGGAGAACACCCCAGGCAGGCATGACATTCAAGTGTACTGACGGAGAGGCATTGTGACAGGATTGCTGGAGCGTGAACACACAAGAGAAGTGTTACTGGTGTCTCACGCATGGAAGAACGAGAGTCTAGGTTTTTTTACTCATATTGAATGTATGTATGCACAATCTCTTTAATTTCCTGTAAAATCTCCTTACTATGATATTTGAGGGCAATAGATATAATAATTCCATTACAGTATATGTTGTATCTCGTTCTCTTCTGTCGCTATTCTCATACCAACTCTTCCTTTGATCTTGCTTATTACATAGCTCCCCTCCTCCCGCAGACCCGTTGTACAAAAAATCGATACTTTTTCCCCCGTGTTCTTTCTACCTCAGTTTTATCAAGTTTTATCGGTATTCTGAATCGTCTATCCCCTTTTCTAGTATATTCTAGAACTCCCTACTTGCTTCTGTATTTCCTCCTTCCCATGCAGTTATTGCTTACCCGTTCTTTTTTCAATGCTTTTACGGTTAAGCTATTCACCAATACCTAGAAACACTCCAGAGAGAGAGAGAGAGAGAGAGAGAGAGAGAGAGAGAGAGAGAGAGAGAGAGAGAGAGAGAGAGAGAGAAATGGTTGGCATTAGTGATAAGTAATCGCTGACACTACGGTATTTTACTTGCTTCGTAAATATCAAGAAATACTTTTCTCTTACTATTGATTGGAAACAGCCGTGTGGCACAACATCTACGATTATATTGAAATTTTCTTTCAAAGAGATTCAAATCTGCCCGCCACTGTAGTTGCTGCGCAGTAATCCACGTCATAAACTTGAAATACGTAAATAATTGAGAAATAAGATTGGTTCACCATTTTTCATTACTTCAATAAATATATCACAGTAGTGGAGCCAAGACCCACTCAACTGCATCATTACTTGCCAACGATTGATGAAGTACAGAAGTGTAACGAGCAGTTAAAGACCTTAGCGGCCACGTGACCACCGGTCATGTTGGCATCTCTGAGAGAGCACCGGCGTCCTGCCAGTCCGAGGCCAGCAGTCCCGGTATTTGTTTCGTTGAGGTGACGCGTAACTTTTTTTTTCTCTCCCCTCCCCCTCTCTCTCCAATACGACGGTTCGAGTGTCATGATGGAGGGAAGGATATAGGTGAGTCTGCCATTGTTCAAGTTCACTAACATGAGATCTTCAGGGAAAACTTTAGCTGTTTTTAGCCACCATTAGAAACTCCGTCATCCACCAGGCCCTATCCCAGCCGTCTCCCACAACAGTCCTACCATGCACCACAGCAGACCACATCAATATTCATAGATAATTATCTCCATCGTTAAATGTGAGCTTAATATCGAAATAATCAGTTATAACCCATCTTAATGATGGCACGCGGGCGGTCACCGGGCTGCGAATAGGGTAGTAATGAAACAATCGTTAGTCCACATTAAGTAATGATGGAAATTAGATGAATGTCCGCTGTGAACTGATCAATTCAGTATGTTTGAGGAAAGAGAAATACCGTAAACGTTTGTGGTAGAGTTGTTCTTTTGGCTATTTCACGACAGCAACTACTGTTAACACTACTTACACTTCTACAATCGTTGTTATTGTTACCCTCGATGCTTCTACTGCTCCTTTCATTTATCACTATTAGTGCCACGACTGTTACTTATTCTATTATTTGTAAAAATAATATCACTACTATTAGTATAATTTTCTTTACTACTCCTTTACTACTGCTATTACTATTCTATTTGTTTTACTACTACTTCTATCTGTTTTTCTACTACTACAACTAATACTACTACTGCTGCTGCTGCTGCTGCTGCTGCTACTACTACTACTATTACTAAGTTTTACTACTAGTATAACGTGTTTTACTATTAGTACTTCTACTGCTACCATTACTATTGCTATATTCTACCATTTTAACTACATTTCGCTGCTACTACTACTACTAATTTACTACTACTACTACTACTACTAATTTACTACTACTACTACTACTACTACTACTACTACTACTACTACTACTACTACTACTACTACTACTACTACTACAATTATTTGTCCTATTACTACTACTACTACCTGTACTACTACTATTACTACTACTACTACTACTACTACTACTAGTAGTAGTAGTAGTAGTAGTAGTACTAGTAGTAGCAGTAGTAGTAATTTTTTATTACTACCACTACCGCTACTACTACTACTTTTTTATTACTACTACTACTTTTATATTACTCCTACTACTTGTTTTACTACTACTACTACTACTACTACTACTATATTTTGCCACTATTACTACTTTTAGCATCCATGTTACTGTTACCATTACTTATACTGCTAGTACTACTATCAATAGTAATAATAATAATAATAATAATAATAATAATAATAATAATAATAATAATAATAATGATAATAATGATTATACCACTACTATTAGTCATGATAATTATAATAATAATAATAATAATAATAATAATAATAATAATAATAATGATATTGTCACACTTTGTGACTCATATGAATTTCCTTCTCGTTGTCAACTCTCAGTGACTAGACACACTTAATCTATGCATATTCAAGCTTCCTCCTTGCAACATATAAACCATTACAACGCTTTATCAGGATTACATCACATGTGTGGGTGAGCTGTACTTACTGGTTCTGTGATGGATGGCTTGCACCGCGTCTTGTCTGCCTCCCTGGTCTGTCCAGCTCCTCTGTCTCTTCTGTTCTTCCCGTCTCTTAAACGACATGATATCCCACATGTTTGAGTGACTTTTGCCCCGAAAATGTCGTCATTCCTATAAGGTTTATCTTACATTACATTCATATATCACAATATCCTTGTGACATGAGATTTACTCTTAAAGAGAACATAAGCAATTATGGTAATCGAAAAAAAAACTTAAGGGACAAAATATGCCATTTTAGGGAAAATTTTCCGAAAGAAAATTGCAGTCAGGAAATTTCTAAGGATAAACTAAATTAATCCGACCAAACCTAACTTGATTAATATGAAACAGCACCGCAATCTTCCTGTAATTACTATGGCATTACAAGAGCCGTCCACACATGAAGTACATCACAGACTTATTCTGTAATAAGTACTCTATCACTTTGCATTGTTTTGTTTAATGAGTGGAAGGAGGTCGAACCTTGTAGGTTTACGGAACAAAATTATTGAAAAATGTGTTATTTAATCACTTTAATTTATTTATTGCATTTTTTTTCTCAAAGAATGTTCCTTGTATGTGGTGAGTGGTATTCGTATCTCGTATGCTCGGGAACTACCTATTTCAATAGTAAATGAATAACGAGCACTACACATCCTTATCATCTGGAATGCACTGGTTTAATGGAACTAACTCACTTGGGACTCCGCATACGAGTTGGCATGGTAACGGAGGAATGCTCTATACAAACCATATGGGCACGTGCTTATCCATAAATCGCGGCGACACTGGCTGAGAGTGTCCGCTTTACCTGCCAGTTTGGCACACAGTAAAAGAAACGCGTGACATCATGTCCTTATTTCTTGACACTGCCATTGACAACTACCATGTTGAAACACCCGCGTGATGGAAAGCACGTGGTGTGTCTTGTGATACCCGCTTTATCTTGTTGTCCTCCTTGGTAATCAATTCTTGTCTCTTATCTATTGGATTGCGATAGCTCCTTGTGGAGTTCTGTAATTATTCTCATACGTATATTCTTCTGTGATTACTTTCATACTTATATTCTTCCTTCTTCATTTCTTATTTCTTGTTGTCACGTGTTCTTGTTTATTTTATGTTTCGTTTCCTTATGGTTATCGTTAAAAAGGTGACAATGAAAGTAATTGGGCATTCTACTCACCATAGCAGAGTCGTGGTTAGGGAATTCTGTGACATGGTTTGAATTTTTAGTTTAGATTCATCGTTAAATAAAAATGTCATTGCTAACAATGCTTGGCTAACGCTCAAGAAGCTGTAGAATATTCTCCCAGTTTCGTAGTTTCGAAATTATTCAAGTTGCCGTGTTTAAAAGACACTCCCTCATTTACCCTTATAGAGAGCGCTGGCTGAACTCATTATAATTGTGCCGGTGAATAGACTTTAAGTAATTCGTCACAAAATATGAGAGAGAGAGAGAGAGAGAGAGAGAGAGAGAGAGAGAGAGAGAGAGAGAGAGAGAGAGAGAGAGAGAGAGAGAGAGAGAGAGAGAGAGAGAGAGAGAGAGACTGACTGACTGACTGGTGTTGGCATTGGTGATTAACGTAACTGGAGAGTGTACCGTTTTACGTTTCTTCAGTTCTAGGAAAACCTTTATCACGCAGTGGGTATATTTATGTCAACTCAACCACAACCTCTCACAAATATGTGCATCTGAGTCGGCCCTACGCTATTGGTGTTAAATCAGACGCAAAAAAATGACATACGTATTTTCTGTATTTTGTAGATTAGGCAAGTCAAGTGGGAGTGATATTGTTCCTTCCATCTGTTCAAGTGTTTCAATGGTACTGTTTGTGAGGCCTTCTTTTGTTTCGTGACTATCGAACCACTGTTGCAGAGGAATAAGTGATTTAAAGGACAACCCGTTTACCTCACAGTGATCATGTTGGCAGCATTGATGGAGCAGCGGCGTCCTGTTGTCAGGTATGTCGAAACGGTTCAGTGTATACTCAATTGTGGTGTGACATGTATTGCTCTCTCTCTCTCTCTCTCTCTCTCTCTCTCTCTCTCTCTCTCTCTCTCTCTCTCTCTCTCTCTCTCTCTCTCTCTCTCTCTCAGTGTGTGTGTGTTGTGAAGGAGGTATAGTGGCAGGACCCATCAGCAATATTTCATTAAGACGAAGAATTGGTATGACGGTGAATATTATTGTACAAGTCATATTTCCCTTCGCCTGTCTCGCCAATATCAGTAATTTCATAACAAGCGCGCCTACCACCACCACCACCACCACATTAGCATTTCTCCAGAACTACAACCACGTATCTTCTCCGCCACCTACCACTTCATTTACCACCACCAACCACCGACCATTACTACCACCTCCACCACCACCACCACCCACCTCCATCCCTGCCACTTCATTTACCACCACTACGATCACAGAAACGGATGAACAACATTAACATCTGCCCATATCTTCACGAGGTAATGGTTAACATCGGCTTAAGTCTGCTTATGAGGTCAGACAAACAAGATGCTGCTATCCACGATCACAAACTGATAGTGAGACGGTATTCCATCGAAACATTCCTGAAAGACGTATGTTGATGAAAATGATGTAAGATTCAACTTTGCCAGACTACTGTACCTTATTATTCATTTCTTGATTCATTTATTTATCAATTTAAGTAGTAGTACTATTCTCTGAGATGAAGACCATTCTAGTGAACATTGCATGGTAGTGATCATAAAATAAAATGTACATTATTGTCCAAGTTCCCCACCAATATACCGCTCACCGCATAATGTTCCTTTTTGGTGGCTTGTAACGACAGCATTACATTGTGGCATTACTTGCGCTTCTATTTTTCTGTGTGTTTTTCTCACAATATCGTTTTATGCATAAGAAACATTTAATATGAAACCAATATTTCACTGTCTAATATTTTTTTTTTTCTCCCTTAGGCTTAAGAAACGTTTATGGAAAGATTGAATTTATTAAGTATCTGCAAGTGGAAGGAATTCAAGGTTATTCTTAATTACTGTTTTCGAGTTTCCAGAAGAGGGAACAATTTTCCTTTTCCTTGCATTCGGCGTTTAATTACCGGCCACCAGTTTTATAATAGGGTTGAAATTGGTGAACTTTGAGCGAGTCTGAAAACTCTTACCTGGCTTCAAGTTAGAGCACTACCATTGTGGGCGGCATGAGCTGGAACACCAAAATATTCTGGCAGTTGGACACATGATGACCCAAAATAGCTTTAATTATTGGTTTTATTTTGGTTGAGTGAAATGTTTTGCATATGCCATGGCGCTGCAAATTCCCACATATATACCATAACCTTGTTACGGGAGGTGAATTGATGCTTTTCATAAACTTCCCCGCAGAATCCGGAATGACCTCACCTGGCGGCCCACCTGTATCGTCAGCACAAAGGTCAATCAGTCCACGTGGTCGGCCAGGCAGGAGGGGGTCCGGCGAGTCGAGGGATAGCGTCAGGTCTCCCTATACTTGGCCCGGCATTACATGGGGTGACCGCTGTAATTCGGATCACCACAAATCTTTCGTCTTGGTGATGCTGTATTTTGGTAATATTTTCTTTTCGTTAATGAATGAGCGTTATTTTATGACAGTGTGGTTTCTCTCGTCACTTTGATACTGGATATCCATGGATGCTCAGTAACGGAGACTTGTTTTAATGTTTGATATTTTATTCGTTTAGACCACAGCTTCTTATACATGTATAAACGCTTTGGTAATGCTGGTCATTGCACGGAGTCGTACCGCCTCGGTCGATAAGTAAGGTGAATATAATGCGCCATATGCAATGCAAAAACCATAGTCTTGTGTCCTTCTCAACTGTTTATTGTCTTTATAAAACTTTAAGAATAATCCTATAATACGTTGCTGCAACTACTGCCAGACACTTTGCCAGTAATTCCACCACGCTGCCACTATTTCCACTGCTTCATAATCGTTATTTACAGGATTAATTTGTGTATACTGAGGCAAAATTAGGTGTACTCTTATTACAGGCGCCAACTATATCCGCCATTATGGAAAATGTATATGACACCCACACACACACACACACACACACACACACACACACACACACACACACACACACACACACACACCACACACACACTTACTCATACCAGTAAATGTAACATTGTGCATGTGGGTTTTTCCTCATCGTCTCTCTCTCTTTCTCTCTCTCTCTCTCTCTCTCTCTCTCTCTCTCTCTCTCTCTCTCTCTCTCTCTCTCTCTCTCTCTCTCTCTCTCTCTCTCTCTCTCTCTCTCTCTCATCAAGCGGTACAAATATTTTCTTACCTTTGTATTCTTTGGCGCTACACCGTTGATTCTTCCTTTATTTTCAGCCTCTTTTTTTCAGTTACTCGCCATGAATACTACTTGCATTCACGATCTTCGCAACACTATCGGTGATGAAACGTTAGATGGATGCATTCCCACGTAAGGCAACAACATTGAAAGACAGAGACTAGGGACTGAAATGTACGTAGGAGGCAAGGGGAGGTGAGTGAGTGTTGCTATCATTGCTCATGGGAGGAGATACTTAATTGGCTTCGTGAGAGATTAATGAGCATCTCAGAAGCTATGATATATGGTCAAGGTATATGTGGAGAGTGTCGGGAGAGGAACACTGAATATTAAGCATCGCATCAAGGTGAGAATTTGCAGAATAAACTCAATGTCACGGACTCCAGACGCCGTAATTTTGTCATGGTGGACACTTGCCTACTGGCTTACATATGTCCGCGTTGCTGCTATGAGGCGTGTAGCTAACTGACCTTATATTTTCTCGCAGATCAGAAAATATACTTGTTATAGTCCCTGCAATCTAAACTGGCGGGGATCCCTTCACCATTGCCACATAACAGACTCGTTCTTTTTCTAACCCTCAAAGGAAGTGGAGCGGGGTTGGAGAAACAGGAAGCCCGTGATGTGGCAACGGTGGAGAAATCCCCGGCAAGCTCAAGATCACACAAAATTGCCAGGTTAGATTGCAGTGAAGATAGGTGTCAGGTCATTCAAACACGAATAATCCAATTGCTTGCAAATAGACTTTTTTTTACTTGAAATACAAGGAAGTTGTGCCAAACCAATTGAAAGACAGAAGTGCGTATGCCAATTAGTGGTTGAGAGCATCGGTGTAATGACAGTGCTTGTATATTGGCGTGAACCTAAGTGGCAAAATTACTTCGTTACATCAGCGACATGGCGAACAGAACGAAACACCACAAAAGTGAGTGTCAACTCGGGAAACACTTCTGGCGTCATGGTCCCATTGAGCTGTGGCAGACTACATGGCACTTAATGCTTCAAGTTGTGTTGGTCATTGCAATATTTTTGTTGGATATTTTAATGAATTGCCGGCTTCATTATATCTTCTCATGGTATTTTGTGTTGGTGTGGCTTACTTGAGAGGTGGTGAGCCTAGCGGGGGATTCTTCCAAATGATTTCTTAAAGGTGTTGAGTACAATGCTGATAACGTAACTGGTGGCGGTGTTGCGTGGAGGAATGGCTACTGCATTATCTTTGTCTTCTCTCATTCAGTTGCTGCAAGAACTGAGACGTCCTTTGTTGCCCTCGTTGTTGTGACAGCTTGGCTTGACATCGACATAGGAACAAACTCATATTCTTGGGAAACGAAAAATCGATTATCATAGAAAAGAGAGTCTGAGATCTCCTTAAGTTGCCCAGGTGGCTCAGCACTGTTCCTCAGAAAGAGCCCTAATGACGCAATTAAAATGGTAATGCATTATCAAAAGACTTACCAGGGACAAAGCTCTCTGATGATTACCCGACGTAATTTTTAGAATCTATTTTCATTTATGTTGAGAACCAGGAAGTTCAGAACAATCACACACATTCTCTCTCTCTCTCTCTCTCTCTCTCTCTCTCTCTCTCTCTCTCTCTCTCTCTCTCTCTCTCTCTCTCTCTCTCTCTCTCTCGGGACTCAGACAAGGATTTGCACACGGATATACCAAAAAGTTCCTTACGTACAATGCTATTACGTAAAGCAACATCCCATCAACTGCACGTGTGCTGCGAGAACACGCTTATTTCCAAGATAACTCGTCTGTAAGCTCCTCAAAGTGAGCACAGTACAGCTTTGTTTACTTCTTTTTCGCTTTTCTTTTTCTTTCTTTTTACGCTTGTGTAATGAAGATCCAAACTGTAGAGAATATTTATGATTTATTTTCTTATTTGTGTAATTTATTTGTTTCCCAACCATAAGATACTTGCTGGTCCCATCTCGTGAGACTCGCTTGAGTGATATTTCTTCCCGTGTGGAACGTAAGATGCAACTTTGTGCTGCTTGAATGTACCATTACTCCACACAGGAGGTGCTTTTCCCATTGGTGAGGGCAGGTTGGCCTTTATACACACCTCTATGACTTTCTTGCCCTCCATAACACTGAATATAACGGTGTCTTGCCTTTATGTTACCTTGTATATATTTTTCTTGTTTTCTATTCCATTCAAGATTTTTAGCCTTTATTACTGGGACGGCTGTATTAACCGTTTGTTGTGGGGCACTGAATTCCTTCATCCTCTCTCTCTCTCTCTCTCTCTCTCTCTCTCTCTCTCTCTCTCTCTCTCTCTCTCTCTCTCTCTCTCTCTCTCTCTCTCTCTCTCTCTCTCTCTCTCTCTCTCTCTCTCTCCTTAAGTTGTAATATACTTTCTTATATTAACTTTCTTTATTACGCTTGTCTAATACAGATGAGGATTATCGGAGGAGTGATATTGCCTTGACTTACAGATTATTAGACATAAAAAGGTACGAAGAATTATTTTAAAATATACGAGAAGGGACGAATCTTAAAAAAGAAGAACTATTCAATTTAGAAGCAACGTTTAATAATTTTCAAATGTTTGATAATGATGTAACTGGCATATTGAATTATATGTTCCCCGCAAACTAAGTTAGAGCAAAAATTAATGGATTCAAGTACAAGTATGAAAAAAAAATTGAAGAGATAAAAAAAAAATCAGTATTTTGAAAGAATGCATGCCGTACAACTGGAAATAATATAAGATGAGGTAAGTTTAGGAATACACATGATGATTGTGTATGTGTAAATGTAAATGTTTATGTATGTATGCATATATGTACTACTACTACTGTTAATAATAATAATAATAATAATAATAATAATAATGATGATGATGATGATGATGATGATGATGATGATGATGATGATGATGATGGGTAATAGTTAACTTCCTTCCCTGGAAATCCTCCATGATAAACTAATCCTGTCCGTTTCATAACACGCAAGAAACACACACAGACCCAATTTTTTTTTTTTTTTTTTTCTAATTGAAATAACAAAACTTTCACCTTCTTTTACTTCCTCCTCATTCTTTTTTTTTTTCCTCTCCCTCTGAAGGATCATTAGGAGTAAGTATATTCATTAGTCCAGGGACAGTAAAAGTATCCTTCCTAATGGTCTAAAACGTCATTCGTAATAGACTTCTTAATGGTCTGTTGCTTGATTGTACTGTCTGAATGAATGAAAAATGCGCGATAAGAAGAATAAATGACAATTCGTACTGCGTTGCAAGTTTTTCAGTAACATACAGTGTTTATTGGGTGCACAGTCTTCCTGATGTGTGTGTGTGTGTGTGTGTGTGTGTTTTCTCTTCCTCGTACTTCCAAGTAGCAGGAAAGGGTGGGGGAAGAGTACGAGTGGCAGGGAGTAGTGCTGTGCGAATCCCTGCTGAGAGCCTCGTATTCATAGTAACGTGCGCTCGTTGTCCTGGAAATTGTCCTACATGATGGAGACAGGTGTATTTAACGGTGGGTTCAAGGTTTTTACTTCAGAGAGAGAGAGAGAGAGAGAGAGAGAGAGAGAGAGAGAGAGAAAGAGAGAGATTTAGTATATTCAGTGATTTAGTGTTTATTGAAGAAGTTATACTTTATAACAGCCTTTAGGATAAGTAAAAGCAAGAAAAATTGCTATAGCTAAAGAATTTGATTTATTGACGTGCACTTATCTCATACACGATTGTCCCGGTGAAAGGAAGGAATGTCAGCTTTTATATTGCTATTTACCTTAGAAAATTAAGGCAGCATATCATTAAGACAGGTGATATGGATTCAAAGTATTTGAGAAGTTGTCATTGATAGCCAAACACATTTAAAACAAGCTCTTATTTCAAGATTTGAATAATTTCGTAACTTAAAATAGAAATGCTGCAATTTTCCTTACTTTTGCAATTATAAGATAGAGACAAATGTGCTTATCAAGTAAAATAAGTGCTTTATTGATTTTTCTTGATGCATTGAAACTAAACGGTGAGTTGTGCGTCAAAGTGTTTTGCTTTTTTACATGTTTTGTCAAAATGGCATAATTAAACTAATCTCACAAATGGAAAAAAAGTTATATATGCATAACTACTGTAATATTGTTGTGCATGCATTCGTTGACAAACAAATTGTGTGGAAATTACGTAACACCTGAAATGTTATTACCACCACCACCACTGGCAGCAGCATAGTGTGTTTAATATGAACACGAAACACCGAGGCTTCCATGCTCAAGGAGATACCAGCCTTTTCCACTTAAGGAGAGGCAACACCTGCATATATGATGAGAAGCGTCTCTAGCACCAGGATATGACAGGATATTATAGGCGTGCACGGATGAGGAAGGACGAAGCCTGCATGTGTAATGAGAAACGGTTTGCATTATCATATGCGTAATGGGAAACGACACCCGCATGAACTGAGGCAGGTTTGCATGCAGCGTGAGATTTCATGCCTATCAATCTCCCGCTAGAGGCAGTGCGTGTGTCACTGCAGTGGTGTCTTGAGATCTCGGTGGTCCTTGAAACCTCTGTATTTTGGACTGATGCCAATGTGTGTTTACTCTTCACGTGATCACTATTAAGAAAAGGAATAGTTGAATAATATATATCGGAGTATATATCAGAGTATATAATCAGAGTATATATATGTGGCTTTACTTGATTACTTCTTTGATTATTGGTATAGTTTGCGTACCTTTTTTGATCCATTTATTTCAATTATGTATCCTTGTCAAGCACTGTGTTCAGTTACACCAATCATGTGAATGATCATTTAAGGCACCACATTTTTTAAGGGTCTTGTTTTGTTGTTGTTGCTGTTGTTGTTTATAACGGAAGAGTATTTTTTATTACTTCTTTAGTTCAAAAGTAAACAAACTATCACTTTCCTCTCTACTTAGCTACTACATAGTCATACTGTGTTTTTTATCCTCCTTTGCCACTGTAACGACTTGGTGGAGAAGTTTGTCATCCTGATAAAGTTGGTAGTCAAGGCTGTGAAAGTTGTGCTCCTGTTGTTTATATTGTGTCCAATGAGGCGCCTCGGGAGAAACTTTCCTCACGTCTCATTCTTCATTCTCTCTCTCTCTCTCTCTCTCTCTCTCTCTCTCTCTCTCTCTCTCTCTCTCTCTCTCTCTCTCTCTCTCTCTCTCTCTGAACCAGATATAGATTAATAATACTTATATTCATTACATAAACGCAAATACACACTTAGTTTCAGATTAAAATATGGAATTATTAAACACCTACATAAGAATAGTCGCAAAGGTAAAAAGCGAGGAAGTAATGATAATCTCAAGTCACAACTGTAAGGGTTCTGTTTACCAAGAAGCGAGCGTCGGGTGTTCTGGGGAAATAAGCCCTTGAAACAACCTGTACAAGACTTGATCTCCATGGATACTCTGTTCTTGTCTCATAATAAGAAAAGTGTCTTTGTATTTCAACGCTCTCACCAGTCTGAGCGTTTACGGCGAAATGTCTTTGTGATCATTAAACATGTAGTACTTTAGCTCACCTTCGAGTAGCGAGATTGATGTTTGTGCACCAAAATACTAAGCAACAACTCGCATTACAATTTGACATAATCTGTTGAGAAGTGTACTTATAGAGAGCGGCAAAAGGTGATTGGGAAGAGAATGGCTCGAGTGCTGCGTATTTTTCCTTCTCCCTGTCAGTTCCAGCCGCTTTAAGGGTTATGTGAGCATCGTTATGGTAATGCAGTGCTTTCACAGTTCTGCAGAAATGGCTTCTATATGCAAGATGGTGATAGCTTGAGTTTTAGAGTGAAGTGAAGGTGCTCCAAATATAATGAATAGGGTAATAAAAAGAATATTAATGGTCTACTTTTCAGTTACGATTCTTTTCCATTGTTTTACTTTAGTCCATTTTTTCTGAAACTTTCTAGGTCCATTTAAACATCATCTTACGCAACCATGAGTGAGGAAAGTAAAGCAAAGCAAGTAAAGGTTAACACTTCAGCTTATTCACACTCTCCTCTTCACGCGGAAATTAAGTGATGGTTCCCCAAGTAAAAATGAGAAATTATGTAAAGTATACCAGTGAGATTATCCCATCTGGGCGTGATATAACAGCCAATTAACAAGAGCGTTAGACGTGTGGATGTTTAAATAAAGATAATGACGCGAAAAAAACGAGTTAAGTTAATAAGGGGACGGATCTCTCTCTCTCTCTCTCTCTCTCTCTCTCTCTCTCTCTCTCTCTCTCTCTCTCTCTCTCTCTCTCTCTCTCTCTCTCTCTCTCTCTCTCTTGCTCCATAATTAAATCAAGTCAGTTCATATGATTCAACAAAATTCACTTCAGAAGGCAGGTAATGTAATCAAGCCAGTTGTAAGGAGCACAAAATGAACCTCGGTGAGTACCATGTGGGTCGCAGCGTTTAAAATTGCCCTACTTGCTATGTAGTGTGTTGGCGTCCAGGATAATTATAAAGTCAATTATAAACTTTGCTCTTAATCATTGTGGATCCGACGCCCCCGCCACCTTTTATTATAATTTCCGTCACTCATGTCGCTGCAGAAGGTAATGAAACGGTATTTGTATTGTAAAAAGAGGATATTTTAATTTTGTTGAAGGAAGGTGGTTTAGTAAAATATTGTGGAGAGAAGAAAGACTAGAAAGATATTGTTGAAGGAACATTCAGTATTAAGAGATGCTTTCTCTCTCTCTCTCTCTCTCTCTCTCTCTCTCTCTCTCTCTCTCTCTCTCTCTCTCTCTCTCTCTCTCTCTCTCTCCACAACGATTTTGAAAGGTCACAGATGATTAACGGGGTTTTCAAGTGTGTTTTTTCCAGTTAATGATGTAAAAAATGTCACTCTGCATGTAAAACCTTAAAAACACACCAAAAAAATTGAGTGGATTTCATTAAAAGCCTTTTGAAATAATGGAAATGAACCATAAAAGTTTGGGGGAATACGAACCATAGAATTTTTAAAGGAAGGGGATTGGTAAGATGTTATGAAAGGTATATGGACTTGTAAGATATGGATTATTTGGAGGAGGTGAAGGAAAAAATTAAATGAATATGAAAAGTAAACTATTTTTTTCTATTTCGTGATGATTTTTGTGCTGATAATTGTTGTTTGATGCTTTTCTTTTCTATTGTAAGGCCTCTTTTTAGTAATAGATATGATATAATAGTATTGCATATTGTTTCAAAGAGCGCAAGAGTAAAAAGATTAAATACCTCGCCCAGGTTAATAGTGACTGGTGATGATGGCACATATGGTAACGATAGTGAAACCCAGAGAGAGAGAGAGAGAGAGAGAGAGAGAGAGAGAGAGAGAGAGAGAGAGAGAGAGAGAGAGAGAGAGAGAGAGAGAGAGAGAGAGAGAGAAACTGATATAGACAGACATGCAAATACAAATATGCAAGTATTTACATGCAGACAGACAGAGAAACAGACGCACACAGATAGACAGACAGATAAAAAAAAAAAAAACAGAACAGACAGAAAAGAAAAAGACATGTTGAGTGCTCCATTGATCTTGTTGACTGCATACCTCCCGTCTTCCTGTGGCCTCGCTGCACAAGACTTTCTTCTTCCTCTCACCCCTATTTTTTTTCCAATTCTCTAATGCAAGAGTTAACCAGTACTCCCAATCATTCACATCTTTCTCTGGTAAACTCTGGAACTCCCTGTCTGCCTGTGTATTTCCAACTTCCTATGACTTGACTGCTTAAGAGGGAGGTTTCAAGACATTTGTCTCTAACTTTCGGCTAACTCTTTTATACTTTCAAGGGACTGGACATAATAGTGGGTTTTCTTGTTTCCTTCGTTTTTTGTTGCCCTTAGCCGGCTTCCCCCTCTTACATAAAAAGACAGACATGCACAGGCAGACAGACAGACAGACAGACAGACAGACAGACAGACAGACAGACGAACAGCCAGACAAAAATTGTTTTATCTGTATATTATGTTCTGTAATGCAAATCTTTGTGAAGAGATTTCATATTTCGTCACGTTAAAGTGCATTATTATCCTAAGTCTTGTGATGAGGTCTAGCCAGCTCACGGCTTCCGCAGCTTCCGGGAGCTGTACAGGTTTTGCATTACCTAATAATGTTCATAATAATTAAAATAAGAAAGACAAGTTTTATACGAGTAAGGCAAGAGGGTCATTGATATTTGCTTCCGGAGGACAGGCTGGCGGCTTTTTTAATAAAGTCAGAATAGATTCAACTTCTGAAGGTTTCTCAAGAAATTTTGAGTTTCTTGAGAAATCTGGAAAGATGTTTTCTCAGCAGTCAGGTGATTATATGTAAAATTCTAGTAAGATTTTAGAAAACCTTTGCATGTACAGTTCTTGGCGATGTTTGTGAGAAAGGAGTCTATTTTTTTATGTGGCATTTCCAGCTCAGTGTTGTCCTGATCAGCTTGTACGTGTGTGCTTCAGTCTATAGGTGTGATGAGGCAACATTGACTCGTAACAGATCCGAAAAAATTTCCAACGAATCGGCAACGTGCCCTTCCTTAACTAAATGAGTGCACCAATAATAAAGAAATTATATTGTAATTTACCCAAAGTTCAACCTAACTACAAGACTATGACAAGTTAGCTATAAGTTAGTTATAAAGTCTCCTAAACATTATACTATAGCATGACTCCACCTCATTTGAATTAAGTTGGAGGTTAAATTTAAATAAATGAATAGCACACCCAGGTGATTAATGTCATGATCTTTACGTTCACTGGATACTATCTAAATTAAATCTCGCCAAAAGAGACATTTTTTACCTGATGAACCGCAGGGATTTTTTTTTTTTTTTTTTTTTTCTTTCGTGGAAGATGATGTCAAGAAAAAGATATCAAAATTTCACCATTTAAAAATAGTCGTGGAATTGTCGAAGTAATCCTGTATTGAAATAGTGAGTTTATGAGGGGGAAAACACGCATGTGATTTCAGAGTTTACCAATGAGCAGTATGAAAAAGAAAAGGTAGCATTGAAACTCTGCATTAAAAACTAAAAAGAACCATTCCATATTTGCCCACAGTCCACAGTGTACAATTGTCTTCCTGACGCAGTTAACACAAAGTTGTACAAGAAAAGCACATACATTACAAGCTCACGTAATTAGGCATGGCTATCAACTGGTGTGCATAGAAACAACGTGTGTGTGTGTGTGTGTGTGTGTGTGTGTGTGTGTGTGTGTGTGTGTGCGTGTGTGTGTGTGTGTGTGTGGTAGTTTCAGGGCACAACATGCAGCCCTGAACATTGAACAGGACCGATGGAATGCACTTCAGGTATCCGAGTCTTATGCTTCCCTTATTAGTGTGATGGTGTTAAAAAATATCAGAAAATTGAAACAAGGTGGATATCTATTTATCCGTCTATCTGTCTCTGCGTCCATTTATCTGTGTGTGTGTGTGTGTGTGTCTTTTTATATATATTTTTCCGCTGTAAACCTTTCTCACCCCTTTTCTCTCTCGTTAAGAGTTTTCTTTCCCCTCTTATCAGATCGTGTGAGGGTGAATGACCAAGTTAATGTAATTGCCACGTAATTAGTTCCAGGAAGGGTGTCACTTGTTATATATATTTCTCCCTTCACTTAATTAATAATATCAAATAAATAATGTTTTCTTTTTCATAACTGCAGTTTTCATATTTATTTTTTTTATCGAGTGCAAGATTTAATAAACAAATCATAAAATACCACTATGACTAACAGTTAATATAGAAACAAATCCTCCTCCACCTTCATGCAATATCGTGCAGTTAAAAGCGCAATGTGTAATTCTGATGGATCCGTTTCAGGTGATGGCCATTGTTTGGTGTTCCAGCTGACAACAGTTTAATTTTTCGATTAACGCTGGATCACCCTACAATGGACTAAAGCTCTTGTCTGGCCAGTGTTACTATCAATACTCTCTCTCTCTCTCTCTCTCTCTCTCTCTCTCTCTCTCTCTCTCTATCTCTTGA
>CM035194.1:30560762-30572356 GCA_020233015.1 Callinectes sapidus
ACTCATGCAATATATAGCATATACGTCAGAAAGGCAAGGGGGCAGGGAGGCGCCCGCTGCCCTATGACGTCACAGCAGATGACGTCACAGCTGATGACGTCACGGCTGATGACGTCACAGGAGCTCTATATTTACGTAGAGTAAACCATTTTAAAAATGACCCCTCGATAAAACGATGTCAGATCAAACTAATGTATCTGTTCCGACGTGATAAATAGGATAACTAATTCCCAAAGTATAAGCACACTCCTAACAATAGTAATTCTAAAGAAATTCTACGGGAAAAAAACGTGTTTTATAAAAATATGACCCTTTTTAACACTCGTTAAATATCCATTATCTACCACTTCAAAGGAACCAAAACCCATTTCAAAACAATTAATTAGTTATTCTTAATTATTTTAAACACTTTACAGTGAGTTAGAGGCAGAAATAAACTATTGACAGGCTGATAAATAAGTTATTAATGTAACTTTGACACCGCTAAATAACACTTTTCCTCTCCACTCATTTCGCTGAAATTTAGGCATAAAACATCATTGTATATGGACTACCTTTTGCAAATAATAACAACTTGATACAGCCTTAAATAAAAAAGGGCATTGGGCGTTTCAAGAAATTTAGAACAAAAATCCCCTCTTATTTACCACCCTAATAACGCCAACCACAGCTATCTCCACTCCTTACACGTACAGAAATGACTTAAATCTCACCGCAGTATTCATAGAAAGCGTTAAATTTGACTATTGATCCCAAATAAACACTTCAGAAACGAAGAAAATATCCTGATAAATGAGCCGGCTGGTGGAGGCCCCGTGGTGGGGTACGGCCCCCCTCCTATCTCACTCCCACCTTCATTAAACTTAAACTTGACCACGAAAGCTATGTCTGAATGGCTGATATGAAAAGCTTAATATCATTGCTGCATACTGTGGCAAGATGAGCCTATAATGATTGACAGATATGGCTTAAAATGACCGAGGAAATAAGAATCCAAGATGACGCCGCGGGTGTTGGGTGGTGACTCACCAGCACGCCGTCTGCCCGCAGCTGCTGTTGGGAGGCGGCCAGCGCCTGGTGGGCAGTGGCGGCGGCGTATCAGGTAGCCTGGCTGCTTCTTCCTCCCCTCGAGCTGCTGGTGGATACGGCGGGCTTGCTTGGTGTCAGCACGTCTGACACGCTCCTTCACCTGTCTCTGGCTGAGAGGGAAGGGCTGTGTCACCTGTTACCTCTCCGCGGCTTGCCTGGCGGCTGTGTCGGCGGCATCGTTGAAAAGGGTGCCCACATGGCTGGCTATCCAGTTGAATCTCGCCCGCTGCCCCTGTGCAGCGAGACTCTGCAGGCTGCCCAGGGTGGCTGTGACGAGGTCCACGTTGTTGTTGGAATGGCGCTACTGGAGAGCCTGTAGCCCCACTGCCCCCTTGGAGTCAGTGTGCGGCACAACGGTGGCCTCCTCACGGTGCTGTGCGTGCTCCCGGCCCAGTTGGATGGCCACCAGCTCCGTGTGCAGCGTGGAGCAGCACCAATGGTCATCCATCAGCTGTCAAGTCACGGGGAACAGCAGCTGCATTGGAGGAGGCGGTGGGGAGAGAGGAGACGCAAATTAATATTGTTCATCAGTTAAATATATTCATTTCATTCGGTTACAACACAAGAAATGAAGGGAAGAAGATGCTGCAACAAGATATCACATCTGTATGTGGCAGGTCTTGTAGCAAACAAATATACCGAGAGATTTCTACCTATTATCTATCCCCTGCATATTGATTAAGAACACACGCACACACACACACCTCAAAATACCCGAAAAAATCACTTCACAATGCTAGATAAGGAGAGCCAATATAACAGTACTACAGCACAACACACACACACACACACACACACACACACACACACACACACACACACACACACACACACACACACACACACACCTCTAAATATGCAAAAAAATCACTTCACAATGCTAGATATGGAGAGCCAATATAACAGTATTACTGCATCACACACAAATACACACACACACACACACACACACACACACACACACACACACACACACACACACACACACACACACGCACGCAAACACACACACACACACACACACACACACACACACACACACACACACACACACGCACACGGTAAGCATACAGTAACTCATGCTATATATGGCATATAAGTCAGGAAGGCTAGGGGCAGGGAGGCGCCCGCTGCCCTATGACGTCACAGCTGATGACGTCACAGCTGATGACGTCACAACTGATGACGTCACGGGTGCTCTATATTTACGTAGCGTAAACCATTTTAAAAATGACCCCTCGATAAAACGATGTCAGATCAAACTAATGTATCTGTTCCGACGTAATAAATAGGATAACTAAATCCCAAAGTATAAACACTCTCCTAACAATAGTAATTCTAAAGAAACTCTACGGGAAAAAAACGTGTTTTATAAAAATATGACCCTTTTTAACACTCGTTAAATATATAATAACTACCACTTCAACGGAACCAAAACCCATTTCAAAACAATTGATTATTTATTCTTAATTATTTTAAACACTTTAGAGTGAGTTAGAGGCAGAAAAAAACTATTGACAGGCTGATAGACAAGTTATTAATGTAACATTGACACCGGTAAATAACACTTTTCCTCTCCACTCATTTCACTGAAATTTAGGCATAAAACATCCTTGTATATGGACTACCTTTTTCAAATAATAACAACTTGATACAGCCTTATATAAAAAAGGGCATTGGGCGTTCCAAGAAATTTAGCGCAAAATTCCCCTCTTATTTACCATACTAATAACGCCAACCACAGCTATCTCCACCCTTTACACGCACAGAAATTACTTGAAACTCAACGCAGTGTTCATAGAAAGCGTTAAATTTGACTATTGATCCCAAATAAACAGTCCAGAAACGAAGAAAAAATCCTGATAAATGAGCCGGCTGGTGGAGGCCCCGTGGTGGGGTATGGTCCCTCTCTTATGTCACTGCCACCTTCATTAAACTTAAACTTGACCATGAAAGCTATGTCTGAATGGCTCATATGAAAGCTTAATACCGTTGCTGCATACTGTGGCAAGATGAGCCTATAATGATTGACAGATATGACTTAAAATGACCGATGAAATAAGAATCCAAGATGACACCGCGGGTGTTGGGTGGTGACTCACCAGCACGCCGTCTGCCCGGGTCTGCTTTTGGGAGGAGGCCAGCGCCTGGTGGGCAGTGGCAGCGGCGTACCAGGTAGCCTGGCTGCTTCTCCCTCCCCACGAGCTGCTGGTGGATCCGGCGGGCTTGCTTGGTGTCGACACGTCTGACACGCTCCTTCACTTGTCTCCGGCTGAAAGGGACGGGCTGTGTCACCTGTTACCTCTCCGCGGCTCACCTGGCGGCTGTGTCAGCGGCCTTGTTGCTCTGGATGCCCACATGGCTGGCTATCCAGTTGAGTCTCGCCCGCTGCCCCTGTGCAGCGAGACTCTGCAGGCTGCCCAGGGTGGCTGTGACGAGGCTCACGTTGTTGATGATATGGCGCTACTGGAGTACCTGCAGCCCCACTGCCCCCCTGGAGTCAGTGTGCAGAACAACGGTGGCCTCCTTACGGTACTGGTCGTGCTCCCGGCCCAGTTGGATGGCCACCAGCTCCGTGTGCAGCGTGGAGCAACACCAATGGTCATCCATCAGCTGTCTAGCCCCGGAGAACAGCAGCAGCAGTGGAGGAGGCGGTGGGGAGAGAGGAGACGCAAATTAATATAGTTCATCAGTTAAATACATTCACTTCATTCGGTTACAACACAAGAAATGAAGGGAAGAAGATGCTGCAACAAGATATCACATCTGTATGTGGCAGGTCCTGTAGCAAACAAATATACCGAGAGATTTCTACTTATTATCTATCCCCTGCCTATTGATTAAGCACACACACACACACACACACACACACACACACACACACACATACACATACACACACACACACACACACACCTCAAAATACCCGAAAAAATCACTTCACAATGCTAGATATGGAGAGCCAATATAACAGTACTACAGTACCACACACACACACACACACACACACACACACACACACACACACACACACACACACACACACATACACACACCTCATAATACCCGAAAAAAATCACTTCACAATGCTAGATATGGAGGGCCAATATAACAGTATTACAGCATCACACACACACACACACAAACACACACACACACACACACACACACACACACACACACACACACACACACACACACACACACACACACACACACACACACACACACACACACACACACACACACACACACACACACAGATTCAGATCCAGATGTTTATTGACCACAATTATTTCTCACAGTAAATATAACATAAATGAAAGCATAAAATGGTCCACATAATATATTAATTTTCTTACTAATGTGTGCATAACCTAACTTAAAAATCGAGAAAGCTTCATGATTAAACATTAAACATTAAGAAAATCTCAACATCAACATTGTAAAGAAACGAAATGCATAAAAACAGAAATTTCCCACATAACAAAATTTTTAAAGTCACACACACACACACACGCACACACGGTAAGCATACAGTAACTCATGCTATATATGGCATATAAGTCAGGAAGGCAAGGGGGCAGGAGGCGCCCGCTGCCCTATGACGTCACAGCAGATGACGTCACAGCTGATGACGTCACGGCTGATGACGTCACAGGAGCTCTATATTTACGTAGAGTAAACCATTTTAAAAATGACCCCTCGATAAAACGATGTCAGATCAAACTAATGTATCTGTTCCGACGTGATAAATAGGATAACTAATTCCCAAAGTATAAGCACACTCTTAACAATAGTAATTCTAAAGAAATTCTACGGGAAAAAAACGTGTTTTATAAAAATATGACCCTTTTTAACACTCGTTAAATATCCATTAACTACCGCTTCAAAGGAACCAAAACCCATTTCAAAACAATTGATTAGTTATTCTTAATTATTTTAAACACTTTAGAGTGAGTTAGAGGCAGAAATAAACTATTGACAGGCTGATAAATAAGTTATTAATGTAACTTTGACACCGCTAAATAAGACTTTTCTTCTCCACTCATTTTACTGAAATTTAGGCATAAAACATCCTTGTATATGGACTACCTTTCGCAAATAATAACAACTTGATACAGCCTTAAATAAAAAAGGGCATTGGGCGTTCAAAGAAATTTAGCGCAAAAATCCCCTCTTATTTACCACCCAAATAACGCCAACCACAGCTATGTCCACCCCTTACACGCACGGAAATTACTTGAAACTCACCGCAGTATTCATAGAAAGCGTTAAATTTGACTACTGATCCCAAATAAACAGTCCAGAAACGAAAAAAATATCCTGATAAATGAGCCGGCTGGCGGAGGCCCCGTGGTGGGGTACGGCCCTCCCTCCTATCTCACTCCCACCTTCATTAAACTTAAACTTGACCACGAAAGCTATGTCTGAATGGCTTATATGAAAGCTTAATACCATTGCTGCATACTGTGGCAATATGAACCTGTAATGATTGACAGATATGGCTTAAAATGACCGATGAAATAAGAATCCAAGATGATGCTGCGGGTGTTGGGTGGTGACTCACCTTACATAAACCTTGATACACGGCTGGTCACTTGAACCCTACAGTATTTCAGGTAAAGATCGTCTTAATACGCCACTACAGCGGGAAAAACATCGTGAAATACCGCTATTTACTTTAAACAGAGAGTTTTTCAGGTAGAAATCGCCCGTATCCGCTCAAGCAGAGGCTTTTCAATAGGTTAGACGCAGCGCACCACCCCGCACCTTACCACAGGACACACTGACTCGCCTCCATCCTGCCGGACACCCCACACACACCCCACCCACCCTCATGGATGGCTGGCCTGGAACTAGCATAGTATTATTTTAACAGCTGCCAAAAAGTGGTTGTATTTTTCCATATTTCTCTTGACGCTGCTAAGAAATCGAGTAGGTTATATGCAAAGAACGTAGATAGACTGTAGATAAAGATGGGTATAACCCCATAAACACCACAAATAACCTAATTAGTGAAAGAAAACTCCCGTAAAATAAGTGGAAGGAACAAAGCCGACCGTAAGTCATGTTTACCCCCCTCTGATCAAAAAGTAATGGTATTTTTCAATGTTTCTCTTGCCACAGCTAAGAAATCGAGTGGGTAATATGCAAGGAACATAGATAGACAATAGATGAATATGTATATAACCCTTTAAACGTCAAACTAAAGCGAATTAGCGAAAGAAAAACACGCAAGTTAATGGGGAAACAAGGACGACCGAACCATGTTTTCCCACACTTGGAACAAAAAGTAGTTGTATTTTTCCATGGTTCTTTTGACACAGCTATGAAATCGAGTGGGTTGTATGCAAAGAGCATAGATAGACAATAGATAAACATGTATAGAACTCCATAAACGCTGCAAATAAACCTGATTATCGAAAGAAAACACACGTAAAATGAGTGGAAGGTGCAAGGCCGACCGGAAGTCATTTTTACCCCCACTCGGAGCAAAAAGTTGTGGTATTTTTCAATGGTTCTCTTGACACAGCTGAGAAATCGAGTAGGTTATATTCAAAGAACATAGATCAGTGGTTCTCAAAGTGGGCGGTACCGCCCCCCTGGGGGCGGTGAAACGATTTTGGGGGGCAGTAAGGCGAAAGGGGGCGGTAGGGGGGCGGTAGGGTGGCATTAGGAGCAGCTAATATTTACGTTTGTTTTTACAAAACCTAAATGACATAATACATGTCCTGACAGGTTGTTTTCGTTTATCCTTCTCCATGGACTACCACTTTTCTCACATCGATAAAATCAGAAAACGATCCTGTGTGCAACACCACACACTCACACCATCGTTACAATAGCTTTATTTTGTTACGGAGTTCGAAGTCCAAGTCATAGACAGGTCCGAATGTCTGCTTGACATTTCTACACAACGCGTACATTACGTGACGCACGCCGCAAATTCAGATCAGAGTCAGAGAGAGAGAGAGGAGAGTCACCACCAGACGACAACAAAGGAAACAGCTCAGCTCAGGTTTGTAAGCGCCTCATGTTAATTTCAATCTTGTAATGTTCACAATAAAAAAATATATGAATAAAGGTCTGACAGAGTGACAGCCTATTCTTAGGAGGATGCCAAAAGATTTCAATTTGAAAAAAAAAATATATATATATATATATATATATGACTATATATATTATATATAGGTATATATACTAATATATTATAGATATAGATAAGTATATCTATATATAATAGATATATAATATATAATAGATATATATAAAGTTTGTGTTCGCCTGTGTGTGTGAGGGGGGTCGCTAGGAATCCACCTGTTAGCCAAGGGGGCATTAGCCTGTAAAAGTTTGAGAACCACTGATCTAAACAAAGACCAGTAAGACGAAAGCAATACATTAGCAAGATGTACGTTACATTACACACATCACATTACGTCTTTGTGTGCGGACCATACAGTGTGAGGAGAGGACGATCGGTAAAGGAGTCAAGGAAGCTATTAATGTATACGTATCACTGATGTAAAATGCGCCCTTATCCCGTGCTTGAAAATCTGCCATCGTGTTGCTTTAGGACATGTTGTATCCGTTGGTGACCCTCAAGTAGTGTTCTTGATCGATAGGAATTGAGTGCTAGTAAGAAGTGATTTATTTTTGTTGTTGCTGCTTCCTCTTCTTCTTCTTCTTCTTCTTCTTCTTCTTCTTCAAATCGTTATTATTATTATTATTATTATTATTATTATTATTATTATTATTATTATTATTATTATTATTATTATTATTATTTTCGCCAATATAATTATTATCATCATCATCGTTATCATCATCATTATTACTATTATTCTTAGCAATAGTAATTATAGTAGTAGTAGTAGTAGTAGTAGTAGTAGTAGTAGTAGTAGTAGTAGTAGTAGTAGAAGTAGTGGTAGTATCATTATTATTATAATTATTATCATCATTATTATCATTATTATTATCATTATTATCATTATTTATTTGTTATGATTATTATTATTGATATCATTGTTGTCTACCATAATTGGTTTTATTATCATTATCGTTATGAACATCATCATAATACTCAGTGATGCAATATAAAGATCACACTCTTTAGAGATGTGATATTTTTTGCAGTTCAGACCACAACCTTCACTTTCATTAGTGTGAGGCATGGCTGATATTCCCCGTGCACCCTCACCACCTCTCATTAGCTCGGCTGCTTTCCCGTAAGGAGAAAAGAGGGCCATAATTAACGCTTCTTTCAGCTGCCGCCTCGTGTGAACATGATATCCGTCTGTCACCACACGTCTATACTTGCTTGAAGGCAGGTAGTGAAACATGGTACATTTGGGCTGACTATTATCTAGCGTTTTTTGCAAATTCCCGTGGCATAATTATCTTTTTTTCCGGAAATCTTACATGAATAATCTTAAGGATTTCGTTTTTCTTCTTTTATTCAAGTTCTAATTTTGTGTTTATGTACGCATATTACCTTTTATTTCTAGATATATATTTCATAACACGCGGAGCTCTGTAAACCGGCAAATAATTAGGCCAACATAAGACATTTAGGTAAGTGAAAGAGCAAGGGGATAAGTCCACTGAGAAGTGTTACCTCACTCACCTAAGGAGGATAAAGACCAAGCTCACATGTGTGATGTATAGAGATAAATGACGCTGTTAGTGTGGTGGAGTTAATGGAGAGGATTAGCATGAACATGAGAAGGGGCAGGCAGGAGGTTCCATTATGACTTAGGCAATGAGAGAGAGAGAGAGAGAGAGAGAGAGAGAGAGAGAGAGAGAGAGAGAGAGAGAGAGAGAGAGAGAGAGAGAGAGAGAGAGAGAGAGATGAATAATGAACAAGCATACATACATTAAGGAATGGAGAGAACTACAAAACACAGAAAACGTACAACAGATTGTCTCCAAAGTTACTACTGTCCACGAATTGACAGAATTTCATAAGGTGTTTCACTAAGCAATATTCTTATCGTGTGCTGCTCCTTCTGTGCCCTCATCTTTATTTGCCTACTCACACGAAAGTTTTTTTTTTTTTCACTTCATTGAAAGACTGGTGACTTGTAATTTCCTCATTCATCCTACATTACATGCAAAATTATCCTTTTCTCATTTGTTACTGTAGTGCTCGGATAATGCACAACTTAGGATACTACAATTCTTTCCCATTTTAACCCCTTCAGTACTGCGACGTATTTTCACCACGACTTTTAAAAGACATTAGACGATTTTATTGATATTAGGAAGGGTCTATTGAAGTCAGAAGATTAATGGTCAGTCTTTACCATTTTCATCCACAAATAAGTTTCTGGAACTATTTAAGATCGACAAATATTGAGCAGAATAAATATGAAAATGTGTCTCAGTATACAAGGGGTTATGATTCATATTCAGAAACGCTTTGCTCTCTCATCAAGGCAACTTTGCAAGGCCAAAACGATAAGCGAAGTTTCCAAGAGCGTTTCTCCAGCTAATGATGTAGAAAACTTGCCAATCTTTCACTAGAACCGTAAAAACACCTTGGAAACTCGTGTACAATTAAACAAACCTCTTTGAAATAGTAGAGGTGAAGCACAGAAGCCTTTGAAAATACGAGCTTAAAACAGTTTAGAGAAATAGGAGACCGCAGCCCAGTGTAATGCGAATACCTTCCCTTTGTATCTGGTCTTCTACTGGTCTGGTATTTACTTAGTTTAATTAGAGGTGCTGCTGCATTTCCCTTCACGTTGAGTCAGAGTTGTGGCCACACTACGTCTTATTTGATTAGGTAAATGCATTTCCTCGTACTACCACTCAATGTAATTATGCTGTCGATTCTCTCTCTCTCTCTCTCTCTCTCTCTCTCTCTCTCTCTCTCTCTCTCTCTCTCTCTCTCTCTCTCTCTCTCTCTCTGCATCTTTTCCATGGTGCCCTTTCAAAGTTTTCAAATGGTGATTAGGCAAACTAGTAGAGTGTTCCTTGCCTCCCTTGCCCGTCTGGCTGTCTGTCTAGCCCAGGCATTATTAAAGCTGCTCATGTTTTCTGTTCACGTCGTTTATGTACACTCTTCGACAAAATTACTCTTCCAGTTTCTAAAATTATGAAATGAAGATGAAAAGGTTGACATTTTCATGATGTTCTCCTACATCATCACTATTGTTAGAATTTTCATCATTTTTAGCAGGTTTTATAATTTTTTCTTTTATAATACCTTCTGACCTAGTACAATAAACGTTAAAAATAGATCAATTCATGGTGTGAATTCCGTTAAGATCAACCGAAAAAATCATGAAATTCGAGAAGTGATTCGAAACCTCCTTTATGGGTGAGTTCAAGTCATAAGTAGCGGGAAATAAAAGGTCAGACGGGGACATCCTCAGTTTACCAGTAAACGGAATGAAAAACTGAAAATACTGGCTAAAAAGAGAATGAGTTTAGTAGAAGAAGGATCACATTCTACAAAATGAATAAAATAGATCTATGGCCTCGAGTGTTGCACAAGATAGAGAAGGAAAAAGTTAGATGTTAAGAGACTTGAGATCTATACCAGAAGAACATCACACTCTGGAGATATTTCTGTTCCTCTCTCCATTAACTGGGAACATTCAAGGAAGCCACAGATGAGCCCCCCCTCCCCCCCCCGTCCCCCTTCCCCAATGTGTTTGTGGGACTTCTGTGGGAGTAATTGCAGTTTGGGTAAATGTCAATTGTCTTCACTCCTCACTCTTCACTTCTGTCAATTTCTAAATTACATCTTGTAACTAAACATGTGGAAAGATATCATTCTAGGCATAAAAAAGTTATCTAGTATAGATAATCTTCTGACCAAATACTACTACTAATAGTGCTACTACTACTACTACTACTACTACTACTGCTACTACTACTACTACTACTACTACTACTACTACTACTACTACTACTACTACTACTACTGCTACTACTACTACTAAGAATAATAATAATAATAATAATAATAATAATAATAATAATAATAATAATAATAATAATAATAATAATAATAATAATAGTAACAATTAATATTTATTTAGTAGTAGTAGTAGTAGTAGTAGTAGTAGTAGTAGTAGTAGTAGTAGTAGTAGTAGTAGTAGTAGCAGAAGCAGTAGCAGTAGCTGCAGCAGTAGGGTAAGGAGGAGGTGAGGAAGAACAAAAGAAAGAGGAGAACAAAGAGTAGAGTAAGAAATAGGAAAAGTTAAAGGAGGAAGAGAAAGACGAGGAGGAGGAGGAGGAGGAGGAGGAGGAGGAGGAGGAGGGGAGGGAAGGGAAAAAGGGATGTGGTGGTGACTTAAGAGGAAGTTGACAGCACTCAGGTAAACTCAGGAGACCTCCCTGGTGTGTCTGCTGCCTCTCCAGCCAAACTGTAATTTCTTTCTCTTCCTCTTCATCGTTACTTAATGATCTCACCCTTCTTTAATTGGTACTCATACTCATATTTCCTTCCCTCTGTTCTCTTCTTCCTCCTCCTCCTCCTCCTCCTCCTCCTC
>CM035194.1:30616928-30621928 GCA_020233015.1 Callinectes sapidus
ACAGACAGACGGACATAGATAGATAGATAGATAGATAGATGATACACACACACATGCACACACACACACACACACACACACACACACACACACACACTGGACAATGCAATTACAATATATCTTTCATCCCCTATCTACTGCAATGCAATAAGAGTATGTTAGTGTTAGAGTTAATGCTAATAGAGTGCATAACTAAAGCAAACTACAGTTACAGTTCTCGCCGCTACACAGGCACTACTAAGCATATTAACGAATTTTGCTGTAGATTGTCGTTCAAATTCTTGTGTTTCAACAATCAAATTTACCTGTGCTGAGATTCATGGCCTAAAATTGAATCCTGTGCACCGTGTTGTTTAGGATATTTTCTTCTTTGTTAAGAAAATAATAGGAAAGAAATGTATGTTTTGCAGTTCTTAGCTTTTGCAATCTTGAGAGAATTGCTCATATTTGCGTGTATATGTTTTTTTTTTTTTTTTTTATCAAATCTTATGGACAAAGCTCCAGTTCTCCCTCTTCTTTTGCTTTCAGAAATTCCGACCTTTTCAGCATTGTAAATCCTTCAGATCAGTTGGTATCCATATGCATGTGTGATCTTGGCAATTTATCCAAATGGATTGATGGATAAAAGGTGTGTGTGTGTGTGTGTGTGTGTGTGTGTGTGTGTGTGTGTGTGTGTGTGTGTGTGTGTGTGTATGTGTGTGTGTTTGCAATGATCGTTTAGTACATTAAAGTCTGTATGTGAATGGAAACTTACAAAACAAGTGATAGATTATACATTTCTCCGATTCCCGATATTTGCCATCACTAAGCATAAATCTACCACGTTTCAGACGCCGGTCAGAAAAATCACCTCTCAGTCGGTTTTTGTGGTTAGTTATGAACAAAAAAGTAATCATTAATATCACAAAAATATAAAAGAAACAGATTGTGAATGGGAGGAATCTCGAGCTAAGACAAGTAACGTATTGATATCTGAATGATATAAGTAGTTTATTTTTGTATGCATAATCTTTATCTCACCCAAACAGCAGTGTGAAAATGTGGATTATAGAACACAAGCTCCACGTATTGGTGATTGAGAGAGAGAGAGAGAGAGGTGGGGGATGGGGGGGGGGAAGGGATTGAGTAGGAGTGGTGTTGTTGGGTTGTTGGGTGGGTAATGACAGGGTTGGAGGCGTGTCTCTCCACACATTAAATGAGCCATTGAGGAGGTCAAACACCCCGCCCCTCACCTGCAGCGGCTGTGAAGGACTGAATGCGACGCCGCGATGACGGGGAGTGAAAATTTTCCTCCTACACACTTTTGAAATGAAGAGTAAATGAGTAAAGTGAGGCTTCCTGAATTACAAAAGGCAGTGATTGGTGGGAGTGGCGGCAGCCCAGCCAAAGTATTTCCAGCCTCGCGGTGTGACACAAGGAAGTTTCTTTTTTTTCCACTCGGAATTATGAATAGCAACTTAACTAAGAAAACGAAAAGACTCTTTATCACTCTTAAATATTTTTCCTTTTTGTTCGAATCTCTGATGAAGCAGAGTGTATGAAACATACATATTCAATGTTGTTCATTAATTCATCAATAAGAATAATGATGAGTCGTGAATCGTCGGAAAAGAGTACTGTATGTGTCCTTTTCTTTATATATGCTATATATTATATGAGGTGTGAATAGCATAGATATTTTTTTCAGGGAAATCCCATTGTTATGCAGCTACTTTGGAAATTCTTGAGGAAAACAAAAGATTTTACTCGATAAGCTTGTTGGATGGAGAGTTGTCACGTGGCTGTCTTGGTCCTTCCATGTCTTTGACCTGCAGTGTTCCTCGTCGTCACGTCCTGCTTGTCTCCTTCGGCTCTAGGATACAAAGTATAAGGAAAAGAGTAAGAAGAAAACCTGACTTACCTTAACCTAACCAAAGCTAAACTAATCTAACGTAATCTAACCGTTACTTTTTTTCTGATACTTCCTTTTGGATTACCGTCTCTTTCAGGTCTGGAGGCTTCCCCAGACAAGTGAAAACTTGTTAAATCTGATGAACACACCTCCAAACTTAATCTTATGGCACTGCTATGTGTGTCAAGTTGAGGTTCAAGTGATGACGACACTCTTAATTCAGAATATAGCTGCCCATCACACTGAGGTTGAAATCCGAGGTGGTCCAGCTAAAACTTTGGCTACTCACCTGTTCTTTTTGTGGTAAGAAGAGAGACGCATGGTGATGTCAGGAAATACAGCAAGATGTATTGATCTTTTCCTTCAATTTATAAATATAAACTTGGCTTGAGAAATGTACTGAACAATGAAAAGAGACCTTAAAGCAGCCAAGGCCAATACCACTGTGTAGAAGTGACCAGTGTGTAATCAGTGTCAGGGCTATAAAATCTAATGAATTATCTAGAGAAGAGAAAGACATAAACAAATCACTGGAGACGAGACTAGTGCTGCAATCGGCCAAAGAATCTGGCAACTGTAGATTGAAAACTGTGATATGAGAAAGACAGAAATCAATTGTTTCATTCACTGTTTCAAAAGATCATAGTTGGGAATAAATGGATTGATTAATAATGGAGTCTGGAACAGCCCGCTGAGAGGAGAAGATGTAGACAGCGAGCAGGAAATGAGATGGAAAGATGGAATCACATGCGAGCGAGAGAAAATTGGATCAATTGAAAATCCAAAGGAAGGAAACATCTGGAGAGGAATAATATGTGAACCTGACACTAGGAAAGCGCAGAAAAAGAAGAGGAAGCCTGTCTGATGATGAAGAAGTTATAGTTAGCAAAGAGTGTCAGAACATTAAAAGACTCATAAATTAATTAGTCGTGTTGAAATGTAGATATAATGTTGAGTACTGGATGAATCCTTTGTGGTGTGCGCAGCCACTGGGTAATTGAGTATATGTTTTCAGTATTTCTGAATATTCAGGCAACCAATGGATATGAGAGACAAATTATTGCTCTAATCATCCAGACAAGTGACGTGAGGAAATTCGGTAAATATAAACAATGATATTCTATACAAGCATGAGCACTGAAGCACAAGCGTTCTCGAGGAGGAGAAAAAATGAATGTATCTAGTCTCAAGATGATAGCTATTGCTCTTCATCCAAAATTTAATAGTCATCAAATAACTCATAACTGTAAAGATCCTATGTGCATCTTCTATTTCATATTTGAGACTTGTAATGGTTCAATTGATACTAATTGGCATTCCGATAATCTATACTCCATGACGACTTTTATCTAAATGTTAACAGAATAAAAAAGAATAGTGAAAAGAAGAGTGAAAACTGAGGAAGTTCTCAGGCTAACTGATTTCCAGAGATAACTATTAAATATCACGTGTTACAGTTATAATTTAAAAAATCAAATGATAAGTGTTTGACCTGCTGCCCTTCTCTTTAGAATTTGCCGTATATATCTCTCGATTACTGAACCATACATGAGTTGGCTTTATGCTGACCTTGGCTTTGAAGGCAAAGTGATATCATTCAATAACGAGGACGCAACTTTGAAGGTCAGTTGGTCCGCAGTGATGTAATTGGATGGAGATGTCCAGCCTTGTATTAACCAATGTAACTTGAGAATTAACTTTTTTGTAACAAGGAGGAACCGTTCTTGTACACCATCTAATGGAATACTGATGACTCTAGCTTGCATTAAAATGACGGTTTTTTACGTATTTTGTTCACAGTATTCTAAAGCTCACTAATTAGCATTAAATAGATTCAGTGTCACTCTCTTTAATATATTCATAATCGAAGTTTATCTCATATGTAAGTTAATTAACGTGTGAGCAGTCATTTGTCTTGTACCCCAAACAATATCACAGAGTAATTATTTGATTATATTTCAGTTTCACAATAATGTAACAACGGTGAGAGGAGGAGGAGGGAGAAGAAGAGAAGGAAATAAAAAAAGAGGGATCAAAAGAGGAAGAGAAAAGAGAAGGATTTAGTTATATTATCATTATTCCCTCGCATCACTACCCTCATCAAGATTGTCATCATCACTAACCCATTTCGCTACAGTTATCTAGAAACCTAAAAAGATAATAAAATAAGTAATAACACAGCTTGCTCAACGTCTGTGTGTTACTCCTTGTTTTTTCCTGATGTCATCATGTTACTCTTAATAGTTCTCTACCTCGTATACCAAATTTCAGGCTTAACTACAGAAGTTTCAGAGAAATGGAGTGTCTTAATAGGCTCTCTTTAGTGTTTTCAAAGGTCAGGAATGAGTTTTGGGGAACTTGTTAGGCGAGATTATCAGATTAACTTAGAGAGAGAGAGAGAGAGAGAGAGAGAGAGAGAGAGAGAGAGAGAGAGAGAGAGAGAGAGAGAGAGAGAGAGAGAGAGAGAGAGAGAGATTCGTTATGTTATAGCTTTTTTTTTAACATTCCAGCTGGTCAAATACCTCAGTGTAATTAGTTCCTGAAATTCCTTTATATTTGCATTTAACGGTGTTTTTTAGGCATAAAATCTGCGTTACTTATTTTGGCTTTGCTCTCCCAAACACATGAAAAAAAAGGAAACTAAACAGATCAAGTTTATTCAAATTTCTTTCCTTGTTTTTATTCAAGTTCCTTTCCTTGTTTTTATTCACCAATTTTATACATAATTATGATACACGAAGTCTGGGTATGTTCTTCGCTACAAAGGAGTGGTTATCAGGTGGTCTTCATTTTATGGGTAATGTAGAGACGTTTAGACAAGTTGGAAGGGGGGGGGGAGGGTAGAGGGAAGCACAGGTCAACCCTTTGTGCCTCCCTCTGCCTCCCCGCCCTCGGGAAAAGTGCATAGTTTACCATTATATACATTTTCATTTACTTCAACTCAATTGTATGAATCAAATGTATCATGTCAATGTACATTTACTCTAACTCGGTTCTCGATCCACTAATGAAATGAAGGGTTTTTTTTTATCTCTCTCTCTCTCTCTCTCTCTCTCTCTCTCTCTCTCCTTTCATATATATCTTTATGCTTGGAGAACTCATTTCCATG
>CM035194.1:30624428-30632321 GCA_020233015.1 Callinectes sapidus
GAGAGAGAAGAGAGAGAGCAGGACGAGAGAGCAGAGAGAGAGAAGAGAGAGAGAGAGAGAGAGAGAGAGAGAGAGAGAGAGAGAGAGAGAGAGAGAGAGAGAGAGAGAGAGAGAGAGAGTATGAATAAATTAGTGAGTTTGGTATATTCTATCAACCTTGTTATTTGTACTTTTTCCCCTTTTACATTTTTTTTTCATAATTTTTGTAGATTAACCTTTCCCAAACGATTGTTTTACAGAATCGCTTTATTAGACCAACCTCCATATTAGCTGGCTTCATTCTTTGTGTGGGTTACACAGCGATAAATGGTATATTTAATGCAGTTTCTTTACACTATTACCTCTTCCATAACTAAGAGCAGCGGCTCCATCCCAGACACGAGGGAAATTAGTATGCATACCTTGACATGTCTAGACTCCCACTGCCATGAAAGGATCAGAGAATGTGTGAAGAGTTTTTTCAAGAATGCATACAGCACTCATGTAATATTTTCCGGGTTTGAACTTCCTCCGTTAGCAAACTAAAATGTGAAATAACTTATCATGCATTGCCGCCTTTGGTTATCCTCAGTGTCAAGAGTTTGCTTGGCATCACCCCTCGACTGTACATATGCATTGTTTACACGTATATACAGGAAAGTGAAAAGCAGTGATTCGGATGCTGGCTGAGTTAAACCACCACAACGACGAGAGCACTACCACGTGTGTGTAAAATGTGCAGCAGAGATGCAGTACAAAAACGTTGATGCAGAGTCATGTATGATTGCCCTTGTCTCGCAGTTTCTTACCTTCTACATACAGAGGTCCACCTAACTCGGTTCACTACTTGATTAAACCTTAATAGTCATCTAGAGTAATTGTTTACATTATATTATAACGTATTTTTGCAATCGGTACTACGCACAATAGTTATTGATTCCTCCGCGAATTAAACATTTGCGTCACGCGGTTGTCTCTGGAAAACTTCATCTTTTCACGGTATTTGTTGCCTTCCAGTCACATTAAAGTACTGTATGTGTCTCAGGCATCCCTTTTCCCTCGTCCACATGCATCTGTGCCCGTTATATCACTGCCTTCCAGATATTTAGGCACAACCTCTCAACAAACTCAGTGTGCAGTACATTTACATAAAGTGCACATTTCTGTAGCGGGTTTCCGCCATCTGCCTTGTGTGACATGTTCCAACAGAGTCAGCTCCTGTTTTGTAGCTTCATACTTCTCTTTTACTCTTTTGTTCATGTGTATTCGTCCCCTTGTGTTGGCATTTTTGTCACTTTTTTTAACACTAGAATGAATTCCTTCTCTTATGGAATTCCAATGATATCAGGCAACCTTTCGTGTTCTTTTTTTTAAACACTTTTTTCAGCATTTTAGTCCTGTCAGTCACTTAAAGTCAAATGAATATTACACACACTGTCGTATTCCTGGTAACGCAACCTCCAAATTTACTCCAAATGTTCACTGCCGCTTATCTTTTTTTCCATCATTTGTCAGTATCTCCATAGTCCCTTTCGTCTATCACATCTTTTCTCTGAGCCTCCTTTGCAACAGCTGGCTCTGAAGCCCCGCCATGTGTTATTAACCCCTCACCTTTAACGGCTGTCTCCCACACCTTGTTCCATGAGTCATTATATAAAACAGTCACACGTACGTGAAGTCATACACACCCACTCAGTTCATGGGACTCACGCATCGCTTGAAGAAAGGGTCAGGTACATTTCAGCACGCCCTGACCATTAACTTACGCGTGGCGTCATCAAAGGCACTATTTCTTTTTATGTTGTGCGTTGCGGAAAGACGAGTGACTAGCTGGTGCAGAGGCGTACACGTGACGTCACAGGTGTGCAGGACTTCATTCATATTAATAGGTATATTGCATAGTAATGTAAAAGCAACTGATCACACGCTTGAATTAGTAATATTGTCGATAACTGCGATGGCATATATATAGACGAGCAGCTGATTTATAAATTGTGCGTTAGGGAAGGTTTAGGAATTACTGCGTGATGTAAGAGTCTGATGATGATGATGATGACGATGATGATGACGACGACGGTAAAAGCCAAATAACGATTTAAAGCAGTGGTTCTCAAAGTGGGCGGTACCGCCCCCCTGGGGGCGGTGAAACGATCTTGGGGGGCGGTGAGGCGAAAGGGGGCGGTAGGGGGGCGATAGGGTAGCATCAGAAGCAGCTAATATTTGAGTTTGTTTTTACAAAACCTAAATGACATAAAACATGACCTGACAGGTTGTTTTTGTTTATCCTTCTCCACGGACTACCACTTTTGAGCCTGTGTTTTCAATTTGAAAAAAAAAGAATATATATATATATATATATATATATATATATATATATATATATATATATATATATATATATATATATATATATATATATATATATATAGGGTGTTTTTTTTAAGAACTATAGAACTTCAATATAGGAAAAATAATACAATAAAGCAAATTTTTTCCAAAAAATTTATTTGAATCTGAAAGTTTTATGCATTACATTAACATTTGAAGATTATCTGGGACATATGGCCGCCACGACTGTTCTTAACAAACCGAATTCTGGATGTCCAATTATGGGCCACTTTTTCCAGCATTTCTGGACGAATATCACGAATAACGCGCTCAATATTGGCCTCCAAGGCATCAATTGTCGCTGGTTTATCAGCATAGACCTTTGACTTCACATAGCCCCACAAGAAAAAGTCAAGCGGTGTCAAATCGCAAGACCTTGGAGGCCAATTGACAGGACCATTTCTTGAAATGAGTTTGTCATCAAACTTTGTTTTCAACAAGTCAATGGTTGCATTAGCTGTATGGCAGGTTGCACCATCCTGTTGAAACCGGCCTCCGGTCGCTCTCAAAGGGTTGCCAGATATCCCAATTCATTTAAAATGTAAATGTAATGTATTAATCTTTCAAATAACGGTAAATTTTTTTATCCAATGTGCTTTATTGAATTATTTATTTCAATTTTAAGTTCTATCGTTCTTAAAAAAACACCCTATGCTGTTATATGCTGTCACTAAACTTAACGACGCGGTATCGACACCACCACCAGGCGTCTGTTGCTGTTAATTAACGACAAACGGTATCCTCCACCAACGCAGTGAGTGATGTTAGGGCGTCGTTATTGACTTCATTTTGTTGTAAAGACATCGCTATCTCCTATAGAAATATTCCTGTCCACTAAATGATCTATTTTTTTTTACTTCTACTTCACCACTCAAGAAACATAATATTGAGAGGCAGCCACTAAAGGAAAGTTTGCAGGGAACACCCTAAAGAAAGATCGAGCGAGATATTATTATTTAAAGGTTTATTGTGTGGAGCAAATACATACATATTATATACAATATACATGACTGCTATTGCCAGACAATGGTGGTGCGAGTAAAGCAGGCGTTTCGTCATGGCGCTGTGGCGACAATGGCTGCGCTTCAAGTGGGTCGGTGGAGGTGCGGCCAGGAAGGAGCACAACACCCTCAGTAATAAGGGATGGTCAGCGGGGTGGAGGAGAGCAGCAGCCTACATGGTGGCGGACAAGTAGACCAGCCCAGCTGGTCTTGCGGTGGGTGAGCAGCAAGCTAAATGATCTTTTTTTTTTTTTACTTTTACTTCACCACTAAAGGAAAGTTTGCAGGGAACACCATAAAGAAAGATCGAACGAGATATTATTATTTAAAGGTTTATTGTGTGGAGCAAATACATACATATTATATACAATATACATGACTGCTATTGCCAGACAATGGTGGTGCGAGTAAAGTAGGCGTCATGGCGCTGTGGCGACAATGGCTGCGCTTCAAGTGGGTGGGTGGAGGTGCGGCCAGAAAGAAACACAGCACCCTCAGTGATAAGGGATGGTCAGCGGAGAGCAGCAGCCTACATGGTGGCGGACAAGTCGAGCAGCCCAGCTGGTCTCGCGGTGGGTGAGCAGCAAGCAACCACCACTGTCAGGCTGGGCGGATGGTTACTGTGCCGTCCTCAGGGCGGCTGTCGCCGGGCAGCAGGACAGGGGATGGTGGAGGAGTGGTTGGCGATCATCATGCCTCCCACAGTGGCCACACTCCTGCCCCTGGAAGCCGTCGTAAAGCTTTCCCCCTTCCTGGTGCAGTAGCCCAGCCTTAATGTCTCAGCAAAAGCAAGCCGTCTGCCCAGGGCTGCTGTTGGGAGGTGGCCAGCGCCTGGTAGGCAGTGGCGGCGGCGTACCAGGTAGCCTGGCTACTTCTTTCTCCCCTCGAGCTGCTGTTGGATCCGGCGGGCTTGCTTGGTGTCGGCACATCTGACACGCTCCTTCACCTGTCTCCGGCTGAGAGGGGCGGGCCGTGCCACCTGGTACCTCTCCGCGGCTCGCCTGGCGGATGTGTCGGCGGCCTCGTTGCTCTGGATGCCCACATGGCTGGCTATCCAGTTGAGTCTCGCCCGCTGCCCCTGTGCAGCGAGACTCTGCAGGCTGCCCAGGGTGGCTGTGACGAGGCCCACGTTGTTGTTGGGATTACGCTACTGGAGGACCTGCAGCCCCACTGCCCCCTGGAGTCAGTGTGCAGCACAACGGTGGCCTCCTCACGGTGCTGGGCGTGCTCCCGGCCCAGTTGGATGGCCACCAGCTCCGTGTGCAGCGTGGAGCAGCACCAATGGTCATCCATCAGCTGTCTAGTCACGGGGAACAGCAGCAGCGGTGGAGGAGGCGCTGGGGAGAGAGGAGACGCAAATTGATGTTGTTCATCAGTTAAATACATTCACTTCATTCGGTTACAACACAAGAAATGAAGGGAAGAAGATGCTGCAACAAGATATCACATCTGTATGTGGCAGATCCTGTAGCAAACAAATATACCGAGAGATTTCTACCTATTATCTATCCCCTGCCTATTGATTAAGCACACACACACACACACACACACACACACACACACACACACCTCAAAATACCCGAAAACATCACTTCACAATGCGAGATATGGAGAGCCAATATAACAGTACTACAGCACCACACACACACACACACACACACACACACACACACACACACACACACACACACACACACACACACACAAACAGACACACACACACACACACACACACACACACACACACACACACACACACACACACGCACACACGGTAAGCATACAGTAACTCATGCTATATATGGCATATAAGTCAGGAAGGCAAGGGGGCAGGGAGGCACCCGCTGCCCTATAACGTCATAGCTGATGACGTCACGGCTGATGACGTCACAGGTGCTCTATATTTACGTAGCGTAAACCATTTTAAAAATGATCCCTCGATAAAACGATGTCAGATCAAACCAATGTATCTGTTCCGACGTGATAAATAGGATAACTAATTCCCAAAGTATAAACACACTTCTAACAGCAGTAATTCTAAAGAAATTCTACGGAAAAAAAACGTGTTTTATAAAAATATGACCCTTTTTAATACTCGTTAAATATCCACTAACTACCACTTCAAAGGAACCAAAACCCATTTCAAAACAATTGATTAGTTATTCTTAATTATTTTAAACACTTTAGAGTGAGTTAGAGGCATAAATAAACTATTGACAGGCTGATAAATAAGTTATTAATGTAACTTTGACACCGCTAAATAACACTTTTCCTCTCCACTCATTTCATTGAAATTTAGGCATAAAACATCATTGTATATGGACTACCTTTTGCAAATAATAACAACTTGATACAGCCTTAAATAAAAAAGGGCATTGGGCGTTCCAAGAAATTTAGCGCAAAAATCCCCTTTTATTTACCACCCTAATAACGCCAACCACAGCTAACTCCACCCCTTACACGCACGGAAATGACTTGAAACTCACCTTAGTATTCATAGAAAGCGTTAAATTTGACTATTGATCCGAAATAAACAATCCAGAAACGAAGAAAATATCCTGATAAATGAGCCGGCTGGCGGAGGCCCAGTGGTGGGGTACGGCCCCACCTCCTATCTCACTCCCACCTTCATTAAACTTAAACTTGACCACGAAAGCTATGTCTGAATGGCTCATATGAAAGCTTAATACCATTGCTGCATATTGTGGCAAGATCAGCCTGTAATGATTGACAGATGATGAAAAATTAAAAATAAAAATTAAAAATGACCGATGAAATAGGAATCCAAGATGGCGACGCGGGTGTTGGGTGGTGACTCACCTTACATAAACCTTGATACACGGCTGGTCACTTGAACCCTACAGTATATAAGGTAAAGATCGTCTTAATCCGCCACTACAGCGGCAAAAACATCGTGAAATACCGCTATTTACTTTAAACAGGGTTTTTCAGGTAGAAATCGCCTGTATCCGCTCAAGCAGAGGCTTTTCAATAGGTTAGACGCAGCGCACCTCCCCGCACCTTACCCCAGGACACACTGACTCGCTTCCATCCCGCCGGACACCCCACTCACCCTCATGCATGGCTGGCCTGGAACTACCATAGTATTATTTTAACAGCTGCCAAAATGTGATTGTATTTTTCCATGTTTCTGTTGACGCAGCTAAGAAATCGAGTTAGTTATATGCAAAGAACTTAGATAGACTGTAGATAAAGATGTATATAACCCCATAAACGCCACAAATAACCTGATTAGCGAAAGAAAACATCCGTAAAATAAGTGGAAGGAACAAAGCCGACCGTAAGTCATGTCTACCCCCACTCGGAGCAAAAAGTAGTGGTATTTTTCAATGGTTCTCTTAACATAGCTAAGAAATCGAGTGGGTAATATGCAAAGAACATAGATAGATAATAGATAAACACGTATATAACTCCACAAATGTCAAACTAAAGCGAATTAGCGAAAGAAACGCGAAAATTAACGGAGAAACAAGGCCGACCTAAATGATGTTTACCCGCACTTGGAGCAAAAAGTACTCGTATTTTTCCATGTTTCTCTTGCCACAGCTAAGAAATCGAGTAGATAATATGCAAGGAACATAGATAGACAATAGATGAACATGTATATAACCCCTTAAGCGTCAAACTAAAGCGAATTAGCGAAAGAAAAACACGCAAGTTAATGGGGAAACAAGGACGACCGAACCATGTTTACCCGCACTTGGAACAAAAAGTAGTAGTTGTATTTTCCATGGTTCTCTTTACACAGCTATGAAGTCGTGTAGGTTGTATGCAAAGAGCATAGATAGACAATAGATAAACATGTATATAACTCCATATACGCTGCAAATAAACCTGATTATCGAAAGAAAACACACGTAAAATGAGTGGAAGGAACAAGGCCGACCGTAAATCATGTTTACCCCCACTCGGAGCAAAAAGTAGTGGTATTTTTCAATGGTTCTCTTGACATAGCTTAGAAATCGAGTAGGTTATATTCAAAGAACATAGATCAGTGGTTCTCAAAGTGGGCGGTACCGCCCCCCTGGGGGCGGTGAAACGATCTTGGGGGGCGGTGAGGCGAAAGGGGGCGGTAGGGTGGCGTTAGGTGGCATCAGGAGCAGCTAATATTTAAGTTTGTTTTTACAAAACCTAAATGACATAATACATGTCCTGACAGGTTGTTTTCGTTTATCCTTCTCCATGGACTACCACTTTTCTCACATCGATAAAAGCAGAAAACGATCCTGTGTGCAACACCACACATTCACACCATCGTTACAATAGCTTTATTGTGTTGCGGAGTTCGAAGTCCAAGTCATAGATAGGTCCGAATGTCTGCTTGACATTTCTACACAACGCGTACATTACGTGACGCACGCCGCCAAGTCAGATCAGAGTCAGAGAGAGAGAGAGAGGAGAGTCACCACCAGACGACAACAAAGGAAACAGCTCAGCTCAGGTTTGTAAGCACCTCATGTTAATTTCAATCTTGTACTGTTCACAATAAAAGAAAAAAAGATGA
>CM035194.1:30759823-30788865 GCA_020233015.1 Callinectes sapidus
TATATATATATATATATATATATATATAGACTTCTCTTGGGAAGTCATCGACGACTACCACGGAATTAACCATCTACCCATCTGTATCTCTTACTCACGCGACATCCCGCCCATCCTCCACACCCCCAAGTTCAACTTTAACAGAGCAGACTGGGCAACCTTCCGTGGGATTGCCGACGTGGATATATCTGGCAAGGACATTGACACGATGGCAGAAACGTAACACGATCCATATTACACGCCGACGAAGCTTGTATTCTGAAGAATTCTACAGTTCACACTAAGCATGGAGTTTCATGGTGGACGACGGATTGCCGACAAGCACTTCGTGAGCGTAATAAGCGGTATAGGCATTTCAACCAGCAGCCCAGTCAAGCAAACTTCTTAGCCTACAAAAAGGGTAGGGCTCAGGCAAGAAAAGTTATCCGTAATCCAAAAACAGACTCTTTCGGATAATTTATATCAACGCTGAGTCGCACCACACCCCTCTATAAACTATATAAACATATTTGATGATAAAAAGCCATATATCCCAATAAATACTCTAAGCATAAATAACAAGATAATTGACAACAAACAAGAAATGGCAAATCCAATAGCCCAGCATTTTCATCAGGCAAGCAGTTCCGCCTACTATACCCCTGCCTTCCTCTCCCGCAAGGAGGAGGCAGAACTCTCAGTCCCAAACTTTGCCACGGGAGGCGTAAACTTGGACTACAACACAGAGTTTGCGTTGGATGAACTACTCCTTACCCTGAAATACTGTAAAGGCTCCAGTCCCGGTCCAGACAACATTTCATATATTATGGTACAACATCTCGGCCAATATTCCATCACTAAATTACTATTCCTATACAACAAAATATGGACCACCCACTTGTTTCCTAAGTCTTGGGGGTTTGCTCATACCATCCCAATCCCCCAAAAGACTGGACGCCTTAAGAACCCCATTGTGTTTCGCCCTATTGCGCTCACGAGCTGTCTACGTAAGGTCATGGAACGTATGGTAAAACGAAGGCTGTTTTTTGTTTTAGAAGCGAAGGGTTTCTTAGGTGATGAACAGTCGGGGTTTCGGAAGTACAGAAGCACGATGGATCACCTAACACACCTAGAGCATTGCATTTCAGAGGCATTTGCCAAAAAAAGAATTCATGATAGGGGTATTCCTACACACCCACAAAGCATTCGACATGACATGGCAACACGGAATCCTTTTGAAACTATGCTCATGGCTTCAAAGGTAACTTGCCCATTTTTTTTTATAATTTCCTACAGGACAGAACATTCTCTATGAAGCTTCCTCGTAACGTAATCTCGGACGTTTTCGTCCAGGAGAACGGGGTGCTGCAGGATAGCGTTATTAGTCCTATATTATTTTGTATTATGATCAATGATATTCTGTCCACAACTTCCCTCCCCAAGAATCTTAAAAACTCACTCTACGCTGCCGACCGTGCGTTATGGCACTCTTCGCCAAACGCTCAGTTCTCGGCGGGGCGGATTCAAGACGCTCTTGATTCCGCAGCATTAGGCCTCTTTGTGGGGATTTAAGTTTTCTGTTGCTGAAATGTATCGGCGTTGTTTAACGTTGTAGTAGCGTACCTGATTAACTCTTCAAGGCCAGCCGATACCATTTCAAAATTCAGTCAATTTCCTGGGCCTGCATTTTGACAGCAGGCTCAATTGGAAGACCCACATTAATGAACTACTTATCCGTTGCTGTAAAAAAAATCAATGTCTTGAAATACCTCCGTGGTACTTTATGGGGAGCAGACAGAAAATATTTATTAATGGCGCACAAGTCCTTAATTCATTCTTATTTAGACTATGGCTCACCGGTGTAAGGGTCTGGGTCGGAACCAACATTGAGGAGGTTGGATGTTTTGCAGAATGAATGTGTGAGAATGTGTCTTGAGGCCCTGCGCTGCACTCCTGTGGCGAAGATGGAGGTGGAGGCCAATATACCACCACTAAAACACCGTCGCGATGCCCTAGTGCTCTCTTATGGGATAAAAACCGCCCGGAAAGCTCCCCTCGGGAACGCGCAAAGCAAGATCATCTGGCAGCACGAACACTTGCGGTCCACCGTCCAGTCTCTGTCAGATTTAAAGCTCTATGCCTACAAACGGGCCTGAGACTGGACGAGCCTTGTGCTGCCCACCCGACTGCCGACTCATACATTGGTCTTTTCCGCTGATTTTTTTTTTGCAATTGATGAAGCCATAGATTATGCTTTAAATTCATATTATCATTCAGTTATCATTTTTTACGGATTCTATGTCAGCCCTTCAGGCAATAGAGTCCGGATGTACGGATACAAATGAAATCCAAGGCAACATTATTAAATTAAATTCAAGTTGTAAATCCTTCTCATTGGTTTGGGTGCATGGACATGCTAATATACGCGGGAATGAACAGGCTGACATGCTAGCTCAGTCTGTCGCAGAGCTCGAGGGAGCGTGGAACCTCCGTTGGGATCTACAGTCATGTCTCTCAGTTGTTATATCATCAGCGAAACTCCTGTGGCAGAGTCACTGGGACAACCTCCATTTACATACCATCAAACCCATCCTAGGGGAGTGGGCTTCCCCCAATCGCAGCACAAGGCGGGAGGAGGTAGTCCTCGCACGTCTCAGGTTGGGCTGCACCCTCCCCAACCACATGCTTCCCTACATAGCAAACACTTTTCCACCACAATGTTCTATATGTAATGTCACCCTCTCTGTCGAGTACATCCTGATTCACTGTGTGCGTTATCGTGAGGAGAGGCGGCCCTTGGCGGCGTATTGCCGGAGTCGCGATCTCTCGCTAGCGGTGACGAACACCTGGATGTGGTCGATAAACTGATGATATACATGACTGAGACCAACTCAATCAAAGAGTTGTGATTTATTTGTATATATTATGTATGATGCACTATGTACTTTTTTCACTTGAACATGTGTAAATAAAAGTATGAAAGTGTGTATGATTTCTATCAAGCGTGATTTGATGTAAATGTTTTCTAGTTTTTATTTTATTTTTTTATTTACTTATGTTTTTCTTTTCTTTTATAATAAAAAGCAATACGTAGTAATACTACGTAGTCACCCTGCGTGTTTATGTGTTGGTCCCCCCCACCCCATCCCCTGTCTTGACAAAGGACACTAGCTTTGCAATAGGAATAGATACCCTGTGTGAATGAAACGTGTGTGTAGGTGTGACTGTTGTTGTTGTTGTTGTTGTTGTTGTTGTTGTTGTTGTTGTTGTTGTTGTTGTTGTGTTGTTCTTATTTATATATTGTGTGTGTGTGTGTGTGTATATATATATATATATATATATATAGATATATATATATATATATATCTATATATCTATATATATATATATATATATATTATATATATATATATATATATATATATATATATATATATATGTTTATATAAATATGCATATAAATAAAATAAAAATAAAAAATAAAATAATTAAAACACAAAGAAATAAAAGAAAATGCACTTGTAAATAAAGCAAAATACACCAAAATGAAATAAAAATGGCCCAATAGTCATGATTGGGTAATGGCCAAAAAAAAAAAAAAAAAAAAAAAAAAAGGCTGAGCCCAGATACTGTGCTGGTGCATTCTGCAGCTCTGTCTTTCTACCACCTCTGTGTGAATTTTTTTGTATGTCTATCTGGCCTAGGGTCTAAGATAAATAAAGTTAGGATTCCCATTACCCTGTGAATTTTACTTTTGCTATTCATGTCCTTGTTCTTAGTGGCAACAGAAGGTGTCTGTTGCCACCGATTCCGATTGTTTTCCTCTCTCACCTACGGAGGATCCGCCTCAGTGAGCGTTCTTTTGGGGTGAAATGACACCGTCTACCCCCCCTAGAGTGGTTTGGCAGGATGATCTGACCTTAGGAAACTCGTCCCTGCCCTCCTCCAACTTGCGTCCCGCTCCGCTCCTGTTGGAGGAGGTGTACCCCCTCCATGCCGGACGGACACTCCTCCCCTCCCCCTCTAAGGAGAAGGGAGGACACTGATCGACAACTCCCGACTTCCATACTGAACATTGACCCCAATAAAGCGACTTTTGTGACTCTACACTCAAAGATTGCGACTCGCCTGTCAATAGTTAATTCTTTTATAATATAGAAAGTCATTGATTGTAATATCGGTAATGTTGTAAACATTAAGAAACTTGCCAGTGGTGACTTGCTAGTTCAGACCCTTAACGTAAGTTAAGTTAAATCATTGTTGAAGCTCCGGTCCATCCGTGACATCGAGATCGAGGCTTTCATTTTAGTGTCTATGAACTCGTGTTAGGGAGTTGCCTCCCACCGCGATTTTGTGGATATGGATGAGGCTGAGATTACTGATTGCATGGGTGACCAGGATGTAATTAAAGCTCGTAAGATAACTAAGAATGTTTACGGGACCAGAAGGAGCACAGCATCTGTCATTTTAACTTTCAGTACTGCTAAATTGCCGGATAGGTTTCATGTAGGATACGAGTCGGTTTCCTTTCGTCCCTACATTCCGAATCCTCTCCGTTGCTCCAATTGCCAACTATATGATCATCATGGAAATGCTTGTTGGTCTTCCCACGCCTACTGCGGTAGATGCTCAGGAGACGGTCATTCTGCAGACCAATGTAAATCTCTGGTCCAAAAGTGCCGTAACAATGAGAGTGCTCATTCCACTTTCTCACGCGATTACCCCGCGTGGAAATTGTAAAAAGAGATCTGCACAGTGAAAGCAAGGATCGGAGTGTAGCAGACGCAGTCCGCTCCTGCTTCAAACGCTTCTCATGCTTCAGTAGTAGGAGCTCCTCCCAAGATGTGCACTGTTGGTATTCAGACAGATCCGTTGCCTGCTTCATCTACCTCCACAGATTCCCCTTCAACCTCTGCCTGATCACCTGCTAAAAATACTTCCACTTCCACTAAAACTTCAACTGCTATCACTTCCTCTGCTCCATATATGTCCGCTATTTCTCGTATCCCCAATAAGGGTGAAAAGACTGACAAGACTGATAAACTAAATTTAACAAAACTAGAACGCACTCGCCCTTCTCATGTCGTCGCACCTCGCGCGCCCTCGAGGAGGAGTTCTCACGCTCGCTCCTTCTCGACGAGCTCCGGGGAGTTAACAATTGATGACCCAATGGATGTCACCACTAGTAAGGGCCGGGAGAGGTCCACCGGCAGGTCTTCTGAGCGCAAATGGACCAAGAAACACGGCCACCACCAACACTCTTAAGTCATAATGTTCATGGTGTTACAGTGGAACTGCAGAAGTATTCGGAATAAAGATTCATATTTGTCACTTTTAGTGAACATACACAGGCCGTCCGTTATTTGTCTACAGGAGACGAGACTGCATAATCAGCTTGATCCTACAGTGCTAAAACGCCACCATACGTATAGAAGATATTAGGGATACGGCATTGCCATATATATATATATATATATATATATATATATGCCTCTCAATACTCCCATTGTTGATGACAACATTACATCACTGATTAGCCACCTTCCGGGCAACAGGCTTAGCACTGGGCGACTTTAATGCCCATCATCAACAATGGGGAAGTGAGAGGTCAAGTGTACGTCTGGAGCAGATTGGTGACATTATGTTGCAGACAAACCTCTGTTTTCTTAACAAATGAAGTGCGACTCGTGTAGGTGATCGGCCTGGTAACGCGTCTGCCATTGATCTGTCATTGTTATCACCAGGTATACTCCCTGACTTCTCCTGGGAATTCATCGACGACTCCCAAGGAAGTGACCATCTACCCATCTGTATCTCCTACTAACGCGACCTCTCGCCCACCCCCCGCACTCCCACGTTCAACTTTAAGAGAGCAGATTGGGCAACCTTCCGTGGGATTGTCGACGTGGATATATCTGGCGAGGACATTGACACGATGGTCAGCAACGCAACACGATCCATATTACACTACGCCGAGGCTTGTATTCCGAAGACTTCTACAGTTCACACTCATAGATGGTCATGGTCAGCAACGCAAAACGATCCATATTACACGCCGCCGAGGCTTCTATTCCGAAGACTTCTACAGTTCACACTTCATAGAAAGTGTCAAAATCTTCGAGACCTCTGGCATCTAGCCAAAAACATCTCCATCAACTTAAAAATAGAAAGAGAAAAAATAAAAATTAAAAATAGAAAGAGGAGTGAGACAGGACTGTGTGCTGTCACTAGACTTGTTCTCACTTTACTAGCAGGCCGTCATGGACGAAATGGCAAATTTGGAAGGTGGGACGAATGAACATAAATAACATGAGGTATGCGGATGATACGGTGATAATTGCAGATACGGAGGAAAAGTTACAAAGACTGGTGGATCGACTGGGCGAGGAATGTAGGGGAGTTGGACTGAAGATTAATATGGATGAAAACAGAAGCGATGGAAGTGACCAAGAGAAAGGAACAACTGAGGATGGATGTGAATATAGATGGTCAAGCAGTGAAACAAGTTAGAATTTTGAGGACTTCATATGGTCAGTGATGTTGTACAGTTGTGAAACCTGTTAGTAAATAAATGAAGAAGAGACTGGAGGCGGAGATGTGGTTCATCAGAAGAATTATGAGGATCCCGTGGGTGGAAAGAAGAACAAATCAGTAGGTGTTGCAGATGGCTGGAACGACGAGGGAGCTGATGACCACAGTGAAAAGGAGACAACTTGGGTATCTGGGGCATGTATTGAGAGGAGATGGCCTTGAGAGAGACTGTCTCTTGGGGATGATCGAAGGGAAGAGAGGGAGAGGCAGACAGAGGATGAAATTGGAAAAGAGAAGATGGAGGAAGGCGTGAAGTTGGCCAGGAATAGAAAGGTGTGGCACTCCATTGTCGCCAACGTCACCTGACGCGGCACTGCGGTACTGGTACAATTCAAATACTTCAGTAGAACCGTGCAATAATACCTCTATGGACCACATATCAATAATTTTCTAAAATCTCTAGAAAACCATTTTTATCATTCAGAAAGACATATTCCGATTCAAAAAAAGCAAACAGGGAGAAATTTTGGAGTTTTCTAGACAATAGAATTAAAGGAAAAATTATGAAAACTGCATAACAGAGAAGATAAAGCAAAAGATGAGCTTCCGGCTAAGCACAGTTCCAGAGGCAATGAAGAAAACAATACCCAAAAGTAGCTACTAGTAGTAAATCCATCTACCAGGTATGAAGAACTTTACAAATTGAGAACTTATAAAGACCATACAATGATTTAAAACATGATGCAGAATACAATGATTGGACATTACATGAATACAAAGAATATGTAAAAATAAAATATGAATTAAGGGAAAAGTGCAAAGAAGCATAGAATAAAAACTGGGAAGACAAAATCAGTAACAATATAGAAATAAGCAGACAAAAAACTTCTGGAGTAAAATAAACCAATTAGAATGACATACTGCAACATATACAAATTACTTAGAAGACAACGAATGGAATAAATATTATACAGACAAAGAAAAATGCAAAATAAAGGAAAGCACTAGAAAGAATAATTTTGGATAACAAAAGAAGATGCTAATTTTGACCCACTACACACACCATACATAGAAAGTTGCATGAACATCCAAAACCAGATAATAAAAACTCACAAATAATAAATGTTTCTACACTAAACGAATACTGATGAATTAAAAAGGCACACGATGAAAACAAGAAATAAAGTTCCAGATACTTTGCAATCAACCAAAATATTTTAGGAAATTGCACTGTAAAACCTATTGAAATGCTTTAAAGCATTTTCAACGCATGTATCTCATTAGGTTATTTCTTAAGTGTACAATATATATATATATATATATATATATATATATATATATATATATATATATATAGTATATATATATATATATATATATATATATATATATATATATATATATATATATATATATATATATATATATATATATATATAATTTATACCTAAAGACAATACCATTACTCAAAGTCCCAGGAAAAATCGACGAGAAGATTATTCAGGTGCGTCTAAATGTTTACTTCACAGATAACAACATAATAGAAGACAAACAACATGTGTTTATTTTAAATAAAGGAACACCAGCTTGAATAATTACAACTTGGGAAGCAATATGCACTTTTCTAGATAACAGGTCAGACAAAATATCAATAGGTAATGACCACAGCAACGGCATAAATCCATTAAGTGGTGTGTCAAAAGGGAGTATACTCTCACCAACTCTATACAGTATACACTAATGACTTAACACCAGCAGGTCACAGCTGCCTTGACGATGCATGGAGACGATGTCATATAAATAATAAAATCACAGAGCAAATTTAAATTCATGATAAAGTGAAAATTGGAAAGAGAAGATGACAGAATAAGTAAATATTGACATAAATGGAAGATACAGATAAGTGAAGAAAAATGTAAGATAGTTCCTTTAGCACACTATATGATAGAACAGAATATAGTAATCAGCAAAAACATAAATATAAGCAATGAAGGAAAATTCTTAGGATTAAAATTCTAGAAAACAGGTTTCAGAGTGTGTTACAGAAAACATTAAAAAAAGGAGGACTTTTATTTAAATACCGATGTTTCAGAACCATACACCAAATATAAAACCAACGTCAACCAAAAGATTTATGATACTAATTATTTTGAGGTAGTATTTGCTCGAGAGAAAATCTTTACAATAAGTTCAGACGCTCTCCCAGGAAAAAAAAAAAAAAAAAAAAAAAAGGTTAGGGGAGGCAGTAGACACCTGCCGAAACGATAATTACTCCCTGGGAGGTCTAAAGCACTGGATCAGGGGGTGCTGTGAACGTATCATCAAAACCAGTTGTGACCTCACTGAACGTTTCCATTTGTATATCATAACACAAGGGGGTAGTCACAGCCTGCCCTCTAAAGACGACCTCTTCCTCCTCACAAAATTACATGCACCTACAGTAGTTACACACACATCCTTCACTCAAAATTTTAACTAAATATGGCGACTCCTACACCAACCTCGGAGTCCCCTTCTGGGGAGGAGACCTTAGGCCCTATTAACACTATAGAGACGGTCACGGTCCGATCACACGCCGCTCACGGTCCGGTCACGGTCCTGGTGCATTCACATGTCCACTCCGGTCTCGCTCCGCTCACGGTCCCATCATTTCCTATCCAAGGATCCCGCCTCAATAGCAGTGGATGTACGACCATCATTGAAGAAGGATGTGCGACTTTTCACTAGCCGAGTTGGCAGTAATCGCCATTGCACGAGGTGAAGAAGAAAGAAAAACAAAGTAGGAAAAGAAAAGGAGTGTGGTTGCATCCCATCTTGCAAGACAAAAAAGTGAAGGAGAATTTCACACATTGTTTCCTCGTCTTATTGATGATGAAAGCAAATTCCATGGCTATTTTAGAATGAATACTGGAACATTTGAAAAAATACTATCCAAAATTGAGAATGACCAGAAAAAGGAACACACATCATTCAGGGAAGCAATCACACTTAAGAGAAAAACTGGCTGTGTGTCTAAGGTAAAGATAAAAATAAATGAAAGATGACTCAAATAAACCATTCAGCACCACTCAAAACTATATAAGAGAGAAAAATTTAGTAACTCATCATTTGTTCCTCTATTTCATTTTATTCCTTTCATTTATTCCTTTACTGTTACATTCTGAGTAAAATTATGAGAGAAAAACACAATTATCCTGATTATGCCACTGTGAGATGCAAGTAGGGTGCTCTTGATCTTGTGTTCCATTTTGAGTACTTGTGGATGAGGATATAGTGTACTGTGACAGAGCTGGTGATGGTGTAGGTATTGAGTATATATTATGTGTTTGTTGTACATAGGTCTGTGCGTTTTGATTATGTATTTTCCTTCAATGTCACTGACTAACGAAAAAGCTCTTGTTTTAATGAAATATTGATCATCTGGACTGAATTTCTTTACAGTAGCTGCCATCAGTGAAAAGAAAGTATCTATTGTTTCGGGGGCACGTTCTTCCCTCTTTTTTTTCTATTAAATATTCCATAAGAGTAGCAGATGCAATGTTATTTTCCTGATTGTTTTTTTTTTTTTTTTTCTTTTAGCCCCCTTTCACACTAGTTGCCTTCCATGCTTTCACACTAGGACATCGGTGTCCGCCACCGATCACGCCCGGACCTCATGAACCCGCCGCTCCTTGTCAGTTGGAAGAATGGCGTCCAACGAAAAACTTCTCGTTGCCCTGCTGGCTAAAAAGGAACGGAAGACGAACTCTGCATAAAGGAAAGTGCATGTGCATCCTATATTATCCTCATGGATGTACACAGGAGTGCATCATACACTTTTCACTGATTTGTGTGCAGACGAAAAGAAGTTTTTCAACTGCCAGTGTCCGCCACTAGTTGCGGAAGTGAGACACCGAAATGTTAGTGTCCCGGAAGTTGCCCGGTCAGACACTGCAGTGGCCTAGTGTGAAAGCGTCCATTGGAAAGCATGGAAGGCAACTAGTGCGAAAGGGGGATTACGTGTAGGGCATTCTTGGTAAGGAGAGTAGCGAGACCGACCGTCGCGAGTATTCACACTGATAGTAACGGTCAAGCAACGTTCCGCTCTCGCTCCAGTCAAAATATCTTTTGAATGGATCGTGACAGGAGCGAAAGCGGATCGTTCCTGGACCATTACGGTCAGTGTGAATGCCTCCGTTTCAATACATGTTATGATATTTGACCGGACCGTGACCGTCCCTATAGTGTGAATAAACCCAAATGTCTCCAGGTCGGATTGCTCTTCAGGTATCGACCCTAAGTGTCTTGACACCCCCTCACATTTTTTTTTTCTATCAACTTCTTCAACATTCGCGATCTTCGATCTAATTTTCAATCTGTAGAACACTACCCCCTCCACTAAACCTCATCTTCTTTTCCTCACTGAAACACAGATGTCTGAGGCACTGACAGTAACCCCTTTTCTGTTCCTTCCTATTATCTCTACCTTCATTTTCGTTCAAAGGCTGGATGTTGCGTCTAAATCCGCAACGACTTACCTTGCTCTTGTGCCCAGGCTCTTGAATCTTCTGAGTTTTCCACCATCTGGCTTCGACTTCAGTCACTCTCTAACTAAATTTTTTTGTGCTGTATATCTCTCACCTAACTCCTCTGACTATAGAAAATTCTTTGACTACCTAACTTCTAAAGTAGAGCACATTCTGCCTCTCTTTCCTTTTACAGAGATCTCCATTCTTGGAGACTTCAATGTTCACTGCCAGCTTTGGCTTTCCTCTCCCTTCACTGGCCATTCTGGGGAACTTGCCTATAACTTTGTTATCCTACCTAGAGCAACTGGTGTAACACTCTACTCGTATTCCTAACAGTCTTGGGGATACGTCAAATATTCTTGACCTTTCTCCTAACCTCTAATCCCTTTGCTTATGCTGTCACCCTTTCTTCTCCGTTGGATTCCTCCATCACAATCTCATATTTGTATCTTGTTCTATCTCTCAAATCCCTCCTCAGGATCCTCCAAAAGGGAGGTGCCTTTCGCGTTTTGCCTCTGCTAGTTGGAGAGACCTGAAGAGGTATTATGCTGATTTTCCTTGGAATGATTACTGCTTCCGTGACAAAGATCAGTCTCTTTGTGCTGAGCACATAACAGAGGTGATAGGGTCTGGCATGGAGACGTACATTCGTCATTCTTTTCTCGACCTAAACCTTCCAAACCCTGGTTTTAACACAGCTTGCTCTCGTACTATCCATGATAGAGAGGTGGCCCATAAGAGGTACTTAAGCCTTCCATCACCTAAATCTCATGCGCTTTATATTTCTGCTCGAAATCATGCCAAGTCTGTTCTTCAACTTGCCCAAAACTCCTTCATTCAAAGAGTGTCAAAATCTTTTCAGACTTCTGACATCTAGCCAAAAACATCTCAAACAACTTTACTTTTTCATCTTTCCCTCCTTTAGTTCAACCAGATGGCACCAATGCCATCTCATCTATCTCTAAAGCTGAACTCTTCGATCAAACCTTTGCTAATAACTCTACTTTGGACGATTCCGGGCTTTTTCCTCCTTCTCCTCCCCTCTCTGACTGCTTCATGCTACCGATTAAAATCCTTCCTAATGATGTTTTCCATGCCCTCGCTGGCCTAAACCCTGGGAAGGCTTATGGACTTGATAGGGTCCCTCCTATTATTCTCCGAAACTGTGCCTCCGTGCTTGCACCTTGCCTAGTCAAACTCTTTCAACTCTGTCTATCTACATCTACCTCTCCTTCTTGTTGGAAGTTTGCCTACATTCAGCTTGTTCCTAAAAAGGGTGACCGTTCTAATCCTTCAAACTACCGTCCTATTGCTTTAATTTCCTGCTTATCTAATGTTTTTTAATCTATTCTCAACAAGAAGATTCTTAAACATCTATCACTTCACAATTTTCTATCTGACCACCAATATGGCTTCCGTCAAGGCCGCTCTACTGGTGATCATCTGGCTTTCCTTATTAATTCTTGGTCATCCTCTTTTAGAGATTTTGGTAAAACTTTTGCTGTAGCTCTAGATATATCAAACGCTTTTCATAGAGTCTGGCACAAAGCTTTTATTTCCAAACTACCCTCCTATGGCTTTTATGTTTCTCTCTGCAAATTCATCTCAAATTTCCTTTCTGATGGTTCTATTGCTGCTCTGGCAGACGGTCACTGTTCTTCTCCTAAATCTATCAACAGTGGTGTTCCTCAATGTTCTGTCCTATCACCCACTCTCTTCCTATTATTCATCAATTATCTTCTAAATCAAACTTCTTGCCCTATCCACTCTTATGCTGATGATACCACCTTGCGCTTCTCCACGTCTTTCCACAGACGACCAACCCTTCAGGAGGTACACAGCTCATGCATGGAAGCCTCACAACGCCTAATTGCTGATCTCTCTAAAATTTGTGATTGGGGCAAAGTAAACTTGGTGATGTTCAATGCCTCAAAAATTATCAATTTGACACAACATTCCAAATAACTATCCCCTCTTCTTCAATGACACGCAACTGTCCCGTCACCTACACAAAACATTCTTGGTCTATCCTTTACTTGTAATCTAAACTGGAAACTTCACATCTCCTCTCTAGCTAAAACAGCTTTTATGAAGTTAGGTATTCTGAGCCGTCTCAGCCAGTTTTACTCACCTCCCCAACTGCTAACTCTATACATGGGCCTCATCCGCCCATGTATCGAGTATGCTTCACATGTTTGGGGAGGCTCCACTCATGCAGCTCTGTTGAACAGGGTGGAATCAAAAGCTTTTCGTCTTATCAACTCCTCTCCTCTTGCTGACTGTCTTCAGCCTCTTTCTCATCGCCGCAATGTCGCCGCAATGTCTTGCTCTCTTTTACCGGTATTTCCATGCTAACGTCTCTTCTGATCTCGCTATCTGTGTGCCTCCCCTGCTCCCGCGGCCTTTCTGCACAAGACTTGCCTCTTTATCTCACCCCTCTTCTGTCCACCTCTCTAATGCAAGAGTAAACCAGTATTCTCAGTCTTTCATTCCTTTCTCTGGTAAAATCTGGAGCCTCTCTCTCTGCTTCTGTATTTCCAGCTGCCTATGACTTGAACTGTTTCAAGAGAGAGATATCAAGACACTTATCCCATTCTTTGTCTACTGAAACTGGACTTTCCAGTGGGCCCTTTTGTTTTATTTGTGTTGCCCTTAGCCGACTCCTTTCTACATAAAATAAAACAATGCATGGAGTTTCATGGTGGACAATAGATTGACGAAAAGCACTTCGTGAGCATTATAGACGATACAGGCATTTCAGCCAGTAGCCCAGTCAACCAAATTTTATAGCCTATAAAAAGGCAACAGCTCATGCAAGGAAAGTCATCCGTAATGCAAAAACAGACTCTTTCAGACAATTTATTTGAATAGTAAATCGCACCACACCCCTCTCAAAACTCTGGAAAATAATAAACATATTTAATAGTTAAAAAACACATATCCCAATAAATACTTTAAACATAAATAGCAACATAATTGACAACAAAAAAGAAATAGCAAATGCAAGAGCCCAGCATCTTTATCATGCAAGCAGTTCCGCCTACTATACCCCTGCCTTCCTCCCCCGCAAGCAGGAGGCAAAACTCTCAATCCCGAACTTTGCCACGGGAGGGGTAAGGTCGGACTACAACACAGAGTTTACATTAGATGAACTCCTCCTTGCTCTGAAATACTGTTAAGGCTCCAGTCCCGGTCAAGACAATATTTCATAGATTATGTTACAACATCTCGGCCACCATTCCATCACTAAATTATTATTCCTATACAACAAAATATGGACCACCCTCAGGTTTCCTAAGTCTTGGTGCTTTCCTCATACCATCCCAATCCCCCAAAAGACTGGACGCCTTAAGGACCCCAGTGCGTTTCGCCCTATTGCGCTCACGAGCTGTCTAGGGAAGGTAATGGAACGTATGGTAAAGCGAATGATGCTTTTTGTTTTAGAAGCGAAGGGTTTGTTAGGTAATGAACAGTCAGGGTTTCGGAAGTACCGAAGCATGATGGATCACCTAACACACATAGATCATTGCATTTCAGAGGCATTTGCCAAAAAAATAATTTATGATAGGGGTGTTCCTTGACATTCACAAAGCATTCGACATGATATGGCGACACGGTATCTTCATGAACCTCTACGCTCATGGCTTCAGAGGTAACCTGCCCATTTTTGTTCACAATTTTCTACAGGACAGAACATTCTCTGCCAAGCTTCCTGGTAACGTAATCTTTGACGTTTTCGTCCAGGAGAATGGGGTGCCGCAGGGTAATGTTCTTAGTCCTACATTACTTTGTATTATGATTAATGATATTATGTCCACAACTCCCGTCCCTAGGAATCTTAAATACTCACTGTACGCTGACGACTGTGCTTTATGGCATTCCTCGCCTAACGCTCAGTTATCGGCGGGGCAAATTCAAGACGCTCTTAATTCCGTTAAACATTGGGCCTCTTTGTAGGGATTTAAGTTTTTCGTTGCTAAGCGTATCGGCGTTGTTTTTACTAGACGTAACGTACCTCTTCAAGACCAGCCGATACCATTTCAAAATTCGGTCAAATTTGTGGGTCTGCATTTTGACAGCAGACTCAAATGGAAGACACACATTAATGACCTACTTATCCTTTGTTGTAAAAAAATCATTGTCTTCAAATACTTCCGTGTTACTTCATGGGGTGCAAACAGAAAACCTTTATTAATGGTGTACAAGTCCCTAATTCGTTATCAATTAGACAATGGCTCACTGGTGTATGGGTCTGGGTTGGAACCAACATTGAAGAGGTTGGATGTTTTGCAGAATGAATGTGTGGGAATGTGTCTTGGGGCCCCAAGCTGCACTGGTGTGGTAAGGATGGAGGTTGAGGCCAATATACCACCACTGCAACACCGACGCGATTCCCTACAAACGGGCATAAAACTGGACGAGGCGGACAGCCTCGTGCTGCCCACCCTTCCTCCATCGAAGGAACAACAACCATCAATCTACACAACATCAATAAGGGGGAAGAAGGCTGTTGTTGCCGAGACGGAGCTTTACCAATACTTCAGGGCCCTCATCGCTGGCCTCCCTCCATCCCTACACATATATACTGACGGCTCCAAGACGGATGAATGTGTGGGTGCAAGCGTATGGTCGTGTGAATGTGCCCTCAGATTTCGACTGCTGACTCATACATCGGTCTTTTCCGCTGAAATTTATGCAATTAATAAAGCCATAGATTATGCTTTAAATTCATCTCATCATTCAATTATAATTTTTTGACTCTATGTCAGCCCTTCAGGCACTAGAGTCCGGACGTACGGATACAAATGAAATCCTGGACAACATCATTAATAGATTAAATTCAAGTCGTGAATCTTTCTCTCTAATTTGGGTGCCTGGACATTCTAATATACGCGGGAATGAACGGGCTGACATGCTAGCTCGGTCAGCCGCAGAGCTCAAGGAAGCGTGGAACCTCCGTCAGGATCTACAGTCATGTCTCTCATTTGTTAAATCATCATAAAACTCCTGTTGCAGAGTCACTGGGACACCCTTCACGTACATACCATCAAACTTATCCTAGGCGAGTGGGCTTCCTCCAATCGCCCCACAAGGCGGGAGGAGGTAGTCCTCGCACGTCTCAGGTTGGGCTGCACCCTCCCCAACCACATGTTCCCCTACATAGCAATCACTTTCCCACCACAATGTTCTATATGTAATGTCACCCTCTCCGTCGAGCACATCCTGCTTCACTGTGTGCGTTATCGGGAGGAGAGGCGGCCCTTGGCGGCGTATTGCCCGAGTCGCGGCCTCTTGCTAACGTAGAGCACCCTTCCGGGTGACGATATGGTCGATAGACTGATGATTTACCTGGCTGAGATCAACTTAATCAGAGAGTTGTGATTTATGTGTATATGTTATGTATGATGCACTATGTACATTTTTTACTTGAAATTGTGTAGATAAAAGTATGAAAGTGTGTATGATCTCCATCTAGCGTGATTTGGTGTAATTTTTTAAAAAATTTATTTTATTTTTTATTTGCTTATTTTTTCTTTTCTTTAAAAAAAAAAAAAAAAAAACGGAGTAATACTACGTAATCACCCTGCGTGTTTGTGTGTTGCCCATCCCAATCCCATGCCTTGACAAAAGGACAACAGCTGTGCAACAGGAATAGTACCCTGTGTGAATGAAACATGTGTGTAGGTGTGTCTGTTGTTGTTGTAGTTGTTGTTTTTCCATGTTATTATAAATATATATATATATATATATATATATATATATATAAAAGTAAAAATAAGAAAACTAAAAACACAAAGAAATTAAACAAAAAATGCACTTGTAAATAAAAAAAAAGCAAATACACCAAATAAAAAAAAAATGTCCTAATACCCATGTTTGGGTAATTGCAAAAAAAAAAAAAAAAAAAAACCTTAGAACAGACTGAGCCCAGGTACCGTGCTGGAAACACGTATTCTGGAGCTTCTGTCCTTCTGCCACCTTTGCGTGGATTTTTTTTTGCACGCCCATTTGGCCTAGAGTCTTAGAAGAATAAAGTTAGTTTTACCTTTGCCCCGTGATTTTAGATTTGCTTGTCATTACCTTGTCCTTAGCGGCAACAGAATGGGTATGTTGCCAAAGAGTCAGATTGTCTTTCCTCTCTCACCTATGGAGGATCCGCTTCAGTGAGCGTGCTTTTGGGGTGAATTGACACCGTCCAGCCTCACTAGAGTGGTTTGGCAGGACAATCTGACCATAGGAATCTTCTCCCTGAACTCCTTCCACTTGTATCCCACTCCCCTCCTGTAGGACGGGGCGTGTACCCCCTCCATGCCGGACGGACTCTCCTCCCCTCCTTCTCCAAGAGGAGGGAGGTCACTGATCGACGACCCCCGACCGCCAGACTGAACATTGAACCTGACAAAGCGACTTTTGTGACTCTACACTCAAAGACTGAGACTTGCCTCTCGACAATCAATTATTTTATAATAAAGAAAGTCATTGATTGTAATATTGGGAAGGGATTTCTTACTATGAAGCAAGGATGAGAGTGGAGTAGATGCAGTCCGCTCCTATTTCAAACGCTTCTAATGCTTCAGCAGTAAGGGCTCCTGCCAAGATGTGTACTATTTGTATTCAGACAGATCCGTTGCTTGCTTCATCTACCTCCACAGTTTCCCCTTCAACCTCTCCCTCATCACCTGCTGAAACTATATCCACTTCAACTAAAACTTCTACTGCTATCACTTCCCCTACTTCATATCAGTCCGATATCTCTCGTGTTCACAGTAAGGGTGAAAAGACTGACAAGTCTGATAAACTAAATTTAACAAAACTAGAACACACTCGCCCTTCTCATGTCGTCGCAGCTCTCGCGCCCTCGAGGAAGAGTTCTCACGCTCGCTCCCCTTGACGAAATCCGGGGAGTTGACAATTGATGACCCAATGGATGTAATCACTAGTAAGGGTCGGGAGAGGTCCACCGGCAGGTCTTCTGAGCGCAAAAGGACCAAGAAACACGGCCACCACAAACACTCTTAGGTCATAATGTTCAAGGTGTTACAGTGGAACTGCAGAAGTATTCGGAATAAAGATTCATATTTGTCACTTTTAGTGAACATACACAGGCTGTCTGTTATTTGTCTACAGGAAACGAGACTGCAGGATCAGTCTGATCCTACAGTGCTAAAACACTACCATCCATATAGAAAATATGAGGAGCACGGTGTTGCCATATACATACATAAAACACTAACACAAACAAGTGACGTTGAACACACCTCAGGAAGCTGTCGCGTGGATGGTGAGATTCAACAACACGTATCTGGCTATCTGTTCCCTGTACTTGCCTCCCAATGCCCCCGTTGTTGATGACGATACCTCGTCTCTTATTAGCCAGCTTCCGGGCAACAGGCTAGTACTGGCCGACTTTAACGCCCATCACCAACAATGGGGAAGTGAGAGGTCAAGTGTACGTGGGAAGCAGATAGTTGACATTATGTTGCAGACAAACCTCTGTCTTCTGAACGATGGAAGTGCGACTCGTGTAGATGATCGGAATGTTAACGCGTCTGCCATTGATCTGTCATTGTTATCGCAAGGTATACTCCCTGACTTCTCCTGGGAAGTCATCGACGACTCCCACAGAAGTGACCATGTACCCATCTGTATCTCTTACTCACGCAATATCCCGCCCAGCCCCTGCCCTCCCAAATTAAACTTTAAGGGAGCAGATAGGGCAACCTTTCGTGGGATTGCCGACGTAGTTATATCTAGTGAGGACATTGACACGATCAGGACCAACACATACAAGGTTCGCTAGATTGGTGAGGTCGCTGATTGCCGGGGGGGGGGGGGGGGGGGGGGTAGTTTTGTGTGACGTCACGCTCGCCGCCTTGACCTGAGTAGCTTTGCTGAGTTAGTACGGACAGATGTAGAGTATAGGAAAGGTGAAGCGAAGCAATGCCTAGTGTATGTGCAGTGTATGGCTGTTTTAATACCAAAGTCAAGACAGCAGGCACTGGTATTAGATATTTTGGATTTCCAAAAAATGCGCATAACAGGGGTGTGTGGGTTAATTTGCATGTGTCGTAGAGCTGATTCTATTAATTTTACTCACAGTTAAAAATAATGGGGAACATATTCAAAGCAGTCCATGGAAAAGTTCTACGAGAAGGAAAAAATTGTGTGAAAACTCTCACTTCTGATATACAACTTGCAGGAGTAAATTTGCCTTCAGGTGTGGTGTCATTTTACGCAAAAATATCAATCTTCTTCATGATAAGGCATCTTAATAAGAAAATAGCACAAGCAAAACAAGCAAAAAGTGATTCCAGGAGTCATGCTAGGAAAAAACATGAAAACAGAGACATTAAGGTGACCCCGTATAAAGACGGGCTAATAAAGGGCTAATAAAGATTATTATTATTATTATTATTATTATTATTATTATTATTATTATTATTATTATTATTATCATCATCATTATTATTGTTATTATTACTTTCACCTACCTGATATTAATTTATTAATTCATGATTGTATATGTACTGTTGTAGACCTCAAATCTTAATATTAACCTTCCTTGCCATGTGATATCAATTAATGATTGTATATGTACTGTTGTAGGCCTAAAATCCTAATATTAACCTACCTTCATTTCTGTGATATTAATTTATAATTATATGTGTACTGTTGTGGCCCTCAAATCCTAACGTTAACCTTATTCCATCTGTATGCAGTATTCATTTGTTTGTATATAATATGTGTGAGACTGTGTGAGTGTTGGATGATGAACACTGTTTTGATTATTCCTATTGTAGGCTGTTTGTTGGTTCTTCTTCCATGGCTATTACTAATATAAAACATTTTTACTTGACTCTGGACCTAAATAAGTGCTAATATATATCGCAAGATAACGTTAAAAACACAATAATATAGAAATAAGGAGTGGGAGTCTGCCATCTACTCCCACGCGAGAGGCGAGCGTGACGTCACTAGAAAGCGGGAGGATTCAATCTGGGAGACCTTGTACCTGAACACGATGGTCAGCAACGCAAGATGATCCATATTACCCGCCGCCGAGGCTTGTATTCCGAAGACTTTTGCAGTTCACACAAAGCATGGAGTTTCATGGTGAGCAACGGATTGCCGACAAACACTTAGTGAGCGCATTAGGCGGTACAAGCATTTCAGCCAGCAGCCCATTCAAGCAAACTCTATAGCCTATAAAAAGGCAAGAGCTCAGGCAAGGAAAGTCATTTGTAATGCAAAAACTGTCTCATTCAGTGAACTCTTATCAACAGTGAATCGCACCACACCCCTCTCAAAATTGTGGCAAATTTGAATGAAAATTTGATGAAAATTTTTGCTATTGTAAAGCCATAGATTATGCTTTAAAATCATACCATCATTCAATTACCATTTTTTTTTCGGACTCTATGTCAGCCATTCGGGCAATAGAGACCGACCTTACGGATACAGATGATATCCAGGGCAACATCACTAATAAATCAAATTCAAGTCGTAAATCTTCCTCACTGATTTGTGTGCCTGGACATTCCAGTATACGCGGGAATGAGCAGGCTAACATGCTAGCTATGTCTGCCGCAGAGCTCGAGGGAGCGTGGAAACTCCGTCGGGATCTACCGTTATGTCTCTTAGTTGTTAAATCATCAGTGAAACTCCTGTGGCTGAGTCAGTGGGACAACCTCCACTTACACACCATCAAACTCATCCACAAGGCGGGAGGAGGTAGTCCTCCCACGCCTCAGGATGGGCTTCACCCTCACCACCCACATGCTCCTCTACATAGTAATCACTCTTCCACCACAGTGTTCTATATGTAATGTCACCCTCTCTTTCGAGCACATCCTGCTTCACTGTGTGAGGTATCGTGAGGAGAGGCCGCTCTTAGCGGCGTATTGCCGGAGTAGCTAACGCAGACCACCCTTCTGGGTGACGGACACCCGGATGTGGTCGATAGACTGACTGAGACCAACTTAATCAGAGAGTTGTATTTTATGTGTATATATTATGTATGATGTACTAAAAACATTTTTCACGTGAGCATGTGTAAATAAAAAGTATGAAAGTGTGTATGGTCTTTATCCAGCGTGATTTTATGTAAATGTTTTCCATTTTTTTTTTTTTTTTAATATGTAGTCACCCTGTATGTTTGTTTGTTGTCCCTCCCCTCCCCTGCCTTGACAAAGAACAATAGTTTTATAGTAGGAATAGGTACCCTGTGTGAATGAAGTGTGTGTTAAGGTAGCTTGTTATTGTTGTTGTTGCTGCTGCTGCTGTTGTTGCTGTAATATACCTAAAATGTAAATTAAAAAAAAACAATAAATAAAGTAAATGGAGATTTAGAAAAAAATAGATAATAAAATGAAAAGAAATTCACCTTCACCTACATCCTGTTGGATGTATGAAAACATTCACCTTCACCCAATTCACCTTCACCTTCACCTGCGTGGATTGAATCCCAATCTACTGAAGAGAGTGTAGAAACACACAATTTTTCTTTTCTTTGTTTTTATTATTTTACTGCATCGATCTGTTATTGCTAAGCTTTTCTTTATCGATAGTTTTCACAATTGGAAGTTTTGACTCTCTCTTATCTTAACATTTTCCTTTTCACATCTCGCTCTCACCTGATTTCGTTCTTCCTTAATTTCTTTTACTGAATATATTCACAAGTTCTTTTCTCGCCAATATTACATAATACGATCTCTCCCATTTCGTTCAATTCTCTTTACCTTGCTGAGCGTGTGGCATGATATATATATATATATATATATATATATATATATATATATATATATATATATATATATATATATATATATATATATATATATATATATATATATATATGAGATACCATGCGTTTTCCTAAATTCTCATGCTTGAACTTTTATTCTGGGCAACATTTTTTTTCTTGTATGCACGTGTAATTTGTATTGGCATTGGTTGTGGAGTGATCAAAATTGTTCAATTAATTTCGTAATGGCATATGGCATTGTTTGAGCTTCTATTCATAATTTCAGATGATATTCATAAAACCACCTATGATTATATCAAGTCAAGTAATTTGTCATTTTCTACTGAATTCTATGGACGTATACTAATATATAATTTCATATGAATCCATTAAATATGAAAGTGTAAACAGAATTTTAATGCCTCCTAAGCATTAAATTACATACTAGCAATGTTGTGACAAGAATAATTATTGCATTAACATAGCATAATGATCTCATCCACCCACACCTACCTTGGCACCTTTCCATGACCGGATCAATTCCATTCAGATACTTTCCTTAACATATATAAGAAAATATCACTCTTTTTTTCATGGACAAGTCTTTGCCTCCACCCTCTCCAGCGTGCAACGCGTCTTTCCTCTTGCACACGGTCTCAACACACACAAAGACAACAGGGATGTGATTGTTTAAGGGAACCAACTCATGAGGAAGTCATGTATTGATCTTTTTATCAGATGTAATGTTAATATGATTGTGGCGACGAGGTGGAGAAGACAGGATGTTATTCCATAAACAATTTACTGAGGTCACAGAGAGGGAGGGATTGGCGGAAAAAAGAGAAGAGAGAGGAGAAGAAATAAGTGAGAGAGATATAGAGGAAAATGAGGAAACATAAGAAAGACAGAGGGAATAAAAAATATATATATTAAAGCAGAAAAAATATTTTATAAAGGAGAGGTGAGGCTTGCTAAAAGACAGCTACTTTTCAATAAAGAGAAAGAAAAATATTATTGCGGATAAATACTTTCCAATCATAAAGATTTTCGTGTTGCTTCTAAGTTCGCTTCACATTTTCACCTATGGTTTGTCCTCAGCAAATAAAGCTGATCTAGTTGAATTGAATCTGATCAGCGTAGAACAACTTATTTCTCTCCTATTGATTCGAGACTGCTTTTTTGCAGATCAGTTTATTACTCCACAGTTTCAGTACAGTTAACACTTTACAAAATTCTATTGAATTGTGTGTGTATCAGTTTATATTAATCATAACTTATCAATATTAACTTCACATCACCACATGTTGCCTTCTCTAATTCTAAAAACAATTTTACACGTGTTCCTTTCTCCTTCCCTATCTGATCTCAGGTCTCCTACATACCTACGTCGATCCACTATATCCTGACCCCCTTCCTTATCATCTGACCCTTCTCTCGCTCTCGACCGTGCTTAACCTCTCTCTCTCTCTCTCTCTCTCTCTCTCTCTCTCTCTCTCTCTCTCTCTCTCTCTCTCTCTCTCTCTCTCTCTCTCTCTCTCTCTCACTTCAACCTTTTTTGGGTGAGGACCTTCCCTGGCGCTCTCTTCGTGGTTAGCTTGCGCTAGCTGTTCCCTGCCTTGTTTCGCAGATAGAACAACGACGGCGCACTGCACCTACTGTAATGTTGGTGTTGCAGCTGCCGTCGGGGCTACTCGACATGGAGTTATCGGTCCCTGCCACTCTTGCGATGGTTGAGGAAGACCATCGCATGAGTGATGACGACGTAGTTGGACCCCAGATACCGCCAGGCACCGCGGAGCGACCACCTCTTTCTGATGTTCCTGGCTCGGCTACACCTGCGCCTACGTTAGCTAAAAGGATTCTGGGGGACTTGAGCCTCAGTGAGGAGTCCCTGGCTCCTGCCTCGAAGACTGTGCGTGTGGGGGCTCACAGGGGTGCTACCTGTGATCCCTTCCCACCTCTGCCGGTTCATCATGTGACCCCTCCCAGGACTGTGTCGGCCCCGCGCGGTCCTGCGCTCCCAGCGTTTGCGCCTCGGGAGGACTACGTGAAACTGATGTTTGAAGGGACCGCCAGTGCTAATGTCAAGTTGTGGTGGCTGTCGGAGGTGTCGAGGGTGTTTAGCCTTGACCATAGTTTAGCTGAGGTGAAGATGTCAGCTGTCACCTCTCGTTTTGTGTACATTGCGAGGGCCCGTCGGGATATTGTGGAAAGGGTAGAGGCTGGCGAGTTCCTTGCTATGCCTTTGGTGAGGCAGGACTCTCCAGTCAGGCCGCACAAGCTTCCAAGTTACCTGGTCACGCGGTATCCAGTGGGAGTTGATCCATCCCTCAGTACGGAGTTGGATGGCGTGTACAGTGCTCGCCGCTTCCACCATAATGGTAAGCCTCTCAGCAGAATTATTGTTACTTGGACTCTTCCGGACCCACCACCGTCAACGGTTGCCTTCAGTTTTCTGCCGTGCCTCCCTCCCTGTGGAGTTAGTGAAATATGTGTGGACCAGCCTACGTGTTACAAGTGTTGGGGTGTTGGCCACATCTCTACATATTGCTCGGCCTCGGAAAAATGTGCTTGGTGCGCTGGGCCTCACGACTCCCGCACCTGCCAACACCGCGGTCCCCCCCCCCGGCTGAGGACGGTACAGCCACACGTGCTTCACCTCCACCTGCTGACGTCACATCTAACTGGCGGTGCCCTCGTTGCCATAAACCGGGCGTCAATGTCTGGCACGGCTGTTCGAGGCCCCGACCCACGGCTGCTTTCGCTTCGGTTCTTGAGCGGCCTCCACACCCACAACCGCTGACACGCGCCGTCTCGACTCTGGATTCCCGTCCTGCATATTCTTCTCTACAAGTCTTGGCTCTCCGCAGTGCTGTGGAGGAGATGAAGAAACGTTGTGTCGCCCTCGAATCTCGCCTGGATGTTTTGAGTCTCGCCTGGACACCATCGAGGCAAACACCGCCAGTTTAATCACCGGACAAGCCGGCATGGACGCCTCGATTTCTTCCTTGATGGAGGCGCAGCACACCTTCGTTGCCACGCCCAACTCCCAGTTCTTCTCGCCCTCTCTCACACTCCTCTAAGGGTCCTCATTTAGGGAAACGTAGTGTTCGATAACAGATTTTTGTTATAATTATGTCATCTCCTGGAATGCCTGTGGAGTCACTTCCTTTGACCAGCTTACCGCTCTTCACGCTTATGTTTATCGCCATCATCCTCGGGTTGTTTTTCTTCAGGAAGCTATTGTGGGTGGACCTCGGATCCATAGGGACGCTCCCGTGCTCACGGGATGCGTCTCTTACACGCACCAAGTAAGGAATGGTCTTGTCAGTTATATTCATTCCTCTCTGCAGCATATGTTGCTTTGTGTCTCTGATGATGCCGATACGACATACCAGCTTTTTGAGGTGACTATTGGGGCTGGCACACTGCATCTGTGCAACGTGTACTGTGTTCCTGGTGGGCTCTTGACTACATTGCTACCTCCTTCGGCGGTCCACGGGATGCTGTACCTGGGGCATTTTAATGTTCGTTATCCGGAGTTAGGTGATGCGTCTTCAGTGGGTAACAGAAGTTGGCGCCGCCTTTTGCAGTACATCCGATGTAATCACCTCACTCACTGGGTCACTGGGTCACCAGAGGGGCAACTCATTCACGCGGAGGGACCCTTGATCACGCCATCACGTCTGGCCTGGTGGGTGGCAACGCTGAGTGCTCTACTGTTCCTGGCCTTTTCTCCGATCATTTTGCCCTCAGTTTCAAGTATAGCCTTCCGGCAGAACCTGTTCATGTCCATCACCGTGGACGCATAGCTATTCCCCCTAAGTATTGCCCAACCTAGATTACTTACGTAGCTGCCCATGTATCCCGACTCGACCTTTCTTCCCCTGAGGCCCTCTACTCAGTTTTTGGTGGATTTAACACATGCCTTTTATTACCACTATGTTTCCAAGCCACACATCAAGCAACCCCGTGGACCCGACTCCTACTCCTGGACCCTCGATGACCGTATTCTTGAAGCGGAGAGGACAGCGGTGGCGCTGGGCGTCATCTTTCAAGGCGACCCGACTCAGGATAACCTACAGCGGTACCGGACCTCCAGGGATGAACTGATTGCTCTTCAGGGCTGTGTGAGAATGGATTCGTGGCGGAGATTTACTGATAACATCAACCAACAAACGAGCGGGAGGTCCATATGGCGGCTTATCAACAAGGTTGTACGACGGGAGCCCTCCAGTGCTCTTTATTACGGTCCGGGTGAGTATGCTCAGCAGCTAGTTGATGCCTGGGCTGGACAGTCCCGGGTGAGTAGTCTCCCAGACCACGTTCAGGACGCCCTTTCTGCCCAAGCAGGTCACCGAGCTCTCCGTCTTGTGGGAGCGTTGCTCGAGAAGGATGACGAGGAGGCCACGCCATTCACTGAGGACGAGCTGCGTCGTGCCTTGGCGTGGGGCAGGGCAACTGCTCCTGGTGACGATGGGGTCACATATTCTGTGCTACGGCTCCTGCAGAAAGTGCCTGGTAATCTCTTGCCTACCCTGTATAACCTTTGCTATAGCCAGGGTTATGTGCCTGCAGCCTGGACACGAAGTACTAATGTCCTGGTCCCTAAACCGGACACAGATAAATTTAGGCCGATTTCTTTAACATCATGTTTCAGCAAGGTGATGGAACGCATTCTGCTGTCTCGCCTTCTCTTTCGCCTGGATGCTGTGCTCTCCCCTGGGTTTTTATTCCTGCCCTGACGAAGCACACATCACTGCCTCGCCGAGCTGTACACCCGCCTTTCCTCTAGCAGTGTGGTTGCCTTTGTAGATTTGAAAAGTGCTTTTGATGTAGCCAATAGGGACATTATCTTCGATCAACTTGTGGACTTTGGTATCAAAGGACGGCTTTTGAGGTGGATTCGTAGATACCTCAGCAACAGAACTTTTCGGGTTCTCTTTCAAGATGCTTGCAGTACTTCCTGTACCCTTTGATTTAGGTACTCCGCAAGGTGGGGTGCTTAGTCCCTTCCTATTTAATGTGTGCATGCATCGCTTAATCTTGCTGTTGCCTGACATCCCCGGAGTTACAATAACCTGTTATGCTGATGACGTCTGTATTCACTCTACCTCCTCAGCTGCCCTACACATTGACGCCTTCCATGCTTCAGCTTCTGCCTGCGGTCTTATCATCTCCCCGGACAAAAGCAGGGTATTGTCTACCATCAACCCTGCCTTACTGCCAGAGTTTACCATTGGTGAGTGTGTCATCCCCCTGTGCAGGCAATACCTCTACCTTGGCGCACCAGTGCACATTCCTCGAGCCACGCCGGGTCAGCGGAGTCATCCCGTGGTCCAGGACCTTGTGAATCGGCTGCAGAAACGTCTGGCTCCTCTCAGGTGGCTCACCAACAACGCTGCTGGTATATCTATTTCTGTCGCAACAGCCATATACATAAATTTCATACGTTCGGTTGTTGATTATCTTTCTCCAGCCCTAAGCCAGCTTCCTAGAACTTCATTACAGCCCCTTGAATTATTTCAGAATGAAGCTATGAGAGTGATCCTTGGCTGTCACGTGTCCACCAGGATAGTAAACATGCGCACCAAACTAAACCTGCCACCCATCACTGAAAGGATATACTCCATGTTCACGTGTTTCACTCTTAAAATGCCTTCATTCCCCACGGATCACTCCTAATTATTCACAGGTAATAAGATATGCTCTGGGACAGCGTCCACGTGTTCCTTCCATCCAGCCTGGCGGCCGTACGCTTGTCAGGACAATCTGCTCCATCATCCGCCGCCTGGATATCGACGTGCCCGAGGAGGATGACGTGCCTGGCCCTCCGCTGTGGTTGCAGTCCAGTCCACCCCTATCTCAAAGGTAGGGGTGTAGCTCTTCCCGTCTTGCAGAGACAACTGGCGCTGGAGACAATTGCTGCATTGTCGTCGTCAGTTCCTGAGGCCCATCATGTGTACACCGATGGGTCTGTGCAGGCGGATGGCAGGGCGGGGAGTGCAGTCTTCTCCCCTGATACTGACCTGCCGCCGCGGGGCTGGGTGGGCCGCAGACTTCCTGATTCCTCCAGCTCTACTTTCTGTGACCTGTATGGTATTTTAGATGCTTTCAGTCTCCTCAGTCAGCGTGTCCTCAGCGGGGTCGTTATATGCGACTCTAAATCTGCTCTTCTTGCTCTCTCCTCTGCTAAGCCTACATGCCCCCACGTAGTCCTTCGTATTATATCTTTTTTGGCTTTACTTTAGGGTCGGGATTTAAAGGTTAAATTTTTGTGGATACCCTCTCATATCGGACTTACCCATAGTGACACCGTCGACCCCATGGCCAAGGCGGCATGTCGCCTGGATCCCCGTGATGCTGGTCCGTCGCCCTCCCTGTCTTGCTACGTATCGAGGATCCGTGCTGCCGCCCTCCTCCCCACAACGCATCTCACGGACCACCAGCGGCCGGGAGCGTCTCCATCCGTCACTACGATGCCTTCCGCTGCCACCGCTTCAAGTATCGTCGGCGGGGCCTTGTTGTGAGGCGGCACAATGTGGTGTCCACTCGTCTGCGGCTGGGCTACAGACCCGTCTGGCCGGTTGCTGGGGATGAGGGCGAGCCTGCCCTCCTCCTGCCTCTTCCTGCCCTCTCTGTCACTCCCCACGTGCCGACACCTTGGACCACTACTGTTTGCACTGCCCCGTGGTGCGAGACGTGTTGGCGCAGGACCAGGCCCTCCTCGATGTCTGTCGCCATCTGTTGGATCACGACAATCTGGAGGAACTGCTTGTTCGCTTTCCTCGGTTTGGCGGCCGTTGATGTCTGTGTATTGTTTATAGATCAAATGCATTGTTTTTGTTTTTTTTTCCGCTTGAGTATATGTCAGTGCTATTTCCTAAGGGGCTGTGTCACACGCGCACACTCGCTCTCACCCACGCCATTAACACACTCAGCCCTGTTTTTCGACACACAACAGACTGGCGCACCACACAAGCGCACACACGCATATGCACACGCACACGCACAGACACACACGCACGCACACACACGCACACGCACGCACACACACGCACACGCACACACACACACACACACACACACACACACACACACACACACGTTTTTGTTCTTTGTATATGTACCTATGTTCCCTTATTTCTCGTTTGCACTGTCTTATTTTGATTCCTGTGGTGGTCATTCCTATGCGTTTTGTAAATTCTGTTGCTTTGTCGCCCAGGGGCGTAATAAATTTACAAACCAAATCAATCTCTCTCTCTCTCTCTCTCTCTCTC
>CM035194.1:30793635-30810896 GCA_020233015.1 Callinectes sapidus
GCCGTCAACCTTCCACCAACCGCAGCCAACACCTTCATGGATTAATTCCGTCCACATATAAGCCAGCGAGAGGTCCAGCTAAGTACCGTCTAGGAGATTTATATTTGTGTACACTTTTCTAAATATCTTCCCATTATGACGGTGCATTAGTCACATCGGCCTCTTCTGCCATCTTCATACCTTTACTATGGTAATTATAATTTAACTTTGGTTGAGGGGAAGCAAGTTTACCAGTACTTGATTAATAATATTCCCCACAGGCATAAGGGATATGATGGATTATATTAAAACATTAGATAGCAGCAGTTAGTGATAGTAATGAAGGTTTTGCATGCAATTCAGTTTGTTATAATATAATCTCAGACAATTACCTTGTAATTAACATTTCTAGGTAAACATCCTGTGTGTGTCCGCAGAATGCCCTGGCCAAACGTGCTGATTGTGGAGAAGGCGGCCCTCTCTGCTCGGGAACTTTGGCTGGCCTGCGAGTCTCTCAGAAATGCCCTCAGGTGTGTGTGTTTGTGTGTGTGTGTGTGTGTGTGTGTTTGTGTGTGTGTGTGTGTGTGTGTGTGTGTGTGTGTGTGTGTGTGTTGATCATTGTTGTTGTGTCCCAGTGTGTTAACCTCCACACGTGTCCACATCACCAGGAATTCCAGAGAAGGAGCTCTATCGTGGGAGGAGCAACTGAAACCCCTTCAGGACCACATCTCAGCCATCAGGAAGGCTTCCGGTAAGGAGACTGACTGACTGACTGACTGACCGACCAGCTGACCGACTGACTGACTGATTGACCGACCAACTGACTGACTACAAGTACTGTACCACAAAATCCCACACAAACATATATATAATTTTCTTAATTTTCAAAACCGATAAACCTGACTACATGCACACACTAAACCATTCTTTCTGGAGCGTCACGGGGCGATGGCAACCCTTATATAGAGGCTGTGTTGGAGTCCCTGGGAGAGGATGCTGTGGTGCGGGGCGTTTACCCTGAAGAGGCCCTGAGGGAACGCTTAATTAAGGTGGAGAGAGTGTGCAAGCGAGTGTCCCTGATTAGGGACAATGGCGGCTCACTCCTCAGGTATTTATGACCATCAGGGGGCTGTCCAAGAGGTCACTGTTTAACCCCTTCAGTACTGGGGTGCATTTTCATATTTTGCTTATTATTTGTCAGTTTTATACAGCTTCAGAAACTCATGTAGAGACTGAAATAGTACAGTCTCTGGTCATTAATCTTCTGACCTCCATAGACCCTTCCTAATGTTAATAAAATTATTTAATCACATCCCAAACTCGTGGTAAAAATGTGTTCCAATATGGAAGGTATTGAATATACACTTATTTTCTTAATTTTCCTCTGATTCCCAATGTCATTTTGTTGTTTTCCTGTTTTCCTTCTCTTTATGCTGGCCCTTACACTTTCACATTTTCCTCTCACTTCCACACTGTTGTTTTCCTGTTTCCTTTCTCTCTATGGTGGCCCTTATACTTATCTTCCCATTTTTCCTCACTTTTACACTGTTGTTTTCCTGTTTCTTTGTTTTCCTTCCCTATATGCTGACCCTCATCATTTGTTGCCCCGCCAGGTACTTGTTGTCATACATTCAGAGTTTCCTGGTGTTGGATGCCTTTGAGTACCTCCCAGGAAGTGAGGTGCGCAATGAGGAGGTGGCCGTCGACTCCCTCTCCACCTATGATATCCTTGCACGGGCCAGGTGGGTATGTCCTTTGATATATATGTAGTTTTTATTTAGATTTTTTTTTCATTTTTCTTTCTTTTTGTTGGCTAATTCTTGTTTCTGCATTGCATGACTTCATTTCAGACTTTTGTTCAAACTCGTACACATGATTTCTCTCCTTAGCCTTTTTCTCACATTACCTGCTCCATCTTGCAGTATCTATCCAGCATCACTATTCTTTTTCTACATTCCATTCTTTTCTTTTAATACTCCTAATCTGTACCTTTCCTTCCCCTCGCATCTCTTTTTTTCCTCTCTCTACCTTCATTTCCTCTTTTGTAGTTTCCCTTTACCACACTCTCCCTCTTTCCTTTTCCCCACTTCTACTATTACTATCGTCTTTCTTGTACCTTTCCTTCACCACACACTCCTCCTTTCTTTTTCTCTCTACCTCCAATACCTCCCTGTACCTTTCCTTCACCACATGCCTTTCTTTCTCTATCTATCTGTACCATTCCTTCACCACACTGCCTCTGCTTCAGGTACAGCTTGGAGAAGGACGACCTGTGCATGAGTGAGCGCTACATGAACCTGCTGCAAGGGGAGGCAAGGAACGTCGCCTCTGGATGGCTGAAGGAGGCAAGACTCACACTAGAAACCTGCCAGGCTGTACATGCCCTCCTGGCACACGCTGCTGCCACTGCTGAACAGGCACTCTGGCATTTTTATTGATTATGACCTTTGAAAATTTATGATCAGCAATACTCCCTTTTGTATTTTTCTAAACAAAAACTTTCATTGTGTTTTTCAGCGATTTTGAAAGGTGTGTGAGGCAATTAGCTGTTGTTACCCTATGGAGCCTTAGGAGAATGCTATCAGCATGAAGCTTGACAGGACCTCACCCAAATGTTAAAAGGTTTTCTTTCTCTTACTTTTTCTTAATCTTACTCTCATTCTGAGATGTATCTTCTAAAATCTATCATTAGTTTTAACTTTTCACTATTTTGTCCTTAATTAGTTCATTGTTCCTTAATCGTGTGTAAAGTAAAAAAAAAAAAATATATATATATATATATATATATATATATATATATATATATATATATATATATATATATGCAATTTCCTCTTTAACTATGCATATTAAGGTAGGTTTATACTGGGCTTTCAACCACCTGAAACAACTGGCAGATTTCATCCAAAAACATTCACTTTCTTGAGAACAATTGCTGGCTTGCTAACCAATGAATCAAAACATAAACTATTAAGATGGAGTCCTTTGTCAAGTTTGTTGTTGATGTTGTTGATACCCCAAGGTATTACGATGAAGATCAAGATCAGCGGAGGCAGGAGTAACAGCAACACGTGGAGACGTAAACAAACTGGAGGCTGCTACGTTGTAGCCAGAGAATAATAATATTAGACCATGGCGGACACCGACTCCAGCCAGCGGGTTCAGGAGATCCTCACTCAGGCTTCAGAGGAGCTGAGGTCCATCAAGGTACCTAACGATGACCAGCTGGAGTATGACTTAGGCAATCTGCTGGTGAGCAACAACAACACCCTGGACGAGACCCTCATCAGGTAAGCCCAGGCTTTGCAATGAACTGTCGTTTCTGGTTTTCTTGAATTTGCTAATCATTGGTTTACACTGACACCGGCTCCAGCACTGTCTCTTGCCAGCCGATTGGCTGTTCCCTCACCTTGCCCATGTCTATTCTCAGTAGGTTACTAGTTCATTAGTCTCTCTATTTTGGTCGAAACTTTTCTTGTGGTAGTTTTTGGCTTGTTTGGAATTGATCTGCGGTTATTGTTTGTAATTGTCGGTATCCAGTCATTTCGCACACATGCCAATTCGCCACACCATTAAGTCATTCTGCCCACAGGTCATATCGCCCACAGTGTGGAGCCATTTCACCCATAGTGCTTAGTCATTTCGCCTCACTGTGGAGTCATTTTGTCCACACTATTTACAGTTGTTTATAAATGGCTATAGTAAAAACATATATATAATATAATTACATCCTCCAGTAGGGCCTTTATTATCCCTTAGGTGCCTTGAACAAGGTCTACAGTGCTTACATTCTGAGCGCTCCCCTTGCCTGACCGACTGAAAAAGTAGTCATGTGAGAGAGAGAGAGAGACCTCAATCATGGTTAATTTTTCTCTCTCTCTTCTTTGCCATGCAATTTGAATTTATGGTTCATTAATGAATAATCCTTTAATTTCAAAATCTGTATTTATATCTTATTTCAGAGTCACAGGATATGACAGGGAAGGTGTGGGCAAATTGACTCTCACATGTGGGTGAATTGACTCTTGTCTGTGGGCAAATTGACTCTCACATGTGGGTGAATTGGCATGTGGGGAAAATGACTGTAATTCTTATTGTCCTCACTTTAATTCATGTCTAGTTTTTTTTAGGGGGTGGAGCTATTACTGACTCATATTGGTGTTTTTGAAAATCAACATATCGTGCCAAAAAACAAAGACTAGGTTGTTTAGTATTGAAGATGGCCATGCCTGACAACTCCACATTACCCATTACAACTCCCCCCCCACCGTCCCATGGTTACCAGGTCATCTTCCTACCACGGCCCTACATTTACCATGACCACCCTTTGAACTTACTGATTCATATGAATCATGATGTGATTTTGCTAAAAAATTTTATGTTTATATAAGCCACGTAATATTGACAGAAGGAGAATAGTGGAACCTCATGTTACGAACACCTCAACTTACAAGTAATTCAAGATCCTGTTTATATCCCTTCCTTCCATTCCTTCACATTCCCCCAAACTTCATTTTCCACACTCCTTTGTTTAGAGATATATTGGTTTGAAAATTACTTTATAATTTTGCATAAAATACCATTTCAAGATATAAATTTGTAACCCAAGGTTCCACTGTACTCAAATACTTTACTAATTTTATTCTTCTTATAAACTCCTGTGTTCTGTCAGTGGATTGTTGTGTACTTATGGACCATCTTGTGCTTGCAATGTTTTGGTGAGGGATGGGATATTTTTTGGAGCATATAGATTTACTAGTATGTATTATCTTGATGTATGATTTGTATATTGAATTTCCTTAGGAACATACTCATTCATTAATAAGAGATTCCTTTGTAAAAATAGGAATTTAATTTGAGGCATTAAGACACAATGAATATTGTATTCAAGTTTTATTTGACAGAGACCCGGAGAATATTGACAGCTACCTTCATAGCTTGGCCCGAGACAGCATACAGGCCCTGCTCAACAGAGTGTGGGAGCTGCCTAGTGAACGCATTGATAGTGACATCTACGTCACTCTGCCAAAGCCAACCACCAGGTAGGGTTTTGCTTTAGTGGAAAGGATACCTTGCATGCTTGAAAGGACTATGGATAAAATCATATTATTATATATAAGATTTGAGGTTTTTCTTCTACAAAGTTCATGGATATGGAAATGGGATATTTTTTCCAGCAGTTAAATGTTTTGTTATTCTTATGATAGAAGTAGAGGTATTCATTGCTGTTGTTTGACAAAATGTCCATTCACTCATTTCATTATTTGTATTACTTTTCATCACAAGTCTTTTCATATTTCATGGGATTCCTGGTATCCGTGAGTAATGGATTATTTGCTTTTATGATACAGAACTAGAGTAAGAATTGGAGAGGACCCAAACTGTTAAATTTTCAGTGTTCTGTGGCTGCTTCAATTCAGGAGAGGGTCAGCTTCATCTCATGGTACATAACAATCATCTCAAAACATTATATTTTGAAGTATCTATTGATATGTCATGCTTTTATTCCTTTCAGTTCTTTTGTTATTTTACTATGGCTTTAAATTATTTTTTCATTACACCTTAAAAAAATTCAGAGAATCAGTATTTAGATTAATTGAGGTTTACTGTATATCAAAATTATTACCATTAGCCTTAAAGAAGTTCTATTTCTCTCTCTAATAAAATAAATGGATATATTCATTTTATCTTGAAATAAATAATTGATATATTTAATAGAGAGAGTATTGTGAATGAGGCATTACTACAGTCATGCTGGCTTGCATGCAAGAGGAAAAAAAATTAGTAAGACAATTTACACTATTGCTGCATGGCAAAAATACAAACAAATAAGTGTTAGTACTGTGGCACTGCCATTTTGGTTGCACACTGCCACATCAAGCTGTGGCAGTGCTGCACTGCTGCCTCATGGCTTATGATGACAATACATGCCGAGTCACAGTTCTATGTGATGTGGTACCACTGTATAATATGACAGTGGCCAAGGAGAGGCACATAATGGAGAGTTTGAATTATGCTGGCAGCTATTGTGTGTGTCTGGTTATGTAACCAAACGAGTGTCTAGTTTGATTGGAATGAGTTCAGTTATGGAGAGATTACTATGCACAGCTTCCATTGTGTAGTAAAGAAGTTTGTTATTTCCAGGTTGCCAAGAGAGAAACCAGTGCCCAAGCCACGTCCACCAACTAAATGGGAAAAGTATGCTCGTGAGAAAGGTATCAATAAGAGGAAGAAGGACAAAAAAGTATGGGATGACATACTCAAGGTGAGAGGTTTGCTGGTTCTCTTTATCATGGTTTTCAGATAGTGATCGTAATAATCTTGGTCTTAATTATCATCAGCAGCTATATCATTATGTTTATTATATTATAGCTAAACAGCACTATTTGATACAGAAAGATTTCTCTGGCTACTGGTTATAGACACTCTGGCAAATTTTCCTTGTTTACTTTATGAATAATATTAATACATAAACATACTTGATACGTCTCTGGCTAATTGGCAATCACCAAACATGGTTTCCTTTCTCAAAGATGATAATTACAGTTTTTCATTTTCAAACAAAATGTCAGAATTACTGCAATCTTCATATACAAATGCTTCTTTATCTTTTCCCATCCTTGCACAGTGTTGCTATTTTTCATAATTCACTTCCATAGTCCTCTATCAGCATATTCATCTCCAATTAGATTTTTCTCTCTCAAGTCTCCCTCCACACTCTCCATCCATATTCATAAACAAATACACACAATGTAAATCTACCCCTAAAAGATTTTCATTTTCATTGGACGAGATATCATATGGTGTGACAGCATAAGATGGTATAAGATATCCATGTTACAGCAATGTACTCAATGAATTCAATGTACTCAATGAATTCAGCATATAATATGTACTTTGGCTTTGAAATTTTTGTATGTTGTTGCTATCAACTGATGATATTCAGTGAATTTTATGAAATTTGGATGATAATTACTTATACAAATGGGAAAATGTGATATATTCACAAATTTGAGTTTTGTTTTGCAGCTTTGATTTATATTAATACCAGAGATAGGTTGTTGGTATATCTACATATTGTAGGAAAACATTTCCACATTTTGGTTTAGATTTTATTTTTACCCTCAATTTTTCCGTTTTAATTTTAATTTTCTTTCCATCTATGTGGAAATTTTTTTACCATGAAAAAGTACCCTTTGATTATACTTTCCAGTGATTTCTGGTGGTGCTTTTTGAAAGGCAATCAGATTTATAACAAATTTTGCAAGGAAGTTTAAAAAAGTTTGTTGAAATATTGGCTCGTAAAGATTCTTCTCATTTCATCTTTCTCCTGCTGTTTGTATTTGATTGTTTTCTAAACAAAAATTTCTCCACTTGACAGTTTAGACTATCTGGGAGAAGTTGAGTTAAGAACATGAATTTCACATATTTGAAAAATATTCCATCAATGATCAATCCCAGTCAGTCTTCTTAACACAAAGACACCAGAAGTATATCATATGGACACAGTCACACTAGACCAGTCTCAATCCTTGTCAGTTTGCCCAATCTACATAGTCATTCTTTATTACCTTTTTTCTGTGTGGTGTATGTTTGCTTGGCCCTGTTATCCCTTTTCCTAACAGCTTTCCTGGGTTTTTCTCTATTTTTTATCTATTTCCCTATTTTCTTCCTTGTTTCCTTCTAATTCTTTTCTTTTATTCCATCTTCACTTAATATAGGTATCCCACAATTATTTAATGCAACTGAAATCTGCCTCAATGCAGACAGGAATTTAACTTACTTTCCTTATAAGCTATATGCAAGTGGCAGTAATGAAAATCATGTAAACTTAAGCAATAACTAGGCAACACAATTGAATAAAAGTGAAACATAGAGAGATATAAACAGAGAAAATGTGTTACGAGATATTTTCTCATTATTTTCAAGTAAGTTAATAAGGTCATTAAGAGAAACATGTGAAGAAAACAATAGGTTTGCTAATACCCATGTTTGAATGTTTTTTTAACCATATATTACCTTTTTCCTCAGCGGTGGGTGCCTCGCTTTGGCTACCGAAAAATTGCTGCCGAGAAGGAGAAGAATTGGGTGAAGGAGGTGCCTAGCAATGCTGATCCCTTTGAAGATCAGTTTGCCAAGGCTGCTGAGATGAAGAAAGAAAATATTGCCAAAAATGAATTCCAGCGTCTGCGTAACATTGCTAAGAACAGAAAGTTAAAGGTTCCCAATGTAGGTGTGACAGGCAATGAATATGCCTCCAAGAATGAACTCAATGTGGCTATGCATCATGCCAAACATGCAACTGCCTCAAGGGGAAAATTCCAACCTGAACTTCCAAATGAGAAGAAGGTGAAGGGACTTGGAAAGAAGCGTAAGATGGAGTTCACAACTGGCAGCGGCCAGGCAGAGAAGAAACGCAACATTGAGGTTCTTGAGAAAATGGATAAGCCATCTCTAAATCTGGATGGAGCCATTCACAAGGAGATCCGGGATGAGAATGTAGCCATGGATCTGAAGCGCAAGGGAGGAAAGGTTTATGGTAGGAGATCCAAGATGGGAGGTAGACACAGGACCAAGTCAGATCACAAATCTTTGATGCTGGGGACTGGATTCCAAGCCAAGGGCAAGGGCAAGGGCAAGGGTAAATCAAAGGGCAAGCCAAATGTTGGTCCAAGAAAGAAGGCAGGAGGACCTAAGATGCAAGGAAAAGGTAGGCCGGCAGGAGGACCTAAGATGCAAGGAAAAGGTAGGCCGGCAGGAAAGGGAAAGATGAAGGGGAAAGGAAAAAGTAAATAAGTATGCAATAATTGACCTTAGTCTCTCTCTCTCTCTCTCTCTCTCTCTCTCTCTCTCTCTCTCTCTCTCTCTCTCTCTCTCTCTCTCTCTCTCTCTCTCTCTATAGAATTGCTGGAGAATGTGACGTAATAAATATTGCAACTTATTTTGCACTATCTTTTTCCTGAACTACATTGTTATTATTATTATTATTATTATTATTATTATTATTATTATTATTATTATTAATAGTAGTAGTAGCAGTTTTATTATTATTTATTTTTTTATTGGTACTTTTGTTATGAGAAGCGCGCAAAATTAACTCGCGTAAAAAGATAAGCACCTTAGTAAGGCTACTAAACTATTTTTTCTTCTATTCTGGTGTTTATTGTAATATCATACGTTAGTATTTAGGCTACAAGGAACGGAATTTTGAAGCAACCAACTATCCTTCCTCCGATTTAATATGTTAAGTTGAGGGTGAATTAAGCGTACTTTACCCACCAAGCAGAAGGACCCAGATTCATTGTTCTGAAAAGTTGGTCACTTTTTTTTTTTATTATTAATTAAGCCCTATGAGCACTATTCGAAAGTTTAAAAGCTCTAACAGGAAATCATGAGCTTTACTTCAAGACAAGGAATGAACATTTTCATCATCCGATTGTGACAAGTCATTGAGGTTTTTCATCCGTTTTCAGTATTCTAGTAATCATATGAGTTCTCTATCAACGATAGGAAAATAGCCATACCAATCAGCGTAATAAATTCATGTGGACTTTCAAAGTGGTTTAAATGAGAGAATAAGGAGTTTCAAAATACTGATCCAGAGTTCTTATCTCTAGCTTAGTTCTCCGTGATTCGGGCAACGTTTCTTACACTGTCCGGAAAGCAACGTTTTCTTTCATTGTCCGGAATCTTCAATGTTATAACGTCAGCATACGAGAACATTATTTTAGATTTTGCCGGTTGTAGCTTAGTCAGGAAATGTATGTTGGGTTAAATGATTACATACCTATGAGAGAAAGGAGAGAAGAGATGGTTGTATCAATAGATGTAAAAGTTATAAGAGAGGATGAGACCGAGTATAATGTTTCCCTATGTAACAACACTGATACTTTATGAAGCTTTATACAACCCTACATCAGACACTGGAATCAATGCATGAAACAACTCACGCACTAAACAGTGCTCTCTCTCTCTCTCTCTCTCTCTCTCTCTCTCTCTCTCTCTCTCTCTCTCTCTCTCTCTCTCTCTCTCTCTCAATGTCCGTGAACGGAGGAGCTAAGGAACTACAGGAGGCGAAGAAATGCCACCATAACCAAGGTTGAGGAGTGTGTGCATAATTTTTGTAGAGAGAGAGAGAGAGAGAGAGAGAGGAAGAGTGACGCAGCGTACAGTGTGACCTGGCAGCTGGCGGCGGGGAAGAGGGAGAGGGAGGAGGGAGGGAAATGGGGAAGAGTGAAGGAGAAGGGGAGGGCGAGAGTGGTTGGGGGTGAGGGAGTGGTGGTGGGAGGTGGTGAACACAGGGGAGCCAGAAGAGAGAGGGTGGAAAAAGGGGACGGAGGAGGGGAAAGAAGGGAGACCGTAAGATGGAGGGGCGAGAAGAGGGGATGGAAGAGAGAGAGAGAGAGAGAGAGAGAGAGAGAGAGAGAGAGAGAGAGAGAGAGAGAGAGAGAGAATATGAAGGGAGTGGTGGAGAGTGGTGGTGGTGAACACACACGAGTCAGAAGAGAGGAAGGAGGGAAAAGGGTGCCAGAGGAGGGGAAGGGATGGGGGAGAGAAACCAGGGAAGTGGAGGGGTTGATGGTAAAGAGGGACGAGCCACTGTAAATCAGATAAATACTCCCTAGAGATAGTGGTGGGCCTTTAAACCAATAGGTGGCTAATGATAAACAAACAAATAAATACAGTAACACACACACAAAAAAAAGAGAGAAAGTTTGTAAATATGAACTAAACTTGCGCTGTGTGTATTCCTCCGATGATTTCTGCTTAATGTAAATGAAAGAAAATACGTAATGATGATAATTTCAGTATAATTGTGTATTATAATATAAAGCAAAGAACCACCACCATCACTAATACAACAAACAACAACAATACCCCAAAGAAAACATAAAAGAGAAAAAAGACGATGGCGTTGATGGAGAGGAAGAAAGACCACTATTACTGCTACGGTGCCACCACCATCACTTATTCCATCTACAACAACACTTGCAGCTTCAAAAATGAAACCCACCACCACCACCACCATCACCATGTCACAACACTACACTACACCTGCCACACCATCCAAATCTACCTAAGTATCCTCCTTTCTACTGCTTGCTAGTTGGGGTAAAGGCAGCTGTGTTCTAAGCTTGACTCCTAACCTAATGAGCTAGTGGCTGCGTGCTAAGAGCTAGTGGTGAGGAGCGAGGGAATGGAAGTTTAGAGGAAGCATAAGTGAGTAACTTGCCGGGTGGAGAGAGAGAGAGAGAGAGAGAGAGAGAGAGAGAGAGAGAGAGAGAGGCAGCAAAGAGGGAAGAAGGGTCCGAGGTAGGGAGGTAATACGGGGGGAGGCATCCATGAGGGACGGGGGGAGGGAGGTAGGGGCGTAGAAAGGAAGGAGGGAGGGAGTTTAAGTAGAGATGGGAAGGGGCAGAGGAGGACGAGAGACGAGTAGGAGGAGGGGAGTGGGGAGCAGCGGGGAGAGGGAGGGATAAGAAGGGCGAACAAGGAGGGAGGGGATGCCGCGGGGTGAGGGACGGATGAGAGGGGGTGGAGAGCATTAGGGAGGAAGGGGAGGGAAAGGATCGCAAGGGAGAGGGGGAGACGAAGGGAGGAAAGGAGGGAGCCTCCGCCACCACCACTCACCACCGCCTCACGCAGCACATAAACACTCTACTTCTTCTCCGCGTCCACAGCACACAGCACATCAGGGTGTGGTGCCACACACAGCACGGCGCGCACGGCTGCTGGGAGTGACACCTCAGACAGGGATGAGGAAATAAAACATGCCCACCTCGTATTTATATGTTCACTTCCCCGCGATTTTTTCTCTCCACGAAACTAGTCCGTCAAGAAACTCCTGCTACCTACCTACAGACACACACACACACACACACACACACCATTCGTCTTGCTTCAGTAGAGTGACAACAACAACAACGACTACTTCTATGATTATTTCTTCTGCTGTTCCTGTTACTACTACTACTACTACTACTACTACTACAACTACTACAACTACTGCTACTACTACTACTACTATTACTAAAAACATCTACTGCTGACGCTGCTTCTGCTGGTTTCACTGCTGCTACAATAACAATATCAATAATAGCTACTACTACTACTACTACTACTACTACTACTACTACTACTACTACTACTACTACTACTACTACTACCACCACCACTACTACTACTACTACCACCACTACTACTACTACTACTACTACTACTACTACTACTACTACTGCTACTGCTGCTGCTGCTGCCGCCGCTGCTGCTGCTACTACTACTACTACTACTACTACTACTACTACTACTACTATACAATTACTACCATTGACGTTGTTGCTACTAGTACTTCTACAACAACAACAACAACAACAACAACAACAACTACTACTACTACTACTACTACTACTACTACTACATTACTGCTGCTGCTGCTGCTGTTACTACTACTACTACTACTATCAACACAACAACATGGAATACGAACAAATACTTTATCTACTGCTACTGCTGTTGCTGCTACCACCACCACAACCACAACTAATATTCCTGCTTCTACAACCACAACAACTAATATTCCTACTTCTACAACTACAACAACTATCACCACTACCACCACCACCACCACTTACTAAAACACATTTCTCCATACGTCATAGCAAGCCACCAACTATTCCACCTAAAATTCAGTTGTTACATACACAGATTCTCGAGTAACTGTTTGGTATTAGACTGACCAAAAAGAAAAATTTGTCATCACAAGAAAAATAAAAGTAACACACACACACACACACTCTCTCTCTCTCTCTCTCTCTCTCTCTCTCTCTCTCTCTCTCTCTCTCTCTCTCTCTCTCTCTCTCTCTCTCTCTCTCTCTCTCTCTCTCTCTCTCTCTCTCTCTTAGTTCTAAGCATGATATCCTGTTTTTTTAACCTACTACAAAACAGAGATAGAGACAGACAGACCCAGAGAGAGAGAGAGAGAGAGAGAGAGAGAGAGAGAGAGAGAGAGAGAGAGAGAGAGAAAATGGTGTGTGTGCGCGCGCGCGCGTGTGTGTGTGTGTGTGTGTGTGTAGGTGTGTGAGGAAGATTCAGTAGGTCGCTATGGACAAAGATGTGCCAAAACGAGTACTTATTTTCGTATACTTGAAGATCACACTAACGCCAGGGAGTGATGTGAGGTGAGTCCCCTACACTGGCAGTCTTGTTTGTATCGCCTCTCATTCTACGTACACACTCTATTTTCACGGTGTAGCCTAACGCCAAGACGCTCTATGCTGAGGTTGTGTGTGTGTGTGTGTGTGTGTGTGTGTGTGTGTGTGTGTGTGTGTGTGTTTGTGTGTGTGTGTGTGTGTGTGTGTGTGTGTGTGTGTGTAGTGAGTTAGCATACACTTAACTGATTGCAGATAAATATTACACGTGTTTAAAATTTCTCCCCTCCTCTTTCCCCAAAAATGTAGATAAGTGTGTTTAAAAATCGGTCTCATAAACATACGGTAATGGCCCTCCATACAAAACTTGAAGTAATTCCGTAAATGGTATAAGTTTTAAATGACTGTCACTTTAACTACGATCCCTCCTCTGCCAAAAGGAAGCGCCACCATCAGCATGCTATAGGGCGAGACATTAACATTTTTCCTTCTTACCCGCGTCTTCTCTCTTTCGTATCACAAAGCTCCTCTCTTCGTTTGGATCATGTTGGTGTCACCTGTTCCTTGTTTCTCATTTGTTGATTCCCGCTGGTGGTGCTGGTGCCTCTCTGTTGTCGTTCCTCTCGTGGCACTGCGACTCTTGTTTGTGTTGAATAAGTTTGCCTTTGTGGTGGTGTTTTACTGCAGCTGTTTCAAGTTTTCAAATACTTTCTTTCTCTTCTGTGCGATATTTAACTTGTCAGTCCTCATTCTCTTCCTTGAAATAACATGAAACTTAGGAAGAATAACAAATCCTTCAAGAATTCATTACCAGGGATGTTATTTTTACTTTTGATTACATCCTCTTTCCTTTCAAATTAGTCCACTTAGTTTAAGCCGTAAACATCAATGATAGTGTCTCATATACATATATTTTAAGGAGAATGATCAATGAAGTTCTTTGGCGTCATAAATGTTTTCAATTGTGTGAAGCTGTCTTCTCCCACCACCCTGACTCGCCCGCCACGGTCACTTGACGCAGTGTTAGCTTACAGACATCAGAGGAGAGGAACGTCACTCCCTCTACAACCAAAACTGGATTTCCCTACTGGTATGTTTGCCCTTTTTTCGGAGTCGCAGATATTGATTGTTTTTCTATTGTTTTTGTTGTTGTTTTATTGTTTCCGAAAGGTTATTTCCCGTTCACTACTCGTACAAATAACAAAGACGTAAAACTGCACGACATTTCTTTTTTTTAATAGTTTTTCATTTTGCCTCGTATTTTTATCTGAATATTCATGTATTTGATTACTTCGTTTATTTACTTATTTATTACACATCTTTTTTATATATATTTGCATATTCATGTAACTATTATATTTATCTTTTTATATTTGAATTGTATCATTCATTATTTTCTTTTCATTTCCTTCCGTTCATGGTAATAGGAATACATAAACACGAGTCCCTCACCACCCCGGTCCTGACACTCGGAAACAGTATGTCCTCTTCTTAAACTTTGTCTCGCAGCCTTCTCAAGTTCGAGAAGACACTGCTGCAAACAGTTTGGCCATCTCACCACAAGACTCTCCTGTCCTTTCCTCTAGTTTGTTATGGTAGAGGCAGCTCCAAGAAATGTCACGTTACCGGTCTAACTCCTCATCCTCTTATTTTTCGTCCAACTCCTTTGGTAATTCCTGAATCCTTCTTCCGTCACCTGCAGTCGAGTGTTTCACAAAGTCTGGGTCTGTTGTCAAGATCAGAGCAAGAAACGTTAAGGTCTCCTCGGCAGGATCGTTCACCTGCAATTGTCTATTTTTGTATCGTTTTTTCTATTTATCTGCAAGTTAATCTACCCATTTATTAATATACGAGTATCTAGTTACATATTTATCTAGCTTTTTGTTTATTTATCTATACAGAGAGAGAGAGAGAGGGGGGGAGGGACTACATGATATAATCCCATTACCCTCATTCACTGACGTTCATGATTCCATCTCGGCCACGCCACTACCACCAACACCAATAAATCATCCATCGTGAGTGCTATATTCTGGCCATCTTCTGACGCTTCTATACTCTTAAAGGAAATGGGTTCGGAAAGAGAACACAACGGATATTTTTTAGTGATGAAATAGTGATGCCTTTTCTTCCCTGCATCTCAGCCACCAAAGCCAGAATTCAACGATATCCTTGTTCACCTCTACATTGGTGTATTTTTTTTTTCCTGCAAACTTTATCTAAGTGGTGATTGCGGCCCATGACAGCTTAATCCCTTTATTTCTGGGAGATATTTTTTACCACAAGTTTTCAGTGTGATTAAACTATCTCATCAACATCAGGAAGGGGCTGTGGAGCTCAGAAGATTAATGGCCAGAGTCTGCCCCACATGAGTTTCTGAAGCTGTATAAAATCGACACATAATAAGGAGAATAAATTTGAAAGCTCCTCCCAGTATTGAAGAGGTTTAGCAGCAACACTTTACCATCGTTCTCAACGGCTCCAGATCGGCTGAATAGTAATTAACATAAATACAACGGAGCATCATGGTATATCAAAGCAGCAGCATACCAGATGGTCCTGACACTATATCATCTATATTATCCTTGGTAAGAAAAACAGAGATTGCCACGAGTAGGTAAAGAGACTGCTATGAATAGGTCTAATTATCTCTTGCAGCATCCTTCACTTTCTTACATTCTTATGTTCTTAAATTCAGGATGGCATAGGGAAGCCTTCTACTCATCCTTTTCTTGCGTCCTCCACCCGTGACTCACAAAAGAGAAAGGGAAATAAATTGCAGCATTGGATAGTTACGTGGAAATTGTAAGAGGGAGGAAGAAATAAGAAAAATAACCAGTTCGTGATTACTATTCTGAGTTTTCCTGATGTAAGAGAGCTGCTTTCATCCATAAGATTCGCGTTGAGTTGTTCCTGTGTCGCATAAACTGTCGTCTCCTTCCGCCGCTGCTACGCCTGCCTGCCACCACATCAAAGCAGCCATTTTACAGTCACCTTCTCGATCATGATGGCTATGCTCGAGATTATATTAGCATTTCACAAGATTCTCTCTCTCTCTCTCTCTCTCTCTCTCTCTCTCTCTCTCTCTCTCTCTCTCTCTCTCTCTCTCTCTCTCTCTCTCTCTCTCTCTCTCTCTCTCTCTCTCTCTCTCTCTCTCTCTCTCTCTCCTTCTCTCTCTCTCTCTCTCTCTCTCTCTCTCTCTCCTTGAAAAAGAATTAAAGAATACATTTTACACTTTGAATCCGTTTGTGTTTATTTGTTTTGTTTTTGCTTTCTTTTTTGCTTTTTTAGTTAATTAAAGACACCGACAATTTCTAAGACAGCTCTCTCGGTGGCGCTGTCTCCTTGATGAAAGTCTATGTTTTTGTCTCGATGTAATCACTTGATGAATGTCTTATGTTTTCTTCTCGATGTGATCACTGTCTTCACTTTCTGACGCTGAGCGATATACAGCCATTCCAGTGTTGCCTATGTCATCTTCACCCTGTCTATACAATCTCGTTTAAAGTTGGCCATATCTTCCATTATTTTCAAGTACCTGCCTTATACATTTCAAAAATCAATATCGTCCTACTTTCTGTGAGCATTTCATGAGACAGATTACTCCATTATACTTCGACTCAGTGAATCCACGGGAGGGTAAAGGCCTTCCTAAGTGAGTCTAGGGTTTCCTGGATTAAAGTGATATTGCAGTAACCACAACACTCTGGATGAACGGGTCTTTGTCGGGAAACCCATTTAGCCTGACTAAGTAGCCTTGCCTTATGTGGTTTCATTCCTCCAGTTTAGCTTCCCCTGAACAGTGAAATACACAAGCCTCTCCACAATCGCAAGGAAAATGTCTAACAGCTCTTCAACATCTGGCAAATGCATCAGTGTGCTTCATTAGTCGGATTACAACTAGACGAATAAAAATGTATGTTTGTAGTTATGTGTGTGTGTGTGTGTGTGTGTGTGTGTGTGTGTGTGTGTGTGTGTGTGTGTGTGTGTGTGTGTGTGTGTGTATTTCGCAAAATCCGGTCAGGTTCTAGGAATAGTATATCACGATTCACTTCACTAGCACTTCTCGTATTGTGATTTTCATTCGTGTATTTATCATTATTTTTTTTCGATACTGTAAACTAATTGGAAAGC
>CM035194.1:30819253-30826753 GCA_020233015.1 Callinectes sapidus
ATAACTCACACTGTTAGTAGATGAGACTGAGTGAGTACTGATAAACCGCCGACACTGGACGTCATGCTGTGGTGACTTCATCACTGACTAAAACGGAAGATGCTTGTTTATGGCTTCATGCACCCCATAAACCCTTCAGTCGTCACCCACGCCCCTACACTCTTGACCCCACCACGCCTCCACTCCCCGACCCCACCGTCCGTCCACTCCCAGAGCCCTACCTCTCCTCCCCACGTGTCCCGGTCATCAGCTGGAGCAAGGAAGTGTCGGGCAGTAAAGTGTTGATGTACAGGAAGTTAGCAGGTCTCGAAGGCGATGAAGAAGTGTCGGTGGGAGACATGAGCAAGTGAGGGAGCGGGAGGAAAATAGATCAGCAACTTCTAAACTGTTAGTGTCGAAGGAAGGAAGTCATCTAGTACTGGGCCACAATGACGAGTTATATTGCGGGAGGCAGAGAGTGGGCAAGAATAGCGAAATGGTTAGTGTTGGAGGGAGGCGAGTCATCGGGTGTTAGTCTGTAATGAGAATGGATATAAGCTGCAACAGACAGGGAGTAAAGAAGTTATCTGATGATACAAGTCATAGGAAAGTTTCCTATGAAGCTGTAGCAGTAAAAGAGTAAACTTGGGAGGGAAGGAAGTCATCTTGTAATAGTCGCTGATGAGTAATGGCATCAAATTACGGGAGGCAGGACGAGATAATAAATGTTGTAAAGAGATGTATTGATGCTCTCGCGGCGGTCGAGATGTGCCTGTCGAGACAACACAGCGGTCACGCGCGGTAATCCATCTGCCGCTCGCGTGCCGCACCTCCACCCTTACCCTTACGCAATCACCTTTGCATACCTGAGCACTCCAGCGACTCCACTGCCCCGGTGGAGCTTTAAATTCACCTCCACTGACTCACCTCAGTACATTAATTCATTCCTGTGAAATTTATGTTTGTTTTGTTACGCGCATTTATTTTCTTGCGAGCAAGAGGCTTGAGGATTAGTACTCACGCTTCTCTCGTTGTCAGTGAGTGTAATGCTTGGCGGTTTTGAAAAATGTGTTTATATTTACGTCTTTCTAATAATTTTTCGTCTTCTTTTCAGAATCTAGCACAAATGAGGTGTTCAGGAGGTAAGTGAGAGAGAAAGAGAGGGAGAGAGAGAGAGAGAGAGAGAGAGAGAGAGAGAGAGAGAGAGAGAGAGAGAGAGAGAGAGAGAGAGAGAGAGAGGGATAAGAATCAAAGATTAAGGGTGATAATAACGACCCACATTGCGACAGAACGTCTAGAAGAAAAGAAATGTTATCAGTGAACCGTATTAATACAAGATTGAAGGAGTAAAAAATGCGCGGCAACGACTTGTGCATTAATGAAGTGGAGCATAACGGAGCAATGAGGCAGCGCAGCGTATCCCTCACGCTGTCATCCCCACGTGCCACAGTCGCTAACTGACTCGTAAACATTTGCCGGACCCGCTGACCTGCTGGCCCCGCCTCCTTTCCCGCCGCGTGAGGGACTTGGGCCAGGGAAGCGGGGCAGCGCTATCCGGCGGAGGATTGCGTAGTTCTGGGCCTAAACGTCTGGCTTTTTGAATGGATGATGTAGCATAATTTCTTCTCATGTTTTGTGTTTGCATTGAGTGAACATGGTTTATAATGTAAGTTGACGACTCCTGTATCCCTTGTGTTCACAATCAGCAAGCAACCGTCACACACTACGATTCTGTGAATATATTTCATTCTTCAGGCATATGAGTACCTTGATATTAATTCGAGGATCACAAAGCTTATAGACTGTTCTTGCTACTTCGTGAGGGAGTTCTTATTTCAGCGGATGTCTTAAACCAGTGTTGCAGTAAATGTCTTCACTCTTTATTCCTGTTACTAAGGTCTTCGTCTGTTGCCTGGCTGCTTCTTGCAGCGCCCCTGGTGGTTGCCTTTGTGGCAGCGGTGATGTTGGCGACGGCGGTTGCGCAGGAAACATCTTTCTCCTGCCAAGACCGCCCCTATGGTTACTACGCCGACGTGGAGGCAGATTGTCAAGTGTTCCACATCTGTAACAACAACGCCAAGTGGTCCTTTCGCTGCCCGAACCAGACGCTTTTTAACCAGGTGAGACTTTCTGCGGCACAGGCACACCTGTCTGTTGCCGTCACCTGCTGCATCATTGTCTCGACCTTAGAGAGTGATGGCAAGTATGGTGTGGAGAATTGTAATATATCATACGTTAATATCATAGGAATTTCAAATAATTACTCTTTCCCTATACAAAATTGTTCATCGCAAAAGATTATCACAAATGCTTGAATAATTATAGCTTCACAGGGTGTGATGCTTACACTTACGCATGTTTCTTCCTTACAATCTTTCTTGTCATTTGACTCCGTGTTCTCCTCTGTACTTGCTGTAAGTAACGGGCTGATGATGAGAATCTGATGCTGAACATTATGTTCACTATATTTTACGTAGAGAGGGAGCTGCGAACATAAACGCAGACAAATTTCACTTTTCCCACTTTTTTCTTCATCCTACATTTACCTGAACTTTCTTAGATTCTCTATCAAACAGGTTTTTTTCATGACCACAATCAGCAATTACATCTTAATTATATCAGTCTCATTAATCTTTCTATCCTACAATATGTTTCATTCATACCAGCTTCCTCTACCATACAATGTAAGTGTAATTTTCGCAAACTATTTACTGATTCCTTATAAATCATTTGATAATTAGAATCTTCCTGGGTCGAGTCTCAGCTATTCAGAATCCTAATGACGTCTTCGTATCAAACAAACCTCTCCAAGGATTCATTACAATGATCTATTTATTCATTTATTACACTTATTACACTTCTTTTAATTTTATAATTTTCTTTTGGAAGAATGTAGCAATAGTCACATTATCGTGAGTGTGAGTACAGTGCCTTGTGTCCCGATACTGCTCACCCCGTGCCAGTCCTTGCCCAGGTAAGGACGGCATCAGTCTATTGGCACCCGCCCAGACCCTCGCTCCGTTCCTGTTCTATCTAAGCCTCCCCGCTACTCCACCTATTTTCAACTTCTTGAGCTAGTCTTCTCTTATTTCCTTAAATTTTTTCTTCCCTTACTTCTTCCCGGTAGTTTTTTATGTAAGGATTTAGATGATTAACCCAAAGAACCTGTACGGTATTCGACAAGATTCGAAAATGACATATCAGATCAAATAATTACAAGGAATGCAGAGATAACGTACATGTATTTCTCCCTCTTACTATGAATCTAAATTTGTCTTTCAGCGCTAACAAGATTGCGTTTATTTCACTTGCGTCAGGACATCCTCAACTCATCCCTCCTTGTCTCTCTGCAGCAATACCTCGTGTGTGACTACCAGGCCAATGTGGACTGTGGAGTGGCAGCTTCCCTCTACACCATCAATGATAACTTCGGTAAGGTCGAGGAAGTAGAAGATGACACCGAATCTCCCGCCGAGTGATCCTCGCCCGAACCTCGCCACCTTTACTTTCTCCTGCTGTTCGACCGACCTTCCTATGTAATGAACGACTCCTGTCTGCCTCACGTGCGCTCCTTGATTGGTCAGATTAGAAACTGCTTAATGAGGTAGTCGCAGAATGCTATATATCTAACCTAACTGAAAAAAAAATTCTTCTCAGATAGCTTAGTTACAGAAAGGTTAGTATATACCGTAATGCGGCGATGTATAGACCTTTGGCTCAAAATGGATTGAGAGCGCCAAGTCCGTTCAGGAGTTCTCAGGCTTCCTTACGGGTGGGTCGATCGATAAGTATTTATCTGCGGAATTATAGAGAAAGCTAGAATGGTGATAATCTGCTCTTACCCCTATGTGTTCAGTTTAGACTCCTTTTTTACCCACCAAAGATTCAGAAACTTAGACAAACTCTTATCACAGCACAACCTTGTACTCGTTTTTACCTCGGAACTTTACTCATTGCCATATTAGAATTGTTATTGTTGACGCACTTTAGCCTTGTCAGTGTTGACGCCTAATTAATAGTGTAGGAGTTTGCTTGGTTCAGCCACGTGCAGTACATCCTGGTCAGAGTGTAGTGTAGTGCACTGTGTCAGATACCACTTAGTTACAATAAAGGTGCACCTCTCGTGACTGTTGAAGACTATACTGTTGATTCTATACTGTAATGTGGATTTTCTATACGTAGTGTACGTAGATACACATGTTTATATATCCAAAGGTTTATGAATATATATAAGAGAGAGAACATCTGAATATGGTGTAAATGTTTCAATATGCTTCTGATACAAAAAGGAGATCAAGTATAAATCCTCTCACAAGCTCCATCTCCCCCACCAGCAGCGTCACCAACACTGCGCCCCGGGCACTGGCGCTCCTTGCTGTGGTCACAGGCGCCACTACCATTGCATTGCGGTTTCCTTATGAGGTTAAAGAATATTTTAAAAGCAACAAGATTTATTAGTAACACTGAAATGCAAATATATCGATATATCAGACGGAGCTTTAAAACGTTGCTCGTCTGTTCGATAGGAATTTCTACGGTGCGTTCTGCCAATACACGTGTTTCATCATCAATGGTCATGTGACACACATTAATATTCTAATTGTCTTGATTAAGTTATATGGAAGGCATAATCTATCATGTTCGACAACCTCAATGCCATATGTTCATACATATACCTTTTATACCAAGGAAGACAACAGATACGGATATAATGGTGCAATTTGTCTTAATATAGATATATTCCTGGCGGAAACGGATCACGTCCTACCCGGCAGCACCATGTGTCTCAGGAACAGTAGCATCAATACAATACTTCAGAGGTGCTGCCTAGAGGGAGTGACACTGCTTATTATGAGGTAAGACAATGACAAGTCTGCCATACGCTGTCTTTGGTTTTAATGCCTTCATGTTAGACATAAAGCACAACAGTTTCACAACAATGCAAACACTACAGGAATAACAGAATAAAACATTAAATACAAAATGTAAAAGAGCTAGTCATAGGGCTATCATTAAAGCAATGTTTGTTTTCTTATGTTCGTATAATACTGCCAATACCTCTGTGTAACTAGTTACTTGTGCATTACGTAACACGTCGCAGTAACATGAAGACATCCTGCTATCTCTGGCGGTGATAAAATCATAACACATGCTACAAACGATATTTCAGTGTGTGTGTGTGTGTGTGTGTGTGTGTGTGTGTGTGTGTGTGTGTGTGTGTGTGTGTGTGTGTGTGTTTAAGGGGTGTGTGTGTGCTCCTAATGTTCCACTACACACTTGAACTCTCACTACTATAGAGAAGGAAAGCATCCGGTGGCCGACCCAGTCTTATCACTGTCACTGTTCATCATCGTATCTCTCTTGGCTAATGTAGGAACTCATTCTAGTGGTCATAATGCACACTTCACTCTATTACCACGAAGGAGATGGATGAGTGGTGGAGTAGTACATGGTGGTGTACACAGGCAGCAATGGTGTTAAGTGTTTGGGACTCTCTTGTCTGTTTCCATGCCTTGCTTGCCATGCTTGCCTTGCTTGGCGCGTTTTCTGAGCGCCGACACGCCTGCAACCAACCAACCGAACATTGAGAGTAACATGATAAGACACAAGCTGCATCATTCATGTGGGCTATGATTCATCCATTTATCAATTTATTTTGTAATCATCACTTACCTCTCTTCTCTGCAAAGAATCTTGTTAAGGTTAGAAAGAAAGTTTTTTTTTTTTTATCATGTTTTCTCCAATATTTTCTTTAGGTGCTATATGAAAGGCAAAAATTATAACTGGGTTTTGTTACGCTGACCCGGTTCCCTGAAACACTAAGACACTGAGACAAGTACTGCGGCTCCAGGACTACAGGACGAAGGAAAGCAATGACTTTCAACGAAATTATTTATATCATGAGGAAAAGAATACTTCAGAATTCATGATAGGAAGTATGAAACAGAGCATAATCAACAGTGAAATTAGCTTTATAGTGCAAACTTTTTTTTTAAATTACACATTAACAAGTTTGTAAACTTCTTGTTCTTAAGATAAAAATCTAAAGTATGAGGGAGCGGAAATACTCACTGAGGCGATCTGCTTGCATCTCCACGATGAAGGCGTCACTGCAAGCATACAACAAATGAATACATCAACGAAATACAATAGAAGGAATATGCAAAGGAGACTCACTATCCATTTCGATGAGTCTCCGTTATTTGGTGAGGCCATGATTCCTTGGCGAGGAAGTGTGGCGTTGGTAAATGAAAAACATGAGTCATTGATATTTACGATGACAGTATGGCTGACGATGTGAGAGTGTGTGGGTGTGTGGGTGTGTGGATGAAGGCAGAGCTGACGACACCAACACTTACTGGAGGGTGTTGGTCCTCATGCCGGGGCTGACGACTACCTGAGTACCGTACCGGTCCTTTAGCAGGACAGTGGCACCTCGGGGCTGTCCACACAACGCCGTCAGCCGGTCATTCAGGTCCTCAGTGCTGATTTTTGTATTGAAGGTAAGCTGTGGGTCATCATTATCATTAGCGACAAGATCAGTGTGTGTGTGTGTGTGTGTGTGTGTGTGTGTGTGTGTGTGTGTGTGTGTGTGTGTGTGTGTGTGAAATATATTGGTATAGGTACAAACTCAGACTCGAGGATTTCTGTATTATATACAAGTGCAAGAGTCACAACAAAGCGGTGCGATTGTTTTGGCCTCATTGCCTCAGTACTGGAAGTACAATCCGTACAATGTAAGCTAATCAATGTATGCAGAGTGGGCCGTCCCTCAGTCCCTCACACCGCACCGCTGAGATCTCCCGGCAGTTTAGAAATCGGCATCGGGAAGCAACTCGCTACGAATAAATCAAGCTCCCTCACAGCACCTCGGGCAACACTCCCCCGCCATGCCAACAGTTTCAGTGTCCTCTCACTGTGCATTCACTTACACATGACTTGCGGTTGCTCTCAGCTGTAGGTTTTGTTCAAGCGTCGCCTGGTTAAAAAGTAGTAATGAAACAAGTAATAATTATCATCGTGCAGCATTCTGAATTTGGTAGGAGAGTCACCGAAACTTCATTCACAAGTAGAAAAATAACACTAATAAAAAAAAAATTAGAAAAAGAGGAAGCTATTCTCGAAACATCATATTATGTATTCTTACAGGTAACACAGTGATGACTCTCAGTTTTCCATATAGGAGAGAACTTCGTAATTTCTTTGTGACAATAAAACAAAGATAGTCCAAGTAAACGTGTTGAAGCAAGAGAGGCAACAGTAGCCACAGACTGCCTCGTCCTCATACTCACCCATTGTACATGGTTGAGCAGCTTGATGAAAATGGTTTTGTTTTTCTGACCTTCGTCCTCTTTGGCCACGGCACTTCCCATCTTGAAGGCCGCACTCCCCGCCTGCCCGCAGAAGGTCTTTCTGGCTGTCACACTATGGTGGCTTGCTACTCAGCTCTTGCCCAGCCTGGAACACCTTACACTCCCATCGTGCGCTTCAGTGCACACCGTTATTACCTTCCTGCATGTA
>CM035194.1:30831753-30871076 GCA_020233015.1 Callinectes sapidus
TTTTTTTTCAAGGATATGTAGACGTCAGCATGGGTGAAATTAACACACGCACGCACTCACATCTCTTCCTCTTCACTCCGCCTTTCCTCTCCTCCTCCTCCACCTCCTTCTTCTCTTACTCTTCCCCCAACACCCCTTAACCCCTTTCCGTACCTCCATCCTCTCCCCCTAATATGATCTACCAAGACCCTCTAAATTGCCAAGTAAATTAATCAATATTAGGCTCAAGACGATCGCTGCTGCTTGGTGAGGCAGATCCCGAGAGAGGGCTGAGAGGGAAAACCTCACAAGCCACCTTACACTCTCTGTAAATCGTATAAAATACCTCATTCTCGTAAAAAAAGGGAGGCGAGGGAGGGTCATTGCGCAATCCTTATCCTCCCTCCCCTCCCTCGGCTGTCATCTCAAGGGAGAGTTTTGATTGGCTGAGAGGCCAGGCGGCCGCTGGTTGGTTGAGAGCTCGCCCCTCTCCCTGCCTCCCTTCCTCAGGCACTCGGGAGCAACAGCCGCTCGAGGGAGGACTCAGTCGCTCTGCCTTTCAGTTCTCTCCACTACAAGTCTCTTTTTACGTTGTGACAGCTGACGCTCGCTGCTACACAGGAAACTAACACGTAAGTGACGTAGTGTGTAGCTCAGTGGGAGTTGTGTAGAGGCGTAAGGAAAGCTAAGCAGGTCGAGAGGAGGATGGGAAACAAGGCTTAACAAAGACTAGGGAAGAAAAGTTACTTTCTATAGAGGGAGACGGGCAGTAACTAGGAGAGATGGGAAAGAAAACACGAATGAAGATGGAGTAATGTAAACTATTTTTATGCACGTATAGTACCGTACGGTTTAAAGTACTAAGCGATGCAGGCCAAATTTGCGAGAGGTTTTCCCCGTCAAATTAGCGCTCGTCGGCGACCCGAAAGTTTCCACAATTCCCATGCATTACGTGTTGCCTTCACCCTTCTCCTCAAGATTCTGTGTCTGTGCTGAGGTAAGGAGGAAGTGTCAATGGTGAAAACTTATTCTTGATTATTATTGCAGGTTTAGGTGGCAGTATTATGGCCGATGGGATGTTGTCCCTGTCGTGGAACAATCACAGCACCACCTTCACCCACACCCTCGCCACCCTCAGGGAAAAGGTAAGTGTGGCATGTCAGTAGGTCTCTCTCTCTCTCTCTCTCTCTCTCTCTCTCTCTCTCTCTCTCTCTCTCTCTCTCGAAATGTATTACTAAAAAAATAAGAGGATTTGTTGGAAATTTCAACAGTTTGATCACTACTATCGTGTTAAGAACCATGTAGTGAACCTCAGTAATTCATGAGTTGAGAGTGATTGGATATCAGTGGCATTGACAGAAACACAAGTCGCCCCCTCCTTTTTTTTTTTTTTTTTTTTTTCTTGTGTGTGTGTGTGTGTGTGTGTGTGTGTGTGTCGGTGGGTGGGTGGGTGGGTGGGTGGACGTTTACCCGGGAAGTAGGGCGTTGTGAAACCTAAGACTGGATGCTTGCCTCCTCTCGGGCACTACGGCTGGCCAATATGTTTGCCGTTTTGGTAAGGTTGTCTTGTATGTGAGTGAGCTGTGGCTTTTGTGATGTAGATATTTTATGGATTTATTTTTTTTGTTTTTGTTTTGTTTATTCGTTTTATGTAAAAAAAAATGTCTGGTAGAAAAATTGTGATTGAGGTCTATTGATATTATGAAGTTTGAAAGCATTTTACCAGGATTAGAAATGTTATTTTATAGAATTACTAGGTCGATATTCTAGTTATTTTGAAGTTATTAGAGTGTTTTCATTAATGATTCTTGTATAGTATTTTACTCATAAATTAGTTTTTATTTTCATTTATTTTAGTCCTGAGATTTTGCAAAGCATCAGCATCGATACACTAAAATTAATGGATATTGTGCTTTCTTGGGTCCAGAAACAATCCTCTCTATTGTCTTACACTTCAGCTGTATGCCATGTGCTTGGGCATTACTTGAAAAGTATAGAACAAGTGGTACTCTTCTTTAATAGTCAGTGAACGTTATTTAGCTATTTATGTGGTGATCCAAAATGTAATTAAGATGTAAAATTGTACTTCATGATCCCTTGTTTCATCCTTAGAGGAATATTTTATTGTTTTACTATATGCTTATAACTGTCAGATGGCATGTGATGTATCTCAACTCTTACTTCTGAATAAGACAAGTAATGATATGGTTCTTTCACAGGAGAGGTATACAGATGTAACCTTGTCCTGTGAGGGAAGGTTCTACCCAGTCCACAAGCTTGTCCTTTCAACATGCAGTGAGTACTTCATGCGCATGTTTGAACTGACACCCTGCAAGCATCCTGTTGTGGTACTGCAAGATGTTCAGTGCAAGGAGATGGAAGCTCTACTGAGCTACATGTATGCTGGGGTGGTGAGTGTGGCCCAGAGTGACCTACCACAGCTCATTAAGGTTGCTGAGGCACTCCAGATCAAAGGCTTGGCAGTTCCTGATGAAAATCTTTGCAGCAATATGAAGTTTGGACATACCTGGAGTCCCACCGATGGCAAGAACAGTCCATTTCCTAAGAAGATCAAGAGAGAGGAGAATGGAAGCCAGACACACAGAAATTCAGAACCCAGACCAGGAATCAATCCCCAGTCTGTCTCACGACCCAGCACTCAAGGATACAATGCACTCAGTACATCTTACAGCAACATGATGAATGCTCACAGGTACTCACCGTACAGCAGGGAAGGAGATGTCTCCTCTGGCCAAAGAGGAAATAAGAAGGACCAAATTGTTGTCCCAAGAGTCACACCAAAGCTGGAACACAAATCAGAAAACAGAAATAATAAGCAGACCAATTCAAGATCCTATCTAAGAACAGATTACTCCAAGGGCAACTACAGACAAGACAGAGACCACACAGATGATCACAGGGAGATGTCAGATGAAGGTCATGATAGATACTTGGACACAGATGATGAAAATTCCTCTGAAATGCAGGTATGAATATTTTTAGATTTAAAGAATAATCCAGAATCATTGTATATCTTGATTATTATATTCACATATGTACTTAGTGTTGAGCTGCATTGTATCATATATGTCTTTTGCCCTCCCTTAAATACCATATTGAAATGCCAGGAAATTTATTTGAAGGAAGAATGAATTGGCCTTGAAAGTCTTTCATCAGAGTCAAACCCCCTGACCAGGAGAACAAAGACAATACCTTTGACAATACTGGGACCTTAATGATTATCGGGTCCCAAGATCATTTTGAGAACCACACTCTGCCACTCACTGTAGATGTACATTAGCTTGACTTATGTAACAATGAAGCCATCTAATTGCTCATTTCATTGCAGGAAGTTTTGCCGGTCAGTCTTGTGAAGGTTGAAGTGAAGGACGAGGAAGATGATGAGCACATAGATGTGGACGATACTGGCTATGATCCCAAGCATGAATCAAATCAGCCCCTTCCCCTCCTGGTGCCGAAGCGAGAGCCCATCGAAGATTACCGTTCCATGTCATCAGGCTCTGAAAGGGTATGCTTTTGAGACTTTTTAAGACTTGTTTTGGTTTTTGCTAAATAACATGTAATGTTTATGATAAATATTTTGTACATACACAAGTACATTTGCACATAGAGAAACGTGCACTTGCATACACATCAGTCTTGGAAAAGTGTCTCGTGCCTTTTGTAATATATATGAGTAAATGAGCTCAAGGCCACACCTTCCAAGTTGTGTTTGGGGTTGTTTCATCAATATTTGTCACCAATTAAGTCTTTATTTTTTGAGACCAAAAAAGAGGAGCATAAAGGTTTTTACATTCTTTGTTGTGCATCTTATAGGGATTGAACCTGAGACTGCGCCGCTAAAGACACTGCTCATCTAATGGTAGCAAAGATAACTGGCTGGATAGATGGACATAAAACAAGTCTCTACATGTAGCATCTCTCCTGCACCACTGTCAGGCCATGAAGAGGAAATATTGTGGACAATTTAAGAAAGAGAATTAAAAGATTTGAAAGTTTTATGAGATTTATATACATAGTAGAAGATATATTTTACAAAAAGAGTTTTGGTATCACAGCTCAGATTAGTAAAATCATCATTGCAATTAAAAGTATATGACCAAGGTTAATTTTCCTTTACCTGATGGTTTATTAAAAAGATTTATTTTTGCCATGTTAAGAATATTTTATAGATAAATTGCAAATATAAATCTTGCTCATATTTTGTGAAAACTTCAATTTTGTGATGAGTGTGCCATCCTCATGCCGACACTTGACACCAGTAAGATTACTGAAATATTACAGTAGCATGGTGTCACAAAAGTGAACTTTTTAATTTTTTGAGTCAGAAAATATACATCTAGTCCTATTCAAGCTTTGGTATTGTTGTTTGTTTAATTTTTACTATTATTATAGTTAACTTTGTGGAATCAGCATTATGACCTTTATATCAGTATTATTGATACCATCATTGAGGCCAGTTGTTGGATAACAAATGCATTTATAACCAAATATTTAATGATTAGATTCACTGTCGTAAAGCTATCACATCCTTATATAGTTGACTTATCTTGTGGCCATATATGTAGGGAAAGCAGGTGTTTATGTAATTCATCTTGGTGAAGAAGTGTTACATACCTTGATTTTAAAGCTAAGTTCAATAGAATAAGATGGCATTCTTGTCATATTGCTATTGCAAGGGCAGATGGTCCCTGCATCCAAAATTTGTGCTTTAGAATCATTACTGTAATCCAGTGTTCATATTCCTGTTAAGTACAATTCAAAGTATTTTAGAATTAGAATTGTAAATAACACATGCAGAGAATATAAATAAACCAAAAAATTGATACTGAAATTATAACTTTGACAAAGCTGGATTGATCAAGATTTTATTACAACTGAAGCCGTGGATTGTGGTGAACTCAATATTTTGTGGGAGGACTAGAGCAGAAATATGAAGTGATGGTGGTAAAGAATATTCTGAGATGATTAGTTTAAATAGAACAGCTATGAAGTCAGGGAGAGATAATTGTAGCATAGTCATGCATACAGATGCATAACAAAGACAATGGAATAAGGACTGAATTTTTAACATTTAACTACCCAAGGGAAAAGCCATTTTACTCTTCTCACCATTAAAATCTATGAGGAAGCTTACAAGGTCACAACTCCGTAGAACATCTCCTGTACTTATGTCCTGTCCACACAATCAGGTAGTGCTTGCCCATAGGCAGAATTGATCAGCTTGCCTGTTCATGGATATACTGCTTGTGCATCCTGGAAAACTAGAAAATCCATTGCGTGATTTCACCAGACCGAACACTTTAGTTACTATACCATCACTGCCAGGTATACATAGCTTATTATAGAAACATAGGGAAATCATTATTATTAGAAATAAGGACAATAATCAAGCAACAAGTGTGTCCCTTTACCAGCAAAAGATAATTTGGCTATACATATTTTTCTCTACTTGGGTTGGTAAATCCTTGTTTGTGAAGTGATGATAAAGACATGTACAGAGGTAACTGGCTCCTGCTCAGTTATGACAGGCTCAAACAGAATAAGTGTGCATGCATACATAGCCAATGAGTGCTGTGTTCAATTGTTTGGACAAGGCTTTTCTCTTCGTAAGGTAAACAGGTGCTACAGAAGGAGAGAACCCAAAATTGTCTCCATTTTCCTAGGGATTCAAACCCATGACTCCTTTACTGTGAGACATGTGTTTATCAATAGAGAGATTAAACTGAAAATTGTTACTTATGGGATGCCAAAGTGACAGTCATATAGCCCTGCTTTACTTACTGTTGTGAAATACCTATATCATTCAGAAAGAGCTAGTAGTCATTAGGAAAGTATTTTTCATCAAAGAAAAATCTGGTTTAACTTCCTTGTTACTCTTGGTGATTATTCACAAACCAACTGTCATAAGACAAAGCTCAGTTTTTCTGACTAATCAAATAATTGAACCACTGTGTACATGATTTATCTTAGAAAATCATTAGAGCATAGTGCATCAGCTCAACAGTCCCTTCATTGTGTTACAGCGAAGCCTTCATTATTCTCCCTGGCAAGCCCTGCGGGAGGCACACTAAGACTGCGTCAGTGAAGGATAACGGAGGCTGCCGGTAACTTGTGCAGTCTAACTGATGAGCCGTTGAGGTGGATGTTAACACTGCACCGTCAAGAGTGTTAATGTTCCTGTGGTGTTTGGTAGAGGCATTGCAGAGAACATCACCATCATCCAACACATCCAACAGCTTTTTTCTTTTCCTGTAAGGGACAAATAATTGGGTTTAAAATTTTGTGATCAGGATAAGATTCTAAATCACAATTTTTTGGAAACAGATCTTTGAATGCCAATAGGTTCAAGCATAAGTTTTAATTACATCAGGTTAACCATTCACTTATCAGACATCTTTTGTTGCTATATCCCAGTCAGAAGTTTGTTCCTTGGCCTCCTTTCTCTCTGGTATGCAAGCATGGTTTGTTTTTTAATGAAAGTTCCCTGCCTGGTTGGTAAATGTCACAGGTGCCTTCAGCAGGTGTAGTACAAAGTCATTGCCATGTTTGCTAACATCAATTCCAAAACATGTAGTTATATGTAGAAACAAAACCTACATGAATTACCAGTCTTTGACTGACTTTGAAGAGTTTGTGCAGATGTTTTGTAATTATTTTATCCCACCAAAAGCTTGTCATTATATAGAAAGTTATATTTGATGAAAATAGTGATTTTTAATGTATAGTATTCAAAACTTTATGTGTAGGGATAAAATAGAATTAAGAGCCATATACTGATGCTTTGTATTGGGACTCATTTGTCTTAACCCAAGAGGCTGGCCTTGGTCTGAGGATGTACATCCAGTTGGGATATTTGGATTGTTACAATGTCACAATCTTCAGTCCAAATTTTCCAGGTGCCCTTTTATTTGTTGCTCTTTAAGGAATGGGGAATAGCCAAGCAGGCCATGTCATCCGCCTCACTTTGAGCTTGAAAACACGCCCAGCTTTGTGTCTATGTATGTATAGCTTGCTGTTACCCCAAATGGCCAGTGTGAAGTAGTTAAAGCAGATGAGGTCAAGAGATAGATTAGACAGTGAACAGTGAATTATAGATATTGCCTAGTCATGAATTTCGCTCATAGTTTTCCAACAGGGATTCAGTAAACTAAAGGGGCACAGCCAATCCTAGACAGTGGCAATGGATCTACTGCATCAGAAATACTGAATGACAGTATGTATTAGTTTACTCAATTGCATTGAATCTATAGGGGGAAAACAGAGTGTAATTTTACTTAAAGAACTTTTCAATTATTCTCCTTTCATGATGTGCATCAGGTTGTTTCTCTGTGAATTGCATATTATTCAGAAAAAAAAACTTTGGGAAGAGCTCCATGTCAGAATATGTATCTGCTGATGACTTGGCTTGATTTGATAAGTATTATATGTAGATATAGAGTTGGCAAAGTATGTAAGGAAACATAAGTATGTATATTCCAGGAATGCAGTGGGTATATTACTATAATGTTAGTCAGAATAGGAATCAAAATATTGTGAATTAAATCCTCTATTAAATCCAGAAGCAGTTGAGGCTTATAAGAGGTACAAGTGGTATTACACTACAAACTTTGGTCCTCCATTTGCTAGATCTAAGTAAATTTTCAAATTAAGAGATGTATAATAGTACTAAATTGCAACTCATGGAATAAATATTTTACTTATCTGACAATAGTTCCATTAGGAAGGTTCTTTTATTGAAATTGATGATTTATTTGGTTGTTGTATGTATATAATTTATTAGGTAAGGCAGTCTTTGACATGTTATGTAGTTTACGTACACCAAGCTTCTAGACCATAGCCAAACTGTCTTGCTAGAATGATGGAATTATTATAATGTACCTAGATGGGCTGAATGGCCATTATATGTCACAGATTATTATTTTGTTACAGTTGCACTTCTGTATTATATCTTTTAACTTTTACTGTTATTGTATGAGGCATTTCAAATTAGAGGTTATACTCAGACCATGTTTTCTTTTGGTGTGAGTGCATCTTTGAGTGCAGGATATGCCTCATTACAGAACAGTCACAAGTTGAAATCTTTACTAAATATTGCTATTCCCAAAACCTGTTTTTATTATTGGTGCTGAGTAAGATATTTCATATAGATTTATTATGCTTTAAGTATGTAATCTGTTTTTTCATTTCTTGAAAAAGGTCAGTGTCAAAAATGGCTGATTTTTTTTTCTGTCTGTAGAGAATATGAATTACATTTATAAATAATTTTATATGTATTTATGATTTTTAGTTGATTTATGAATAGCTTTTTGTATTTCACAGTAGAAGTTTATATAGAAAGTGATGGGAAATGATTGTGTGAGATGTGCATGACAATAAAGGCTGTAGAGGCTCCTCCCCATGGAGAAACATTGACAAGCTGTCTTTCTTTTCAGAAAAAAAAAAAAAAAAAAATTCACACACACACACACACACACACACACACACACACATGCTTGATAACTACAACTAGATAATACATACATAACCACTTATGTACATACAGCTACAAAACATGGAGGAGCTGGCAGTTTGGATTAATAGAGTTCGTTACCCTTTGAGCTGAAGGATATTTTACCTATATGTACTACTGCTTCCCTTTGCATTGGTGTTCATTTGTACCTGGTAGATTGGGTTCCCATTTGGAGCACTGTAAATAACCACAGCAGCACCCTTGGCAAGTTAAAGCAGCACCTTGGATATGCATATATAGTGACCCCAGGTTGTTTAATCATAGCATCACTTGTAGAAAAATAACCAAAGAACAACAGTATGTAGCATTTATAGATTGACAAGAAATATTCTCATTTCATTGTGTACAATATTTTTACTTGTATCTCATTCAGTCCTCTGTGTCCCCTGTAATAACTCTCCACTCAAAAAATTATTGTGTTCTGCATGAATTCATATGTGCATCAGTGGTTGAGACAAGCCATTTGTGTTCTCCAGCATTCTCTCTCTATAAGTAAAATACAACTATGCTTATTTGATGCTAAAATATCTAGAAAATCCACGTGAATAAATTTGTGTAAAGTTCAAGTGACTTTTATAGTTACACGATAGTGAGGGGCATATAATTTACCATCTCCATGATCATGCACAGGTCAGTTTGAACAAAGTATAGATCATGTTTCAGTGTATAGACATAATGAATAGGTTTGTATATTGATTATAATATATTAATGATAGTCTTGAGAACCTTGTTTGTTTTTTTGTATGTCCTCTTTATAATTAATTTTTAGAATTTCCTTTTCAGCAAATGACCAGTGTGTAGTTGTTTTCAAGTACTAACACACAGTGCAGCAATGTTCTGTAGTGCACCTGTCATGCTTCACAAAAGGTTACATCAAATTTGAAAAGTGCAGATTCTACTGCATTTTCTCATTGTGGTTAAGATAGAATTACAACCAAGATGTATGTTAACTTCAATGAGATCTATCATATATTACAAGACTAACAACGCCACATAAATTGATGAGTAACGTTTTGGCCACTTGAAACAGTGAGTCCATAGCTGCCATTCTGTCTCATGTGATGAACTGAGCTCACCATGGCACCATCACCCATTTCTGCCTCTACCTAATGTAGTAGTATTAACAAAGTTCTAACATTCACATGATATTAAGATTATGAAAGAAAATCTGAAGAAAAAAAAGAGTAATTGAAGAATTGTGCAATTTTCTGTAAAGTAGATTGGGAATATTGATCATTTTCACTGTTATCAGGTTAGAATCTGTTAAGCTATCAACCACCAGCGATACTATACTTTACACGACATTGCAAGCGAAACATTGGTATAATGTTGGTTATAATGAATGCAATTGTTGTTGTTTGTTGTTGTTGTTGTTACTATATTATTATTATTATTATTATTATTATTATTATTATTATTATTATTATTATTATTATTATTATTATGAATGGGAAGTTTGTACAGTTTAATATCACTGGAGTTCCTATTACAGCAGGAAAAAACCGAATCAATTCATGTTTGAGGGATGAAACGGATACTTCATTATCAGTGTGTTTTCCTCCTTCCTTTTCCATACAGCTGTCTTTTTTTCCTTCCTTGGTTATGCATTAGGTTTTACATATATGCGACGTTACAGAACAGTGATGCAAGAAAAGAAAATGTATGAAAATCAGCCATGTACTATTCGAGCTGTTTCCTTATTGTTAATCCTCATTGGTTACGATACTGCCCCTGAGCAAAGCTTGATAATCGCAAAGGTTCCTCAAGTGACGTGGCCTCAGTCTTTCCTGAGTAGCCGCAGCATTTGTGGACTCGCGGGGTTATTGCACACCTCACCCACCTCTTTGACTCTGCTTGCAGCACACACACGCACACACACACACATACACACACACACGCAACTAGTGTTATGACCCCGTTGCCTGGGTATGTGACATGTGAGTATCGAGTCGGGTAAGTTGTATCCCAAGATCAACCCTTGCGAGCTTTGTGGGCATAATGTGGTTTTGAATGAATGAACACGTAAAGGAAAACCTGGAAAAAATACAGTTACGGCCACAGAGTACAAGTAGGTACCACTTCATCTGAATGTTTACTTTCAGTTAGACTTGAATCGGCTACTTTAATTCGAAGATTATTATCTTACTAGCAGGTAAAAGATAGTTGAACAAGATACAATTACGTTATAACAAGGCTTTGTGTTTCTACGGTGTTGTTCTATATTAATTGTAATATTTACTTCCATTTTATTTTATCTTTTATATCTCTCAATTCTCCAGTTTTCTACAACCACATCCACATTATTTTGTTTCTGTATCATCAGTCATGAAGGTCATGACGCAATCGCCATCAACTTCAGTTTCGTGGTGGCGGTCGAGAAGTAAGGGCAGTGTGGTGTGGATGCTGTGGGTCGCCTGGCTGGTGAAGGTGCTGGAGGCTGGAGTGCCGCCAGGTAAGAGAGAGAAGGGAGGATACTTTTCCAACTGCCAGATTCGCTAGTCACCAATATTGCCAATGCACCTACAAACGAAGACATGGAATCTATACTATATGAACAAAATTTGTCAACGTGGTATTAATTTGTATATTTTGTGAGTATCATATGAGAGACTGTCTCCATCCTTGGTGTTAATGTGTTGTTAACTAGCAAATACTTATTTTTCTCGAAAAACTCGCTTGTTCATAATGATCTAGTAGGATTTACTTTCATTCTTCCCCTTTCTTAACCATCATACTTAGGACAATCTATTAGTTACCGACGGGTTTTGGTTTCTAAGTTACATATATTTTCCAGCATCAGGATCACGCCTCTCTGAGATAATAACCGCAACACCACCCACTACCAGCCCTACCACCAGGCCTTTCCTCGAGTCATTCGCCCTGCCTACAGGTCGCCCGCCTCCCCTCCACACTCCTGATGGGTACTTGCAGTTGAGCGTTACCTCATCTGCCCATCTTCTGTTCGTGTCAGTTAACGATAAAGTGGTGAGTGTTAGAGTTATACTACTAATTCTATTATACTCTATTCACTAAGATAGCCCGGTGTCCGGAAGTGTTTATCGAGTCACCAAAACAATGTCAAACCAGGGCTAACCTCCATCGTGAAGGAAGAGCTTTTGCTTCTAGTGTCCTGAACAGAATATACTACTACTACTACTACTACTACTACTACTACTACTACTACTACTACTACTACTACTACTATAAAGGTGCTGCTACTACTACTGTTGCAGTTGTTATTGTATAAACAAAACCGAAACAGAGAATTGCCTATATATTTTACTAAAGGAGCTTCATCGCTTGCTCGACGAATGCGAGCAGTAAGCGAGGGTCAAGGATATTGGCGAGGTTCGAGTTTAGCGCGGTCTTTAGCTACTATTGATCACACAGTGGCCGCGGGTGTTGCGCCTGCGTCGTTGCTTAGAATTCCTGGTATTGCAGCATTAGTGCGTACCCACGAAATGTTTTGTAGGCTGAAGTGCACGTATAGATAATAATGAATGCTGTTCTCAGTAAAGTAAACGTTCAGTGTATGTAGGTAGATCAGCGTTCAGAGGGCGATGAAGATACAAGTTTAGGGATATGTGATTTGACCAATTTTAATGTATTGTCTCATTGATGTTGTAGACAAATAAGTCCTCTATTCTTTACCCCTGCTCTTTATTGTCTCATTGAGCATTCTTTAAGGATGACATCATGAATCAGGGTCGTACTAAAGTTATTGCGCATCAGCGTCTTTTTGTCGCTTTTCAGCAGTCCAGTCCAGTGTTCCGGCCCCTTATTACCTCCTCTTTGACTATCGAGTGACAAGATACCTGATATTGAAAGAAAATTTCATGTTGCATGAACCAAAATAGATTTTTAGAGATAGAGAGTTTTCGACGTCTCAAGTGAGTCTTTATGATGAAGTAGTAAGATTTGATCTAATTTGATTAAATTAGTTGAGGCAGCCCTGTACGCATGTCGTGAGATGTAATTTTTGCATCAGAGAGAATGTTGCTTTGTGGAAGAGGGATACTATTTAAGTTGTTTTGCATGTCGAATACTTCATGCTCGGAACGAACTTAAATGGAATGTCTTTATTTGTAGGTGATGCAAGTGAGTACAACCCGCGCCAACGTATCCACTGCACATGATCATTACACTGCTTGGGAACAAACCTCGGGACTTTACGTGTTTGTCCTTCACCCGAGCGACGGCCGCGTCATGCTGCAGCGGTGAGAGACATTATAACTATTGTCTATCTGTTGAGCCTTGCTTTGTGTGTATGGATCCAGCCTTGCTTTGTGTGTATGATTATCACGCCTCCAAATTTTTGTTGTTGTTGAGAATTGTAGCCCTAAGTATAGGGGTGAAACTTAAATATAATTGATGGTTGTGTTTAAGACTGTGCTTTAAGCAAAAATCTTTTAGATGGGAAATGCAAGCACCTTTGGTTACGCCATAAGTAATATGTTTTCTCATTATTAGACCATACTTCTTTTCTTTTATAGTCACCTCTACATATTATCTGGTCTCCTTTCTCAAAGATCCCTCCCCTGCTTCCCCTGACCAGAGTGCTGTCCACTGCCATCTTCGGCGAGGGCCTGGAGGTGCCAAGCGTCTTAGCCTCCCTCACGCCTGGACACATCTTAGTACTTGCCATCAAGGTAAGTCTACCCTCTAGTCTGCACGTTATTTGGTACTATGTTAAATAGTTTTCTTAGATAAATATTCAGAATTAAAATAGTCGTGTATATCTATTAAAAATGCATGTTTGCTTTTATAAATTTAAGAGGAAAAGTTAACTTGGTATAACTCTTTACTTGGTCACAATTTATTCTAGATACAGTATTCATGAATTTCTCAATGAATTTGTCAGAGAGAGAGAGAGAGAGAGAGAGAGAGAGAGAGAGAGAGAGAGAGAGAGAGAGAGAGAGAGAGAGAGAACAGGGAAGGTCCTTAACGCATTTCTTTATCCTGTCCGAGTAGTGTGTGTGCTCGAGGTGCATTGATATTTTCTCTATCTCCCATCTACAGAATGATGCTGCCCAGAATCTAAGTAAGAAGAGCCGCCGTCTGTTGTATCGCCTCGGTGTGCTCAGTGTGGGTACCCTAAGCAAGAGAGAGTACCTAGCATGGGTGGGCATTATTGGAGGTCCGACGTGGGCCGAGGCGCGCACACTGGACGCTGAGATAGAGCTAGGCATGGTGTGGGCCTCGGGCGTGACTCTTGACGTGCTGGTGCCTCGAATCCTGCATGGTAAGAGAGGGCATGGACAGGGGAAGGAGACAAAGTACAGATAGAGATGGTAAAAAGAGGTAAAAATTTATGCTCTAACAAATTATTCAAATAAGTAGTGAGTATTAATCCTTGGATTGAAATTCTAAAGTTTCATACAGTTAGACTTAAACGGTGACTGTAAAAGTATGTTCAGTTATAACAAGCTAAAGGTATATTTCAGATTTTTCGATTTTTATTATGAATAGGTAGTATGTGCACATGAACAGATGCTGAGTTCTATTTCTTTGGTGTGCTCCTGCATTCTATACAACAACCTAGAAAGGATTTTGTCGAGTGAGACAATTTGGAATCAAGACGAGAGATTTTATTTAATAAAGAAAATTAAAGAAAAATAAACAAACTAATATGAAAACTAGCGGAATGGTACTGGGTAAGAGGATTCAGTACTTGAAATATAATAATAAGAAAAAAAAAATAGTGACTTCCTTCCTCTCCTTCCACAGACAGTTCCTGTCTGGGAGAAAGACTAGGCATTCGTGAGGTGGCCAGGGCTCGGTTCTGCAGTCTATACGATGGCTATGGTGGTTTGTGTTCTTGTCCTACACCCGCTCCTCTTGTGTATGAACCCCCAGAGGTGAGCCTTGTGACTTTGAAAGAAATGAGACTTATTGTTGTGCTGAGAGAGAGAGAGAGAGAGAGAGAGAGAGAGAGAGAGAGAGAGAGAGAGAGAGAGAGAGAGAGAGAGAGAGAGAGAGAGAGAGAGAGAGAGAGAGAGAGAATCTTAATAATTTGTTCAACCATTCAACATTTACGTAAAAGAGTTCGTTACAAGCTGATATCTGGAAGTACCATATATGTTTAGATATTTTAGGTTTGAACACTGAGGTATTATTCTATCACCACTGCCTTGATGGCCATCCTGCAGCTTGAGGGTAACGCCATCATGGACGTGCCCTTGCTCATCCTAGCCAGCAACAGACCCAACTACTTGTACAGGTGAGGCGAGAGGGTGGGTGGGTAGAGGAATTTAGTGGAGTTAAAATGTCAGGTGAAACGAAATATATACAATAAGAACAGTATTATATCACATTGATATTCATGTCCATTCATTTCATCTCCTGAAATTACCCAATGTATGTATATACCTATTATTCATTTATTTGTTTAATTGTTCTTAAATTTCCTAAGCCTCTCGCCTTACGTTGATAGACAGACTTCAGGTAATCATCCTACCCAAAGTAGCTCTTTTAGAAATTCATCAAATAGCCATAATTTGATCATAAGCCGGTGGGAAGACTAATGGAGTGAGGATTGAATGGGTAACGCGTGACTCCTCCAGTGTGTTGCAGGAACCTGGTGACGGTATTGCGTCAGGCCGGAGCATCTAGGGAGAGGATCCTTGTGTTAGTAGACGGACAGTATCAGCAAGTGATCGATCTGCTGAATCTTCTTCAAGTGAGTATAATAGTAATCATCACTGCATTAGTTGTAGTAGTAGTAATAACGGGGGAAAGAAGAATTAAATAAATAAACACACTAATATAATAGTTATCCTTAGCAGTAGTAAGAGAAAATGTTTTTTTTTAAGGATTTCTATTTTATTTATTTTGTTGTATTTCTTTATAATTGCAAAATAATGAAGAAGTTATATTTTTATCGTCAATTCATTACTAAAAATATTATTAAAAAGTTATTTAAAAGTTAGTTCATACCAAAAATTAGAATTTTTTATTATTTTAAGTATATGATTACATATCAATAAATGACTAAATAAAAATAAAAAACATTTTTAATGTATATAATAACTTACATATACATCTGTTGTCTATATAATTCTTTATTAACTTTATCTTGAATAGGGCGTCCTCGCAAGAGTGAGCCCTCACAAACACTATGGAAGGAAATGTAATGTCAAGACCAATCACCTGGTCAAGACCTATCACTTGTGTAGGTCATCAATTTGAAAGACACCTAGCCCGTCGTTTTAAACAGTAGAGGACTAGAGGTTGCCTTACCCAAAGTTTCTCATGATTGCAGGTCCAATATGAGGTGCGGTCTGCGTGGGGCGTGACGGTGGGTGCTAGAATCTCAGATCAGTACCGTTATGCTCTCAGCTTCGTGTTCCAACGTTTCCCTCATGCATCCAAAGCCATCCTGCTTGAGGAAGACCTGATTGTGGCACCGGACTTCTTTAGGTATTATTGCCTTTTATTCACAGCTGAATTATTCGTTATTCATGGATCTTTTGTTTTGTTAATCCATTCTTTCAGTGAATTCACGAATATGTTTTCAGGTCTCTTAATTTCCGTTTGTTTTTCCTTACGTCCCTTCAGTTACTTCAACCAGACGGCATGGCTGCTGGACGCGGACCCTTCTTTGTGCTGCGTGAGTGCCTGGACAGATCTGGGTGGCTTGCACACTGCCCACGATCCTCGCCTGCTGCGTCGCGTGGAGGTACTGCCGGGGCTCGGATGGATGGTGGGCCGCAGCACCGCCCTCCACTTGCTCTCCATGTGGATGTCCCCTAATCAGGTGAGTATGAGGTGCGTGGTCCTTTCTGCCGCCACTTCCCTATTCTCGTTATTTTTGTATTTGTGTCAGTTTGTCCCAATGTATCAATCTTTCATGTGTTTGTGCTTGCATGTATCCTTCTCCCCATTCCATACTCTATATTCACCGACATTTATCTTCTTTCTTTTCCTGTTTTTCCCCTCTCCAATCGTATTCTCTTTCTTTAACTCAAATTCCTCTTCTCCTGTACACTGGCTTGTCTTCTCTATGTGCTTCTCTCTCATTTTCATCTCTTCCTTTCTTTCTTTTTTTCTTATTTTTTTTCTTAACCTTATCTGACTTCCTCTCTCCCATTGCCGTTTCTCTCTCTTTACACTTATCGTCTTTGCTCTTCACTCCCCTATAAGTGGTTTGCTTTTCGTTGCCTCCCATCTTCACTCCCATCACCTTCCATAATTCATTACGTCTTTTGTCCCTCCTGCAGGACCATGACTGGGACATATGGATGCGGCAACCTGATGTGCTTGGGGGCAGAGAGTGTGTCATGCCTGATGTGTCTCGCACCTTCCACATCGGGATCATGGGCTCACATGCTGCTGGTCTTCTTCACACAGCCTTCTTTGCCTATAAGCCTGTGCCTGTCCTTCCATATGTGCCTTTGCTCAATGTACACAGGTGGGTATATAGGCCTCACAGTAGTGCCTTCATGGCGTAGAGTTTGTTTTATGGTGTTGACTGGAAGAAGAATTGTGGCATAGATTTGAGATCAAGTGTTTCTAGCTAGGTGTTTGTATTTTGAAAAGGCTTTGCAGTTTACCTTGGTAGTCAGTAACGCCGCATTCCTCCCTTACACACAAACGTCACTCTCATGCCTCCTTATTTCTCTGTCTTCTCCCCATGTAGAGTGCAACAAAGGGAATACGAGGAGGACATCTACGAGTTACTTGAAGGTGAGGTGTTTCTACTGCAGTCTGGTTTCCACCCGTGCCACCCGGACTACTTACCTCGGAACCTAACAGTAAGTGTTGTTTTGTCTTGTAACAAGTAACCAGGTAAGGTACTAAGAATGACGGTAGTGAAGTTCGAGGTAAGAAGGCGAAAGATGAGTATGTGAACGGAAGAGTGTAAAGTTAGATCTTAATGGAAGGATGTAAGCAGGCAAAATATGTTTGTTTATACGCCTTTTTTTTTTTTTTTTTTTTTTTTTTTTTTTCAAGGAGCATCCTGTTGTGATTTTTGTGGAGATGACGATGCCTGGAGACTTCTTTGCCTGGCAGTTCCTAGCACGGGTAAGTCATGACAAGGCACTCTTCCATAAACACTACTACTACTACAACTACCATCACCACCACAATCACCACCTTCACAGACCTTTCAAGTTAAACCAATAACTTATCTTTCCTTTTCTCTCTCATCACTCCTCTCTAGTATATGCACGGCATTTCTTGCCCTTACTCAGTCTCACATTGTCTTTTTTTTTTTTTTTTTCTTCTTTTTCTGCAGTGTCTGGGCATTTGGGACCTGGACACACGGGCTCACCATCGAGGACTCTTTCGGTTCTTCTTTTACGATACCGAAGTGTTGGTTATCGGATATCCCTTCAGTGATTACAGGTATGGTGGGTAATATTGTTCGGTTGTGAAGCCTGGACTGTTAATAGAGAAATAAGGAAGAGGCTAGAGGCGGTGGAGATGCAGTTCATCACAAGAATGTTAAGGGTCCCATGGGTGGGAAGGACTATTTAGGAAATGTTGTAGATGGTTGGCACAACGAGGGATTTGATGACCGTAGTGAAAAGAAGACAGTTTGGGTATCTGAGGGCTGGCCACTTTTCCGTGTTGATAGTGACGTATAATTTCCGTCGATCTGGGTTTTTTTCAAGAGAGAAAGAGAGAACGACATGGAAGGCTACAAAACACCAGAAACTATTCTAAATAAGCGAATTTAAGAAACAAGCGCTATTTGATGCTACAGCATCTGGCAGTCCCCTTTCTTCGTCCGTTACTTCATCTTCCTCTGCAGATATCCGGGCTTCCTTGGTGCGTGGTGCGAGGGCCACATGCTATTTTGACAGCCTATGACGTTTCCAGAGGTGTTATTTCAGCGCCTAGATGTTTAATAATTACTTCGTATAATGTTAAATACTTACATATATAGAACTGTCATGCAAAAAATATTAAACTAATATTGACTTATCGAAGGCTTATCTTGGTCAAGGTGGACAGGGGTGTATGTGTCGCTCTTGTATGTAGACGTACTGCAGCACTTAACAGGAGCAGCTGGGCTTTTTCCGTCACAACAAAGCTGGGAATGGCCAACCGATTGCTATTTAAGCATTCCACTTGATATTACCTCGGACGTGTGTCGATTGGGAAGAAATGAAAAATTATGAACAATTGTTTAAACCATTCATTTGTGGGAAAACAGGCAGTATAACAGCAATTATAAGCACTATACAGAAATCGGAAAAGTTTCCAATGGGTGACGTCACGTCCGTGGTGATTTCCCGTCATCCGTTTAGCAGACTAATTTCCGTCAGATATCAACCCTGATCTGGAGCATGTTTTGAGGGAGAATGAGTTATATATTTTTGTATATAATTATGTATGTATGTACAATAAACCTTTAATAACAAGGCAAGCGGCTTCGCTGTGTTGTGGTGACTTGTATCTTCAGCCTCGGTTTGATACTTGACAGCTTCCTGAAGCCGCCTTGGCTCAACATGCTGGAGGTGAACAAAACGGAGGAAGTGGAGAAGCTCAACCTTATGCCTCTGACGCACCGCGCCCGCTTCAGGAGACCCGCCTTGGAGCGTGACGTGCCCTTTTTGGACGTGCCCATCCCAGTCTTCTGAACGCCTTATCTACCCACCGATGCTGGTTTGTGCACTGTAAACTGGACCTCTTAATTGAGTAATAATTTCTTTATCAGAGTATATTGCAATATTTTGTGGAAAAACGTAAACAATAAAACATTTATGATCTTGTTTCTTTTATCTATCTATGCCTTTATCATCATAGGGTAGTGTAGGTACGCTTTGCGGCGCGTTGCTGTACTAAGCCCGTTGTGTGTGTTACTGTGTTTATGAAGGCTATAGATTGAGTGTATGGGAGTAATGGAGTATCTAGATGGTGATATATATGGGAGTAGATGGTGATATATATCAGGCCGATGGAATAAATGGTGGAGAAAAGATTGAGAATCCGTGTGTAGTACATAATATAGTAGTTCGATTTTTTTTTTTTTTTTCAGATTGCATTAAAGTTTTAGTATTATTCGTCCTGGTATGACTTTGTGTGAAATCAGCGATTGTTCTGTAAGACTGATTGGAGGCAGATATTACCAGCATAATCCGTCACCGCCAACTGCGACTATATAATGGGATGGTAAACTCTGGAACTCCCTACTTGCCTCTGTATTTCTAACCTCCTATGACGACTCTAAGAGGGAGGTTTCATGACATTTGTCCCTGACTTTCGGCTAACTCTATTGATCTTTCAGGGACTACCAATAAGTGAGCTTTTTATTTTCACTATTTTTGTTGCCCATGACCAACATTTAAGAAAATAAATGCAACCAAATTGAACTACACACAGACGATTTTTCCCTTGTCCTTTCAAGTAGTTTTATAAAGTTTGCGTTTCTGTTAGTGAGAGCATTATCTGCTGGAAGTTTTCGTATTTTCTGCTTGAAACTTTCCTTACACCATAAGGTAACGCTGTTGCAAAGACTGGCACTCAACTGTTGGGAATGTAAACAAGATGGTGAGTGACACGAAGGCAATTTCGGGGGAAAATGTTGCCAAAAAGGAGCCTCAGAGCAGTAACCCTCTCTCCAGGAAGATTAATAAGATCCTGGAAACACGTCTGGAAAATGACAAGGTGAGATCAGCCTAGGTATCTGGTAACAGAATTATAGATGAAAGAGAAATGAGGAAAGGGACCAGAGTTGAAATATGATTGATTGATGCATTTATTATTGGATTTCGACAATGAAATACAACAAAGGAGGAAGGTGGACCTTGCCACCCACCCCATGGGCACAAAATTGAGGAAATGGAGATAGTTTCAAGTATAATTTCACTACAGGAAATTAAGCCAATGAATCCCAGGTATGACACGAGTACAATGAGTACTGTATTAATGGTTATGATATAGTATAACAGAATCTTCATAGTAATAAAGGGGGTGAATATATAGGTACTCTTTCAGGATTAAACTTTTTTCAGTAGATTTCTACCTGTTTTGGATAAATCTGCACTTAATTTCTGTCGCAAATCAGTAGTTATTTTCATTTCCTCCATCCCATCCCTTTCCTCATACAACATGATCCATCCCCTCAGAAAGTACTATATTTCAATGAAAATGAAATACTGCCCATACTTTCCCCTCACCTAACCTAACCTGCTGATGTGACACAACATTTAATGTGACTTAACACCTATAGGTTTGAATCTAAATTAGATAAAAAGTATAACTATCATGCTCAAATATCCACTATATACAGCCCAGATAGCAGTAGTGTTCAGGCTATTGTATTGGAGCCACAGGTTCATTAGGGCTTCTTCCAGATTTTCTATATATCCATATAGGAAAGGTTATTCTTAAATTTGGCAAATTTCTCATTTCCTGGATATTTTGATTTCAGTGACTAAAGAGAGATGGTGTTGAAATGTTGAGGGAACAGTCCATTTATCCATTATTCATATAGGCATTATCAAAAAGTCTTCAATACTTTTTCTCTACATATTTATGTCATTAACTGTTTATTTCGCATTTAGCTGAAGAGCAAAAGGGAAGTGTTCATAAGGCACATGCCAGTCTCTTCATAATATGTATAGCACATGTATATAGGTATGTACCTGAGTCAGCCTTAGCCTTCTCATCTCTGTTTTAACTTTCCCAACAGGACACAGTGGATGCTCTCAAGGAACTGTCAACTTTCTTCACTGACAACACACTCAGGAGCCGCAGGAACCTGAGAGGGGAAATTGAAAAACGGAGTGTTGGGATCAGTGAAGTAAGTGTCTTGTTGTTGTTTGTGTTTTTTCCCTTCTTGTTCCTCTTATTGTTGCTCTTCATATGCAACCTTTCCCATGTTTATGTGGAAGTTATTGTATTTGTTAACTGTAAGTTGTAGTTCATAGATTCTGGGGTAAAGAGCCTCTCATTAATGTTAGCTTTGGTTACCTTTTACTGATAACTTCATTGAAATCAACAAGATATGTTTTTTTTTTTTTTCATGTAAGAGGCAAAAACTGGCCTAGAGCAACATAAACAGTGAAAAAAAAGGGCCATTCACTTGCCAGTTTCCTTGCAGGTCAAAGAGAGTCAGCCAAATAAAAGGGATAAATGTTTTGAAACCTCTCTCTTAAATGAAGTCATGAAGTCAAGTCATGTCATAGAAAGTTAGAAATACAAAAGCAGGTATGGAGTTTCAGAGTTTACCAGAGAAATATAAGTCAAATACAGGTTTAAGCATGGAAAGAAGAGATTCAGAAGGAAGATTAGAACCAGCATTAAAATCCAGTGTAAATTTCCAATGTGATGTGAAGTTATGTGTATGCTATCATCAGGCATGACAACTAGTAGAATAATTTGAAAAAAAAATATTAAAAGAAAGTAGATCACTGCTGTTTTATTCATGATTCTTTTAATGATAATATCAGATTCATATTCATTGGCTAGATTACACTGATAATCTCACTAGAATCAAGTAGACCAGTTAAGCAGAGTAGATTATCATTGCTGCTATTTGTTCATGATTCATTTGATGGTACTATCAGTTCTGGAGTTCTACTAACAGATTCATGTCCTTTAAAGGAATTTGTCACAGCACTGAGGGATGTAAAGAAGGCAGTGGATGACATACACCAGGAAGTGAGTGCTATGAATGAAGTGTGTGTGGACATGAAGTCTCGACTCCAGGCCACAAAATCTGAAACTCGACACCTTATCCATCAGACAACCTCTCTCCAGAACCAGAGGTAACTCATCTTACAGTACTTGTTATCCTTGAGAGGGCTGTATGGTTGGTTTCTTTAAAACCCTCTTGAAATGAGTATCTTGAATTGATAAGTCCTTTCTTGAAATAGTGTAAGATGCTGATTGTAGTCATATTCCACAGCAACAAGGTACACATGCAGTAGACTGTAGCTTAAGCATTCGTGAGGTGACAAGTTTATTAATTAGGTAGGTCTCATGATAACGTTTTGCAGCCTCCCTTATTTTCTTGTGCTCTCATGTTGTAAAAGTGCTGATTGTTGTCACCTTCCACAGCAACAAGCTACACATGCAGGAGACAGTGGCTGAGGCATTTGTGAGGTGCTTTCAGTTGACCCCAGATGAGGTGGCCACCATCAAGGGGTCCAGTAGAGAGTCTCCCATCACACCAGAGTTCTTTACCGTCCTGGATAAGACACAGAAGATACGCAGTAACACTAAATACCTCCTTCAGGTCTGTGGTAGGGTGTAGTGGTCTGAGATTCTTTAAACACATTCTTTTCTTATGAGGATTGTGTTCAAAGTCCTTAGAGACAGTTATATAATTATTATAAGATTTCTTTTTTGATAGTTGGTAACTTTCTTCAGTGCTTATTGAAAGTAATGTACTGTAGACCAAACTCGCAGTTTACTTAGACCTTTGCTCTTTAAAACTTACTGAATCAAGAACCTCTGTTAACTTCAGCAATAACAAAAGGACTTACCCCACAGACAGGCCACCAGAAGACTGCCTTGGATGTGATGGAGCAGATGAATGTGTGCCGTGAAGCAGGTCTGGAGAGGCTGTATCGCTGGTGTCAGGGGCAGTGTCGCTCCCCAGATCCCTCACCTCTTCTAACACAAGCCTTAGCAGCCCTGCAGGAGAGACCAGTCCTTTTCAAGTGAGCAATTTCTTCTGTTACACACTTCAATGCTGTATCTATTTCTTATTTTTATCTGTGTATCTTCTGATCCTTTACTTTCTCATCAAATTTTTCTCATATCACACACTACATTATTTTGTCCTCTTATTTCTATCCTTGCTTTCCTTATTATGAGCCTTAAATGCATTTTCCTTCCAGCCTGGTAGTGGAGGAATGGGTAGTGGTGAGACGAGGGTGGCTGGTGAGGGGCTTCCTGGATGCTCTCACCATAGGAGGCCCTGGAGGAGCACCACGACCTATAGAGCTGCAGGCACATGACCCCTTGCGCTATGTAGGGGACATGCTGGCGTGGGTGCATCAGGCCCTCCCCTCTGAGCGTGAGGCAGCACAGTCACTCTTTGCCAAGTGCTCCAATCTCGGTGAGTTGAAGGATAATTGAATAGCAAGCCCTTAAACCAGCAACTAACACTAACTCTGCATCTAGACTAAAAGAATAAACAAATATTACCTTGAATACCAGCCACTAAGCCTTCAAGAAGCATTGATTTTTTATTTAAACTAAAAGAACAAACAGTACTTTAAATACCAGCCATTTTATCTTTAATTAACACTGCCTCCCTTCAGATCCAACAGAGCAGACAAGGAGTACTGTGGCCAGTGTGTCAGAGAGTGTATGCCGTCCTCTCAGAACCAGAATTGAGCAGATGATCGTGACAGACCAGCGTCGGGAGGGAGGCAAGAAACCTGTCATGCTGTACAAAATTAGCAATCTCCTCAGATTTTATCATAACACTATTTTGCAGGTACATGCCCTAGTTGGTCAGTTATTTCCCCTTTTTATCCTTACTTTTAGGTGGACATGGCTTAGTTGTAATGTGGTGGCTACATTTGGATACTATTGCTATGTCATTTGTTACTTGTTGTTATAGAGGGAGAGTAAGAGCACTGGGTATTTTTCTTTTTGTACTATTTTTGTTCCTTGGATGAGACAAGAAGTTGTATAGTATAGTTGTTATGTCTCAACTACTCAGCTTTAATGGGGATGTAATTGATAGATGAACATTATAAGGAAAATATGCATTCTTCATTAACTTTTTAATGCTTCCTATGTTGTTCACTCAGTCCTGCTCTCCTTCAGGTCTTGTTTACCACTTATATGACCATGTTTCATTCTCAGCATTCTATTGATATTCATATTATGTCTCTACTTTCCTTTAATGTTTATCTCATCCTTGAAGGTGACTGATGCAGGATTGCTGGTGGTCACCCTTGATGAACTTCACCAGCTGAGCTACAAGATGTTTATATCAGCATTGCAAAGTCAGGTAAGAACCACAACATCTATTGTAATATGACTCTCACTTGAATAGAGTAAGATAACATGTTGAAGTGACAATATGTAGAAAATTTAGCCAAAATTTTGATTGTTGAACTCATATCACCATCTACCGGTATTGAAATTGACCTGGAATTTTAATAATATAAAAAGCTGACCACCACTTCTTTTTAAAACTGAGCCAGAATCTTATCAATTTTAAGGCTTATCATTAACTCTAGTCAAAACTGAGCCAGAATCTTATATGTATAGTCATTCAAGTCTGATTGCCTGTCTTTTTGTGCCATCAGGTGAGCCATGTGAGTGAGAGAATAGAGCCACCAGGAGAAACACTGGCACCCACACCAGGTGTGGCACGCACCCTGAGTCTGCTCACTGAGGTGGTCACTGCTGCCACCGTGGCTGATGATGCACAGCATGATTTTAGGCAGGTGAGAGTCACAGAAGGAGAGATGAAGGGATGAAAGATGGGCTGACTCATCTGTTGTTTATTTATTGATCTTCTTTCTGCATCTTTCTCTCATGTGTGAATTCCCAAGGCACTGCTAGAACTTTTATGTTCTTATTTTTCCTAAAAGACAATTAGTTTATTTTTCTAGATATTTCTGCATGTAGGAAAAGAAGAGTTGCTTCACATGTTTACCAAAGATTAGTATTTACCGGAGAGTAGCAGCAAGCCTTTATTGCATCAGTAAAACCATTCACACTGTAACATAAGGGAAAATTTGTGTGAATTGTTCAGATGAGGGACATGGAGAAAAGAAGACAAAAGGGAAAAGACAGCTCTTGAAGTAGATGGAAAATTATATTGTTCTATCCTTTATCTCAATGTCTCACATCTCTTGGCAGATTGTGAGTTGTGTGGTGGACCCTCTGATGAATGCGATAAGTGAGAGTGCAACTGGACTGGGTGCTGTGGAATCAGCTGTATATCTGCTCAACTGCTTCCACCAGCTGCACTCCACACTCTCCCTCCTGCACACAACTGGGGACAAACTAGAAATGATTCAGGTAAAGCATTGCCTTTCATTCCTCACCCTATGAATAACTCAGAGACAGTTTATCTTTTTCACCTTATATTCTAACTTAATTTTTACCATATGGCTTTAGTTCATGAAGAAACAAAATAGATTAACATGAAAACTTCAGTACCTTCAGGAAGTTACTTGATTCTTTTTATGCTTTACCTGTGCTCAAGTTATCTCTGTTCAGTTTTTTTCATCTAACACAGATGACTTATTTATCTCCACCAGGGACAGATTGATGCCCAGCTGGACACACTGAGCCAGGAGCAGATCAATGGGGTGTGTCATAGCATGGGAGTGGCCACCATGTATCCGCTGGTCACCAACCCACCCTCCACACCTCTCTCCCAGCACCCATCATGTCAGCCTCTGGCCATACAGGCTTTTATGGTAACACACTCCATGTTTAAACATTGACTATACTGTGGCCAGCCTGGGCAGAATGGTTCCTTTGCATCTAATGTTATGCTATGCTCTCACTTATGCCATTGCCCATTGAACACACATACCACAAAGCATTGAATTCTGCTATACTTGTTGCTATGACTGTTGACTACAGTTTTATGCTGCACTAATGAAGATTGTCACCTTTGGAGTATTTTTGCTCATACATTAAGTCTTACCATTCTTAAAGCTATGTATTATATTTTCTGTAATGCTGGACTCCTAAAATTATTTTTACTTCTAGGTTGTCTGTAGAAAGTTATATTGTTTGGATATTTTTACATTGTAATCCTATCTCTTGTAAATGCATATTTTTTGTCATACACTTTAGCCAGGTATTATGATATGACATGAGTAATAATTTTAAAAGTCATGTTACAAATTATAATTACTTTTTCTATTGCTGTTTATCAGAGTATAATGAAGTATTAAGCACATGAAGGTCACATGTGAGCATCAGAAATACTTGTTATTTTGAAGACTTTATGTCCCTAACACATTTGCTCCTCATCCTAGACCAAGCTAGATGGGTTCCTGGCTGCCCCTGACCATCTCATGCTGCCACACACCAGATTGCTGCTCTCCTCCTCCTTCAGACGATCCCTACAGCAGCGTACAGCAGAAGCAGTGTGCACAGTCTACAAGCAGCTGTATGATATAGTCCATGACCCAACCCATGCCTATACAGACCCCAGCTCCCTCTTACCCAGAGACCCTGAAACTGTGAAAACCCTCCTCTCCTAGCAGGGATGCTATTATTGATTTGTTGAAAATTTCATCCTGTAAGAAGTAGAGTGATAGAATGCAGTGTGTATGTGTGGGGTGTGTGGCTTTAGTTGGGTCAATTTTTGGTCTTGTGGTTTGACTATATTTTTTTTACTTGATGAATTTCAAAGATTTTAGTAGATTTTATTGCAAAATCTGTTATATATGTATCTCTTGTTTTGTTTCTTTGATGGTAATTCCATTGGGAGTTCAATGTTGTATGTATTTATATAAAATATTATGACTTGTAATTTATTTTAATTTCACTTGATTATCTGAATTGAAATTATGAATAAGAAGTTAACCAACTATGAAGTGTGTCCTGTGTATCTCTAATGCACTGCAACTTATCAAAGAGCCTGGAGAAAATATCGAGAACTTTCTGAATTAGTGTTTATGAATACAGTACTTGAAGAGTTTAGAGAAAATATAAAGTATTATAATTATCAGTAGTATTCATCCCCATTATATATATATATATATATATATATATATATATAGATATAATATATATATATAATAATAATATATATATATATATATATATAATCGTAGATATATATATATATATATATATATATATATAATTTCCCTATTGAGAATCATCCATTTCTTTTTTAACATTTTGCTTGTTACACAGGTTCGATTATAGGAAGAATGACACACACACACACACACACACACAGCATGATTTTGGGCAGGTGAGAGTTACAGAAGGAGAGATGATGGGATGACAGCTGTTTCCTCTTCTGTGTATGTGTGTGCTTAAGAGAGAGAGAGAGAGAGAGAGAGAGAGAGAGAGAGAGAGAGAGAGAGAGAGAGAGAGAGAGAGAGAGAGAGAGAGAGAGATGAGAATAGAACAATAATAATCTTGTCATAAAAATCTTGTGAGGTATTACGCGGTTTGGCCCAAGGATATTATAAGCGATCCCGAGCCACTTGTAGCATCAAAATCAAGATCAAGATCATACATAAACAAGATCATGGCTGTCCTGCTCCGCAAGCCCTTCTTTCAAGCATTGCTGCCAACATCTAGGTGTGTCATGTTTGCTTTCCTTAATTTAATTTTCATCTGTTGAGTTTGGTAATTCGGTATCATTGTAGAAAGCTGTCAGCCCCACTCTGAAGAAAGAAAGGATGGGCCACTGGAGGGTAGACATTTTTTCTTAGATACTTTTCTGGTATTATTATACTCTAACACCAGTCCCAAGTAGGCTTTTCATATCCTTCACATCTGTTAGAGCTTTCCATACTGAGTAATTTGACACCCAAATGTAACTGGCGCAAATCAATTATAATGGCGCTAACGATTTTTTAAGATTTACCGAATTTGCGGGACGCGGGCTGGTATATAACACCCCAGGGCTAGATTTGACCCCCGCCAGGTTATTTTAGTTCGTGTAAAGTTTTAGCTTAGAGCGCTGCTGGCTACAAAGGGTAGGTTCATCGTAAAGATAAGGTTATGTACTGTATTTTGAAGCGCTGTAGCGAGGCTTAAACTTGCTTTGTTGGCAAGCGTCATCGGTGTTTGTTGTGTCTCATTGGCGAGGTCCAAACTGATGATTTGCGCCGAAAATGATTAGCAGATTCGTTCAAAACACCAAAATCTACCAGGGAAAATAGTAGATTTGACCCCTGCCAGGTTACGTTTAGTTAGTATAATGTTTTAGCTCAGAGATCTGCTGGCCACAGACGTTCAGTTACCCTCGAGACATGACACGGGGCAGTGTTGCCGGGTGGCTAGTCGAGTCCAGCGTCCCGCAAATTCGGTAAATTTCAAAAATCGCTTGCACCATTATAATTAATTTGTGCCAGTTACATATGGGGATCAAATTACTCAGTATGGAAAGGCCTAACAGATGGGAAGGGTATGAAAAGCCAACTAGAGACTGGTGTTAAAGTAAAAATTTACCACTTTTGGTAAATTTGTAGCTTAATATGATATCCCCTATCTCCACCATCATCCCCCAATCCCTTCAACAAGCTTGTGGGCCTTTGGGGATTCGGGAGTTGTGGGGGATGCAGATATAAGCGATATATGATCTTAAGAAATCTACGGGAATTTCTCTAAAAGTTTCAATAATTTTCCTAAATTAGGAAAATTTTTCATACTTAACGTAACCTAGCCGGGGGATGTTGTGCCCCCCCACCAGACTTAGAGAAAACTTGACAGACACAGCACATGCCCGGACCTTTTGCAGCCTTATTATTTAATTCCAACAGGTAGTGTACTAATTGGAAATGTTGTAAATAGTAAGAACAGCAACCTAATGGTGGCCAAAATGATCAAGTGTTCATTTTATGAATCTATAGTAGAACCCTTTTCTTTATACACTTTCCCTCGTGAATTACTCATTTAGTATTAATTTCGATAATTATTTTATAATATGATCACGGTCCATCACTCCCTCTCATTATCCACCACTTAATATTCCTAGTTATTTTGTGATGCAGGATATGCTTCCCCCCAGACTGCAGTTCTCCCTGGGAAAAGTAACTTAGGTTAGATATCCCTCCTTGGAAAACTGGCCTGGGCTATTTTTCCCTTGGGGGGGGTAATCATAGACATAGGATAAATTTCCTCCTTTTTGGCCATTTCATCCCCTCGCACAATAAGATATCATACCACCGTTTTCAAGTCACCAAGGGCTTTTTATGGTAAACTCTGGAACTCTTTCCCTGCTTCTGTATTTCCACCTGCCTATGACTTGAACTGTTTCAAGAGAGAGGTATCAAGACACTTATCCCATTCTTTTATCTCATGAATCTGAACTTTCCAGGGACCGGCACTACAGTGGGCTTTTTTGTTTTATTTTTGTTGCCCTTGGCTGCCTCCCTTCTACATAAAAAAAAAAAAAAAAAAAAAAAAAAAAAATAGTGCAATGTATTGGAGAAATTTTTACTTTAACACCAGTTTCAACTTGGCTTTTCATACCCTTCCCATCTGTTTGAGCTTTCCATACTGAGTAATTTGACCCCCATATAAAGCAGTCAGAAATCACCAGGTGGGGGTCAAATCTAGCCCTGGGGTGTTCTATCTGAACTTTGCAGGCTCTAACTGAACCTTGCAGGCTTTAACTTAACTTGCAGGCTCTGTCTGAACTTTGCAGGCTCTAACTGAACCCTGAGGGCTTTACCTATTAGCCAAAAGTCATTACCTTATTGGAAATTGGCGTGTAATGCACGATGGATCTCCCACGGCCCAAGACATCTGAATTTTTCAGTCTTCAAGAGGCTGTGATTGGCTAGTGACAAACTAAGGAACCAATCACTGTGACTAATTTTGGTGCCTGCACAGAACATTGACACATGCAGACTAGCATTCAGCAACTTCAGTTACCCTCGAGACATGACACTTGGTGGTGTTGCCGGGTAGCTAGTCGTGTCACGCAAATTCAGTAAGTCTTCAAAAATCGCTAGCGCCATTATAATTTATTTCCGACAGTTACATAGGGGGGTCAAATTACTCCAGGGTTAAGGTCTCTGTATTGTCTCCTTTTTATACTAGAGGGTCCACTAGCCATGATGGAAGCACTGAGGAGTGCTGACTGTGGTGAGTTGTAGCTGTGGGCATGTGATGCTGTATCAATGTTTGTTAACAATATCATATGATTTCCTCAGCTCTGGAGTAATGCTGCCTTACAATTGGCTGCCTTTCATCACAATGTTACAGTAATGATGCCAATAAACACTCTTAAGTAAGCTAGCATCCTTCAATCACCAACTGCCCCAAATCTTTATGGATAATGGGGGTGGGTAGCAGTGGAAAAGAGGAAGCCTTTGTTTACAACCATGTGTGCAGGTGTTTGAGTGCTATATGTTTTTTAGCATCAAACTTTTGTGTTCGAGTATTGAAAAGTTTGACTATTAAGATGTTCAAGTATTAAATCTCCACTATACTGTATAGAACCAGTTTATTTATATATATTAACTTGTTTTGTTTCATTATGTCTTCATACAACATTTGTTATTTATAGGTATCTTTTTTTTACATAAAAACATTGATTTTTTTCTTTTTTTGAGAGATGCTGGAACAGATTTGAATGGGGAAAATTTGTTTAAGCTACGATTGGATTGAGAAATGAGTTCTTTGTGGTATGAATTAAACTTGTATCTAAAAGTATGAGTCATATATGTATGTGCGCACACACACACACACACTGTGTGATGTGGTTTCAGCCCTACTCGGAGATTGGTCTATGACCTCTGAGCTCACTCCGTATGGAAAAGGCTGGCTGGGTGACCAGCAGGTGACCATGGTGAATAACACACACACACATACACCCACACACACATGTACGTATATCCATTTATTGGGTTGACAATGAAGAGTATTAATTTTTTCATTTTGGTCCTCCAGGTTAGTGGCACAATCAGCTTGTCTGACGCGACCACTTTGCCGAAAGCCACCAGAAGATTATGAACAGGATGGTGGTGCCAGACCTGTTGCCACTGTGAGGAATGATGATGCTGAAGAAAAAATAATTAAATCTCAGAATGTGGAAACCAATATACTCCAGGAGACAGATGGAGAGAAAATTGAAGATTCTCAGTTACGTGTCTTAAAACATGAATCCAGTGTAAAAGAGGAAGCGGCTGCAGAAAAACAAGATAAGAAGACATCAAGGCAGAAGAAACTACATGATCTTCTTTCATCTTTGGCTAGTGTAAGAACATTTATGTTAACATAGATTGTCTTGATTTAGCTCACAGAACTGGAATCAAAGTCTCTTATTGGTTTTGAGGAGATTGAGATTGATGACAATTTACCTCTTTCTACCATCTATTGCCTTGTTTTCTCAGGGAGTCTGCTCAATCAATTCCTGTCTTGCCACCACCATCACTGTCACTCCTTTACCTCATTCCACCTTCTAAGTAACCTCCATCTCCTAATATGACTTTCAATTTTTACTCATGTACAGTATATATTTTTCTAAAACTTCAAAGGTTATTTTTTTCATGTAAGAGGGAGAAGCTGGCCAAGGCCAACAAAAATAATAAAAAAGAGCCCACTAATTTGTCAGTCCCCATACAGGATCAAAACAATAAGCTGTAAGAAATGGACAAATGTCTTGAAACCTTCCTCTTAAATAAAGTCAAGTTATAGGAAGCTGGAATTACAGAGGTGGGTAGGGTAGGTAGTGGGTAGGGAGTTCTGGAATTTACCAGAGAAAGGAATGAATGATTGAGAGTACTCTTGCATTAGAGATTTGGACAGCATAGGGGCGAGGAGAAGAGAGCCTTGTGTGGTGAGGCCATAGAAGTAGGGGAGGCATGCTGTTAGCAAGATCAATAGAGCAGTTAGCATGAAAATAATGATAGAAGATAAGAGATGCAACATTCTGGTGGTGAGAAAGGGGCTAAAGACAGGCAGTCAGTGGAGGTAAGCTGATAAGATGAAAAGCTTTTGATTCCACCTTATCTAGCAAGACTGTGTGAGTGGAACCCCTCAAACCTGTGAAGTATACTCTATACATGGGCAGACAACTCCTCTGTACAGAGTTTATAGTTGGGGGGGATGAAAAAAAAGGTGGAGACGTCTTTTGATTTGGCCATTTTACATTGTTGTTCTCTTTGTTTTCTTTTTTTCTCAATCATTCCACCGCTCCACAACTCCATTTGCATAAGATTTTATGCAGCATCATTCAAAAAATCTTATCTTATATTTTCAATTGATGTGCTTTTGGCAAAGAGCTAATTACTTGTGCTTGCTGCACCATCTTCTATATCCTAATGTCTCATTAGGATATAGAAGAGTATAGGAGATTATTGTTCTTGAGGTCCTGCTTACCAAAAATTCTGCTGATAGATTTTACTTGATAAATTTCTCTTTGCATGTTTCTAGATATAACTAATGTGGCATTATGTGGTAATTTGTATATGAGGAGTACTACATGCCATTGATAATATAATCTCTTGTTATATCTTTATTTACCATTCACAAATGTAAATATATGTTCATGTTTTATTAGTGTTATTGAATTATAGGTGTGCCTGATGATCATTCCAAATAGTTTAGATATATTTGAATTACCTTGAAAATCTCATAATTTTTAGACTGATCCCATTCCTGTGGAACGTCAAGTGCAATTGTCACGTCCCAAAACTCGAAGGAAGGCCAAAGCTACAGGAAAGGAAGATAAATTGCCTCCAGTATCGGACCCTAACCTTGGTGAGAACTCTACTTGTACTCTTGTTACTCATTTGTAGCCTTTTGGAGTATATTCCCAAGTTGAGGTATATACAGCTGGATGATGAGTGCTGGCGAAAGAGATGATGGAGGTGAGTGATTTGTCACGTGGCTTGATATGGAGTGATGAGTCATGTGTCTACCTCATAGCCGTGGTGAGAGAGTGAATCTGAGAGCATAATGAATGAGTAAGAGAGGAGGTGTGATATATATGCTGTATAAATTATATACTACTGTACTTTATGTTGACAAATTCAGTGTATCTTTTGAGGGAGCATGTTAAAATAGAAAAATTCTGCACAGGAATTCCTTTTTTACTGTGAATGATGTTTACAAGTGGCAATCCTGTATCAAATGTTTCTCTATAATTCTCCTAGTTAACATATATTCATCCATACACCCTAATTTAGTAACTCGCATAATTTTTCCACTTCAGATAGATTTTGGTCCCAGGATGAAGTAAAATCTTGTGTATAGATGAGGAAACTTAATAAAAACTGAGATTACTGATGAAAGTGAAAAAATGTATAAGCATTTTATGTTTGAGAGTAAGAATTCACAAATCTCTGCATACTAATTTTCTCCAAATTCCTAATTAATTTAATACTCAGTCACATCCAGATAAAAACTGATGTATTATGCTTTTGCGAGTGTGTGTTACAAATGATGTGCTGCAATTCCTTTAGTAATAGTAAAATATGGACTGAATTTTTCAGAACCTGAGCTTGTTTTAGCAACCAAAGAAGTGGCTAAGAGTCTCGGTGGGGATGTGAAGGAAACCGAGTCTGAGCTTCTGTCCACCTTGCGCCTCCACTCTACAGAGAGCACCACTGGCACTGCCACATCCCTCAGGTTAGTGTTGATGTCTCTAAGCCACAGTGATGGTGTGATATCTATTTGTGATTGGATTGATACTTTTGTGGTGACCCCACATATGAAATTCTTCAGCTACCTTTAGCTGACAGTACATTGTTAGCATTTCTTTTGTAGGTACATAGTACAACTGCTGAACATTTTCTTTAGTGCATCATTAGTGTCTTATTTGTGAGAATAGTAACATAGTAAAAGTAATAGTCTCGTGTTGAAAGAATTCTCTTGCCTATTGAAACTTCTTTGATTCTAAACCTACATTTTTGCAGACTGGAGTATTATTCTGGTAGACTAGACTTATAAATGGGCCATTATGGTGTTGGTGTTTAGCCAAGGATTGATGTAACATGAAGACAATTCTAAGGCATGCATTTCTTTACATTATTTTGCTGCATTGTTAATGTTCAATGAAATGAACTTTTGGTGCACTTTATCTATTAAGACAGATCACTGTAAGTCAGAATCTGGTAAAGAAAACGATATTGAAATTTATGTCCACCAAATTTTGCGTGATTTTTACTTATTCATGTCAATTCTTTACCACATATGCTAATGCTGTGCAGAGCATCTTTTGACGAAAATACATTTTTAGCATAGGTTTTATCCTATCTGTTAAATTTACTTGTTTCACCGACGCTAATGGCTGTACATGATTTCTCTTGTGGCAGTGAATTGTTTGTTGGTATGAAGGTGGAGAGAAAGTCACAATCAAGGGTGGAGAAAGTGCCACCCCATCATCCTTCTGGTAATGAGGTGAGCCAAGGGTACGACACTGACCCAAGAAATCAGCCCAGACCTCGCAAGTCCTACACTCAGCCTCGGGATTCATCCATGCCCAGGTTTGTTGAAAGCTGTACTAGATATTTGATTTTAAGATTAAGAATCTATATAAAAGGAAGTATGATGAACATAATCTTGCAATGAATACCAAGTGTTAGTAAATTTTACATTTTGGGAACTTTATGCAAGGTTTGCAAGACACAAAGAAAGAAGTACATCTATGTCTTTACTGAGACAATATGTACTGGTTCAAGATTTTGGCAGACCTAACCTGCTCTGCCCACTACATTATATATTGTACACTTTATATAAACTGCTGTAATTTTCTGAGTTGCCTTATTTTCTCTGCTATTTACAGAACTCATGTAGATCTGTTTGGAGGTCAACCTTTAGGAATATTTAAGAAAGGAGATGAAGATACCCATGAACCTGCTGCTCCTGTGTCAGTGTTGCCCACCTGGGAGAGGTTGTACCTACATGAGCTGGAGCAGAGTATGCAGCATCCTCCTAACAATGCCTTTGTGGAGATGATACAGTGGACTAATCAGGGCAAGCTGTGGACCTTCCCTATTGATAATGAAGCAGGTATAGTTATCTCAACATTAACCCTTTCCTTACTGCAAGTTTGTTTTGTAGTACCTGCGTACCAGGGGCGGGAGTGTCCTTGTATGTATTGCTGCGTGTTTTGGCTGTGGTATGTGCTACCATAATTATACATTCATGTGTATCATCAAGCCCTGAGTGTCGATTTTGTCTTGTTTAGGTCCCTTGTGGTGGTGTCATTGTCAAATTATAAACAAATACTTGAAGTGTTATTTTCAGCCATCCAAGCATTACAAAATGACTCCCTCTTAGCCAGCCAATATCAGAGTTCATCTTTGATGCAGAAACTAAATCCTATCATTATTTTTGTGTTTGAAAGTATAAATATCATTCCTATAGAGCATATAATTTGGCTGCCTTGGATAGATACATAGATAGATAGATAGATAGATGGATGGATGGACAGATATAGAAAAAAAATATTAGCAGTAGAGAAAGGTTGATGGAAAGTTAGGGTAAAGAAGTACTTGTGTGAAAGAGGTTCTGATAAAAGGGGGAAGAGTGTAAACAAGAATAGAGGAAGTGTTTGGGTAGATAAAGGTTGAGATTCTTTTTGTCCTTTAAGTGCATCAGTGAGAAAAATGGATTTTGCTTGAATATAATGCTCTCAGAGTTTATATGTCATTTTGCCATTTTGCCTTACCTTTGCTCATATTAACAACCACACCTGAATAATTTCTTAATACCTTTTTTTTTCTTTTAAATCTTTGAGCAGGTTTGGTGGAAGAAATGAAAGTGGGATTCCATGAGCATGTCTTCCTTGAGAGACACTTAGAAGGATGGTGCCCAAAACGTGGCCCCATCAGACACTTTATGGAGTTGGTCTGCACCGGACTCTCAAAGAATCCTTATCTAACTGTGGAACGAAAACAAGCACATATTGAATGGTACAAGAACTACTTCAGCCAAAAAGAAGAGTTGCTTAAAGAGTTGGGAGCTATAGAGGCTTCGTAAATGCAGTTGGACAATTCTGAGTTGCCACTCATGTTTCCGTTGTAGTATTTTATTATTGTAAATTTCAGGTTTTATGCACATTGGATGCATGTAGTATTTCCTGGTGGGTTAGATACACCTCCACATCACACCCAATTATTGCATTACCATAACTCATCCATGTCTTTGATATTTAAATGGACTACTTGTGAATACAGATCATCCCAGGTCAACTTAACTCTATTTCATTACCTTTTTTTGTTTTGTGCTATAATTGTATTAAATAAACTTTTTTTCAATCTGTTTATTCCCATGTAATCTACTAGGAAATACACTAAATACCTAAAGATATTGTAAATAATCAGGGTATTTGATATATTATTGTTTTCATTTCTCTCCTTTATTTCGTCCTGATGGCATTACTGCTATCACACATCTCTAAAGTTGAACTCTTCTCTCATACCTTTGCTAACAACTCTACCTTGGATGATTCTTGGCTTGTTCCTCCCTCTCCTCCTCCCTCTGACTTTTGTTGAAATTCTCCACATTGATGTTTTCCATGCCCTAGCTGGCCTAAATTCTTGGAAGGCTTATGGACCTGATGGGGTCCCGCCTATTGTTCTCAATAACTGTGTTTATGTGCTTGCACCTTGCTTGGCCAAACTCTTTCAACTCTCTCTGTTGACTTCTATCTTTCCTTCTTGCTGGAAGTTTGCCTTCATTCAGCCTGTACCTAAAAAGGATTACTGTTTTAATCCTTCAAACTGCCACCCTATACCTTTAATCTCCTGCTTGTCTTAAGTTTTTGAATTAATCCTCAATAGTAAGATTGTAAAACATCTGTCACTTCACAATCTTAATGATAAGAGAGAACAAGGTGTGTGAAAGGGAAATCATGTTGTGCTAAAGAAATGAAAAGTAAAGGTGGTTGTGGCAATGTGCTTCAGAAAGTAAAAATAAGGGTAAAAAAGAGTGGTGAAAGGTATTCATATTTTTCAAGAATAGGAAAAAGATGTGGATGGAATGGCAAATTATTATCATTATTATTATTATTATTATTATTATTATTATTATTATTATTATTATTATTATTATTATTATTATTGCTATTATTATTATTATTATTATTATTATTATTATTATTACTATTATTATTATTATTATTATTATTATTATTATTATTATTATTATTATTGTTTTTATCATTATTATTACTATTGTTATTTCCTTTATTTTTATTATTTTATTGTTATTATTTTTTATTATTATTATTATTATTATTATTATTATTATTATTATTATTATTATTATTGTTATTTCCATTATCCTTATTTTATTATTATTATTATTATTGTTATTATTATTATACTATTATTATTATTATTATTATTATTATTATTATTATTATTATTATTATTATTACTATTATTATTATCATCATCATCATGGTCATCATCTTTATTATTAATGATATCATTATGTATATGTGTTGATGCCCATCGGTCTGGTACCAGGAACGGTTTTTTTCCTTTTGAATCATTCAAGATCTAGATCTTGTAAGATTCAGTGGCAATGCTGCATGACTGAACTTGGTAGAGCAATCCTGGAAGGGTATCAAATCCTTGTTATTACACATTGAAAAATCCTACAGAACTGCAGGGTTTTCTGTAGTGCCGAGTTGGTTGCGACTGATCACAGGCTTGTTGTTGCTCCACTAAAGCTCCATGTCAAGTTTAGAAAGCCTCCAAGACATCACCACACCATGTTTCATCTTGAGAAACTGAAGACTTGACATAAGCTCAGCGCAATCAGCTTGAAGCTGTCGACGACCTTGAGGACTCAGTAGAGCTATGGGATACAATCAATCGTGAAAAACTGCCAAGGAATGCGTTGGGGAGCTCCCAAGGTCATGGAATGGTTTCACTTTGGTACAGACTCTGGACAGTATTGAGAAGAATTGCGACCAGTACTGGGCTTTGTAATGTAAAACTAGACTTCTTCTGAGGAGAGACAAGGATAGATATGTCAGGAGTCTCACTGAGGATGTCGAGTGTAATTTACAGAAGAATAAACTCTGCTCCAAGTCTACATCTCAGGTGAACGTTATCTGAACAGCAGATGGTTGCCTCATATTGGACAAAGATGGGCGGATGGACCGTCGGGGTGAGTAATTTAAGTAGACAGCTCCAAGAAAACGGGTTAATCGTCCATACCTGGAAGGGAGAAGAGGACCATCAAGACTGTAGCAACTACCACCGTATAATCAGCGTACTAGACAAAGTGTTTGTCCATTTGCTTTTGATGCAGATCAGACCAGAAAATTGAATACTATGGATTCACACTCAATACTTTAACAACTGACTGGATCCCACTACTTTGCATTCTAGTGGAACTCCGACGTGAGTTTCGATGAGCGATGCCTGCAGCCCATTTCGATCTCAATAAGGCTCAATGCATCGAGAAACATTCCGAAATCTTCTGCATATCCGTGGGATTCTTGATAGAGTGATTGTTCTATTAGCTGGCCTGTACTCCGGGACTGAGAGTGCTATGAAGTGTTGAGGAGGCGTGTTTAGTTTCTTTTCTGTGAATATGGGAGTGAGGGAGGTATCAGCAAGAAAATTTGACGTTAACGGTACCTATGCAGACGGACGAAGGTTCGGATTTTCAAGATGCTGTTGATTCCTGTCTTACTTTATGGTTGTGACACATGGACTGTGAACACCAACTTGAAGAGACAAATTGATGTCTTTGGTACTAAATGCCTTCGAAGGATCATTGAATACCGCTGGTATGATTTTGTTTCAAATCAGGGATTGCTCCATGAAACTAATTTGAGGTCCATTACAGCATAGTCCGTTAACGCCAACTACGGCTAAATGGACACGTGACTCGCTACCAAGAAGCCGATCCTGCTTAATACATTTTCTCCGAAAGGGATAACTCAAGATGAAGGAAGACAAGGAGCTTTCAAATGATTCATGGCTGCGTCAAATCGATGCCTCTCATTGGGAGATACTGTACGGACAGGGAGCATGAAGACACGTGACTGCCAGGGTTGGCATCATAGAATAGGGGAGGCGACTCGGCCCTAGGCGTATGACCGCCTTGATTGAGTGATTGACTGTAATTATGATATAATAATAATAATAATAATAATGATGATAATAATAATAATAATAATAATAATAATAATAATAATAATAATAATAATAATAATAAAATAAATAACAATAATAATAAATAATACTAATAAAATGAATAA
>CM035194.1:30882025-30912225 GCA_020233015.1 Callinectes sapidus
GTGGCGCCACCCAAACACTTCGGTCGCCGCCCAAATCGAATACCCTGCGGTCACCGAGTAAGCCAACACGATCACTTGTACAAGTTTTGAATATCTCTCTGCTTGTTGTTGTTAATAGTGTGTTGAGTAGATTGGTGCCAGGGAGAAGGCTGCTACGTGTAGGTGCCAATCTGTTGTATATTAATGAAAGTAATAGGTATGAAAAGAAGAGCCAAGGCACCTCGTGAGAGAAGACAGATGGTGTAGGAAGGCACACACTACTCAGGATTGAACCATTCACCTATCGCAGTGCATATTAAAGAATAGAATGTTGCTTAATTGAATGGTTAGATTTCAAAACATAGCATTGTACATTGGGACATGAATAACCAATGTAATGACGAAAACTTAGTAACTCTGCAAAATTGTTATATTAACTCATGAATACCTTTTCCAGAAATGTAAGTCTGCTAATGAGACTCTGCAACTGCGTCGTCGTCTCATGCACGATCTCCAGTCTTCATTCAGTGCCCCGCTGCCCTCCAGGATTCGGTACCGCCTCAAGAAGAAACCCTCTATTTACACCTCTAAGTAAATTGTTGGGATATTTGTCTTTTTGCCTTCTCGTGTGTGTGTGTGTGTGTGTGTGTGTGTGTGTGTGTGTGTGTGTGTGTGTGTGCGTGTGCTATGTTTCATTTATGAGGTTGCGAGAATATGACAGTGCTTTAGATAACATTGATGAATTTCACACATTCTAAATATTGATGGGCATGGTGTGTGTACTGTATGCTTATAGCAGAATGGCACGGCCATTGGAAAACAGATATGAAGGCGCTAACTTTTTTGTCTTGCAGGAAGCCCAGTTCCCACCAAGATATCGGTGTACCGGACATCTATGAAACTGAGGTCTCCATCACCCCAAAATTAAGGCGCCGTCAACCTGGTCGTCTCACCCAAGGCCATTCTAATGAGTATGGTTTCGCTGCTGACAGGAAATTCAGTCAGTTTTTATTGCCGGAAGCACAGCAGCACATTGCCTTGGAGTCTTTGGCGGCTCTAGACGACACAGCTACTGATGATACTTCCCCTCAGACATATATTCCTCTCAGTCCGGTCTCAGCATCTGATCTTCCTTCCGATCTGGTGTACCGGCCACCGCGGCGCCCTCCTGGAGGCCAGAGACGACGCACTAGTGGTCTTCTCCGGCGTCCATCTCCACCAGAACCCCACTACTTCACCACTCCTTCCTCCCTTCAACATCTCAGCATCCAAGCCCATCTTCCTTATCGCCGTCCCGTCTCTTTCAGATACAGTAGAACACCGAACACTGGTGGTCCCACACACTCCACCTCTTCTACCCCGAAAGTTCATCACTCCACCAACCAAGATGAATCAACACATGTCACAAAAATCCCTCTCCACAGCAGCACACCCTCGGGAAACACTCATCCTTCTCAAAAATACCTCCCCCCAAACAAGGAATACATTCCCCCGAGGGGAACGTCACCCAAAACTCCTGCCAGAGAAGGACCAACCAAACCTCCTGTGCACTATGTTCCGCCACAGAATGAATACCTCCCACCTAAACCCACGACAAATGTCAAGGCTTCCACCAAGCCACCTTCCCCAACGTATCAACCTTCTGAGGATTACAAAGCACCCATCGAACACTCAGAGGAGCCCCATTCGCAGCCACCAAGAAAATATATTCCACCTAACAAAGAATATTTGCCCCCAAAGGAAAATCAGGAACATTTCCCTGCACCATCAGAGGAATATGATTCACCGAAGACTACTTCCAAAGTGCCATCCAGACACTACTTGACGCCTGATAAGGATTACAAGACTGTCACTAGACGACCTCACCGACCCTCTTCGGAACAAAAGACTCCTGTGACAGGATACCCTGAGCCTCCCAGAAAGTATCTTCCTCCTAATAAGAACTTTGGGTCAGACGGAACTGGCCTGGGTGGTCGACGACCTCCTTCTCGGAGACGCCGACCTGGTAAAAGGAGGAGAAAGAACAGGAAACGACCCACTCCTCCTAGTAGGAAATACATTCCCCCTAATAAGGAGTATCTACCCCCTCACAGTGAGTCTCACTCTGCCAAAGAACCTTCGAAAACCTACGAAACACCTGACAAGGAATACTTGCCTCCCAAAAACTACTCCTCGCATTCTGACTCCATGACGGCAACTACTATATCAGTACCTTATACTGTCCCATCCAGGACATACCTGCCACCTCACCTTGACCACAGTGCTGCAGCTCCCTCCTACACCACCCCTACTCCTCACTCCAACTATGTACCCCCACACCTGCCCACTCCACCCACTTCGTTTCCCAAGCAGCCTCATTCAGGATACAGCTCTCCAGCTGTAACCTACGGCCCTCCAGTCAGGACTTACCAGCCGCCCACTAACAGTTACATCCCGCCCCAAGGGACTACCACGCTTCCAGGCTGGCTGCACAGCATTAAGACAGACCACGACTCATCAGGTCCTGCGCAGCCTGAGGTACACGTTTCCAGATTTCCCCCACCTCTTAAAGTGTTTGCCGATCACCACACCTCCCCAATAACGACACCCCAACCTGGGTACACTCCACCAGTAAGGACTTATCAACCTCCCATAAACGAATACCTCCCTCCCACCCTGTCTCATCCTACTACTCCCAAGTCAGCCTACACAGGACCGCCGCCTCCTCCGCCACCGATCCACCGACCTCTTGATCCAGATTTTCTTCCTGTCCCTAAGCGGCCCTCCACCCACTACCTACCTCCTCATGCAGACTATCAGTCACCTGAACACGCTGACGCCACTCACCCCACGGCCACGCCAAAGCCTCACTATATCACCATCATCCTGCCCCCTGAAACTTCTCCCAAACCAGATTATGTTCCTCCAGCACCTCCTAAGAAGGAGTACGTTCCCCCGTCTTCCCCTAAACCAAATTATGTTCCTCCCTCTTCCCCTAAACCAGATTATGTCCCTCCGTCCTCCCCTAAACCAGATTATATCCCTCCCTCTTCCCCTAAACCAGATTATGTTCCTCCTTCTTCCCCTAAACCAGATTATGTCCCTCCCTCTTCCCCTAAACCAGATTATGTTCCTCCGTCCTCCCCTAAACCAGATTACGTGCCTCCAACCTCTCCTAAGCCGGAGTATGTGCCGCCTAAAGTACCCAGACCTGCATCCCCTGTTAGACATCCTCCAGCGAGCGTCACCACCTACAGGCCCTCGCACGATCCCAAGGTACAGAAGCTACAAGACTTCAGCCATCCTGGGAAAGCCCGGCCCTCTCCCTCCAGGCCTTCCTCCCCCCCCGTGTACTATCCTACCACACCCGGCCCAGGATACAATGAATTACCAGTGCACATCACCGGCCATCGTCCTCTAACACCAAGGCCCTTCATTGAGGATTATTATGATGATGATGATGATTACTACTATGACGACGAAGACGATGACTATTACTATTACTATGATGATGACGACGACTATTATTATGACTATGATGATTACGACTATTATTACTACTATGATGACTACGATTATGGCCCCTACTCAGCACCTCTGCGAACTCCCTTCCAACTCACCTTCCAAGACGACTACGACATCCACGAGAATGACATCCTGGAGTATGGTTACATCGCCGGCATTCCTGGTAAGTGGCACTGCACTTCTGTGGTTCGTCTCTACTTATATTCAGGTATTTTTTTCAGTGACTTTTATTTGTTTTTTTCTGTGATGGGTTTCGACCTACTGCAATAAAAGTTATATATGTATTTATGAAGCGACTAATGAAGGTGCCAGTCTCAACAAAGAACAGTTAAGAGAGGAGAAAACAAAATTTGAGAAGTGTGGATCGTACCTGGTGATAAATGTTTGTTATTAAGCTGACTGATTCAGGAAAATATACGATAAGCACTGACTCATTGGGTTGGATCTATTCATGTTTGGTGTTTATTGAGTACTGAGAATGTGTCTATTTTCAATACTGATTTGTTTGTGCTTCACAGGTCGAGCGGGTCGTGACTACCCTATCCTTAGTTACATTCCTCTCACGTCCTTTGGCTGCGACCTGGTGGCAGATTACCCTGGATATTATGCTGACATGGAGGCCGGTTGTCAGGTAGGGGAGGCTGGGTGAATTGATATCTGAGACTTGCTTGTATTAAACCGTTATTGCAGTGTTCTCTTATCGTTGAAACTTTGAATAACCATAACTTTTCTTATTCACTTATCTCTTCCCATTATTTTATCTACCAAAATTACAAATGAAATGAAGTTATCAAGCACACTATTTATGGTGCGAATGACTGTTCCTCTAATGGCAGCAACTTTGTTTGCTTACAATTTTAATGAAAGAATATACATGAAATATTGTTCTTTGGCTAATTGATTGTCTTGTGCCCGTGCAGGTTTTCCACATCTGTCACCGTAGTGGCCGACAAGACTCCTTCCTCTGTCCCAATGGTACTGTATTCAACCAGAAGTACTTTGTATGTGACTGGTGGTACAACTTTGCCTGTGAGGACGCGCCCTTTTTCTATCCTGTGAACGCTGCTATCGGGCAACCGGGCGTCCCGCTACATAGGAATGCTTTCGAGCCTGATCTGCGAGTGGTACACAACCTTCCACCTCTCCATGCACGCCCACGTCCACACCCACAACCACGCCCAGCCACACTCGCTCCTCATCATCTGGACCACCCGCCTGAGCTGGTAACTCTGGCACCTCTCCCTCCTGAACTCGTCCACACCGCCTTAGGATGAAATATAGGATTTCCACTACCTACTGTCGTCGCTCATGCAGGATAGCCAAGTCACGTAATGTATGGGAGCACAACAGAACGCCAACAGGAACCCTTCATCACCAGCACGCAGCTCCTCATTACTATTATTATTTTTCTAATCACTAGTCTTGCTTAATAATTTTGGGGTAAAGGCTACCTACTGCTTCTCTGTATTGATTTTACTCTTTCAGGAATGGGTTATAAATGTGTGTTTTTTTCTGAGGTGACTGTATGCAGGATTCTTTACCAATATGATAATTAGAGTCTTGTGTGAAGTTACCGTGTGCAAATCCTGTGCATTGTGTTGTATGTCGTATATTTCTTGGTCTTTCGTAAAGTTTCGGTTCAGACTCTCGTATGGTGTTCCTGTGTATGTCGCATCCTATCATCCTGCTGAGTGAGAATTCAGTAACCTGTTGTTGAAACTCTTTGTTTTAGTCTGTTATTGTGGTCACTTGTTGTAGTCTTCATATGTAAGTTTCACTTTGTTTCATTCGTTTGATGGTTTCCTTGTCTCTGTTATGTGTTAATATAGTCCCACAGAAGTGCTCGTTGTTCACTGTGAGTATCTAGTCCATTGTTGTGTAAATACTTCTTATATCTCCCTTCAGTCGACCTGTCTTGCTCCTCGTGATAAGACCACATACGTCTTCCTTGTTTTAGAAGTTTTACTTAATAACCTCTGCCTACACCCCGTGGCATACCACAGGGCACTCATGAAGGGCCTCTCACCAGGCGCAGCTCTCCCTCAAGCTTGTAATGTTTCCTGGGAGAGGTGAAAGGCAAGAGCTGTGAGAGTGATGTGAACGGCATAGAGAGACAGATACATGCCTCTCATCTTGTCATTTTCGTACCTTGTGAAAATTTCGTGTGATTATAGTACATTCATTCTTCTGTTGAAATATGTCCAAAGAAATTTGCTTTGTTGTTCAATTTTTTCCTTTTGTAAAATATGTACTGAGCCTCATATTTTGCATTATTACATGTTTATTTAGGGTAAGTACTTTTTTATTTTTATTCCAGCCATAATTATAGAAGAACTTATTTTAGGGATATGCGTTACCACATTCACTAAGTGATATCAAATGGTTAAAAAACACGACTGTCTAATTAGCTGGAGGAACTGTGTTGACAAATAAACACAAGTATAATAGAGTGCAGTTCTTCACAAAGTGGATTGCTTTATTTGTTGATTTGAACTTTGGATAGTACATAGGTCAGCTGTAATGCCCTTTGGATACTTCATAGAAACAATATGATGGTGACTTGATGACGGGATCGATCTTTATCCAGATAGGGCTCAGCTGAAGAACAAACCTCCGAAGGACCCAAGAACGGTGGTTTGGGTGTTTGTATACCATGATGATTGTCAGGCTCCAAGTATTTCAGAAACATCTGTATACATGATCACTTCACAGTAATTACATTAATAGATCGCTTAAGAGTACGTGAAATTATCTTGAGATCATTGTGTAGAGAAGAGGTCATTGACTTTTAAAACTTTATCTTGCTTCCTATAGTCATTCCTTAATTTATTGTTTATTGTAGAAATTAAGATAGATTTAAAAATGAGGGGACACAATTGCATTGGAAAGCTTGGAGTTTAGCCAGACAAAGGGAAGGAAGGCATGGAATGCTTAGGATTTGTTGAAGGGAATTAGGGAATAGATCAGGAATGGAAAAAAAAAAATGTTGGATGCAAGAAAAGAACATAGAGAACAAGAAAAGTGAAGACATAAGTAGAAATGGGCAGTTTAGAGGAAATGAAAAAAAAAAAACTAGTTTTCATTTGTCTTCATCAGTAAAATTGTAGGTGCGCTTCATGAGGACTCTTTGCTCCTGCTGCTCTTCGGAGGGTGTGTTGGGCAAGGAGGCAGTTGTTGAAGTGGTAACCTGGCTTGTCCGCTCCTCATTGCTAGTGTACCGGCTGGTGCCAGTAGTAATGATGGTGCTGTGGGAAGATGTGAATCTGATGGTGATCTGTGCACAGCAAACTGTTAACAATGTGATGCAACAATAGTCTATTTATCAAGGATCTTCTAAACCATACTTTTTTGTCTTATCCACTCTTACGCTGATGATATCGTCCTACACTTATCATTTCAGGGAGCTGGGTGGCATAGTTGGATAAGGTTTTGGGCCTCCGGTGCTGGTGACCCGGGTTCGAAACCTTGCCAAACCTAGTTGCCCAGTGGGAGATGTAGCGCTCTCCCGTTAATCCTAGTGGCGCCATAATATAACCTAAGCTGTTGCGGCACCTGATGGAATCATTTTCATTTTTACATTTATCATTTTCTCTCAGAGATGACCAACCCTTCAGGTAGTCAATAAATTTCGCAGGGACGTCACAGCAGAGAAAAGTTAGTAGTTTTCAATACCTCGAAAATTGAATTCCTTCACTTACCATCTGGACACAAGCTTCCGGGCAATATTATCTATCCCGTCTTCTTTAATGACATTCAACTGTTCCCCTCTTCCAAATTGAATATCCTTGGTTTGTCCCTTACTTATAAGTTAAACTGGAAACTTCACATCTCATCTCTTGCTAAAATAGTTCCTATAAAGTTAGGTATTCTGAATCGTCCCTGTCAGCTTTTGTCACCCTCAACTCTCAACCATTACTCCCAATCATTCATTCCTTTCGCTGGTAAACTCTGAAACTTTCTAACTGCCTCTGTATTTCCAACTTCCTATGACTAGTCTATATTAAGAGGGAAGTTTCAAGACATTATAGACATGACAAATAACAGTGGTGTACTATACCCAAAGAAATCTCCTAACTTGAGATTTTATTAAGTCGAAACAAAAAAAAATTGTAAGCCGAGGTGCTCGTAACCTGCGTGTATCGTGAGTCACACGTCCAAGTCACGGGACGGTTTTTTGTATTGCCTATGTTATTTCTGTTTCATGTGTGTAGTATGCGTATTTCTATGTCGTATCACTGATTATTGATTTTGTGTATCTTTTTGTTATATTAATTTGGCTTGGGTTTATGTTTAGGGAAGTCTGGACAAATGTATTCTGGGTGAGCTAGTAGCCAAGTGACGACGCGGCCACGGTAACGGGAGGTACTGTTCCTGAAGAGCCGACAACTCAACTCGTAAATTACCAAGGATTGTGCGAGTGCACCGGGTTCCTGTGTTGTTCTTTGAAAGGTATAGCAAGTGTATTGTAAATTGTTCTCCTATTTGATTGTATTTATCCGGGGTGTTATGGCACGTGGAAGAATTTAAAGCGGAAAGGCCCGCTGATGACGTCAGAGGTAAACATCAAGAGGTACATCAGATACTGCTCAATGCTCATGTTTGTAGTATCGGAACTTGGGATACTGTCTAGTGGGACAGAAGTGTAGAAGTTTACGATACTGTCAGGCAAACGATTAACAGAGTTACACGCTGAATTCATACAGGATTCGTATTCCTACTCCAAAGCTATTATACTTAGTCAAGCCAGTGAAGATGGAGGCATAATACACAAGCATACGAGTAGGCAGCTACGTGGTATTATTACGTATTATGTTAAGGGAGACACGTTCATATTGACGCCACACAGACGCTAAACTATACAGTGCTTAGTTCACTCCCCAAATCCTAAACACTGACTTGAATAATTATTTGTTGCCAACGGACATCAGCTTCGAATATTGTCCGCCGGTCTTTGCCTGTTGAAGAGTAGAAACCGTGGTATACAACTTAATCTGGTAGGACTATTTGTTAGCATATCAACTTCCATCGTTTCAATGCTTCTAACGTCATCCAGCTTTGTCTTTTGATGTGGTAACAATGTTTGTCCGACACACACTGCCCTACTGCGTATGCATAATTTATTAATATGCATGTGTCTCTGATGAAGTTCGATACCAATTGTATTAGTTCTTGTGAATCATGATATTTTCCCAGGCATTATGTAGCTTGTGAATATATATATATATATATATATATATATATATATATATATATATATATATATATATATATATATATATATATATATATATACAGTATATATATATATATTTGTGCTGCATCTCGTTGTCGGCTACATATGGTGTGGTGTAGGTGTTAGTGCCGAGGTTGAAACATTTTGGTAATTAGAATTGCAATACCCTGCCCAGGGTGTCGGTCACCCTTCACTGAGGTTCCAGAGTAGTATGCTTTACGTGATATTATTCTGCCATTTAACCTCAAACACACCATACATTCTCTCATTTCACCATCACCTTGAGGTTTTGGGTTTCTGCGAGTTGTTGGACATTTCTTCATTAAATTTGTATCACAAGGTGTCTTTTTTTCTTCTTCATGTTTGTTGGTACTCCATCAAGGGAGCAGGTATTTAGATATAAGCTCATGCTTGCTGTGTGAGCTCAAGAGTAGCATACCACACACTGCCTCTGGTGTCCTCTCTTTAATTTAAAAGTAAGATAAATTTCCTCCGATTCCTTCACTTGTTTTCATTGTCATGGGTCTTCTCCATATTTAGCCGTCAATCTTTACGGTATTTCGATAAAGAGAAAGTTGGAAGCAGGATCCAGATAGGCGATGGCTAAGCCTGGTGGTCAACATTACAACACCCACGCTTAATTAATGACCAACACCCAGGTTGCGATGTGTAATAGCACTTTGGCGAGTGACCAATTAGCTTTTCTCAGTGCCAGTATCCAGGTAGCTTTGAATAATGGCTGACTCCCTAAAGGTCATGCCAGGTAGTTGGCATCCAAATAGCCAAATAACCAGCTGAAATGAAATGGCCAGCAATTCAATGGCAAAGTTCATTAGTTATCCCTATAGCCAAAGCAATTGAACAGGAGTCTAATGGCAAAAAAATAAAAAATAAAAAAAAAGAAAAAAATACAGATGATCGGGTAAGAATAGTAAGACTTTATTTTTACCATTTTACTGATCTCTATTTTCATCACGAAAGTTTCCTCCGTTTTTGAGCTTCATTCAGTAAATGGTGTTGGCAATCCGGTTGTGACTGGTTACTGTAGAAGTGATGGAACATTGCTGTCAGACTTTGCAGAGCCTGAAGCATGTGTGAGTGAAATAGTGTGATCTCAGTCTGCTTGAGAAATGTTACGCTGCTAGGGTCTGTTGCTTTTTATTGTGAAGATGGTTATGCCCTGTGCGGGAATCATTCTGCCTTGTGGCGGGATGGACATGCCCTCTTTGGGGTTGAGGTGCCCCTGGGAGGAACAGGTCCTTTCATTAGCTGGAGACATCTGCTCCACCCTTGATGAGTGTGTGCCGGATGAAGACTAGAAGATCTGCTGCTGACTGGCTTACTGTGGTCTGGTTTGCTTCCCACTGGTGTGATCACCCTGCAGGAGGGAGACAGGCAGTGAGCAATGCTGGTTGCCACTCTTTGGACACAAAATCACAATATTCTGCATATGTCATTCCAACTTTTCAGTGTTTTTTTTATTTTTTATTTTTATAAAAAAGCAAATTCATAGCGAAAAAAGCAGTCTTGAAGACCCACCCTGCCAAGAGTGAGGCTTGCAGCATAGAGAAAAGTGTCATGCACTCACACAAGTTCTTATGCAGATATGCATTTTAGTAGCCATGCTGATATTGATATGTGATTACCCACATACTGGCAAGGCAGAGCTTGACCAAGAGAGACTTGAAGAATTATGTGTAGGTGTATTCTTTTCACAAGCCAAGCTGGCAGACCACAGCATTGGTTTGGCATGTTCATCATTGCAGTACTTCTTATTCCTACACTTGCTCTTGAGTGAGGTTTTCATTGTGTAGGATAATTGAAACTAATGCTGAGGGATATTTCGTGAGCATAAGGGTAAACAAAAGTACATACTGAATTCGAGATTCCTTTCTCGGGATAGAGAGTCTGCCAACTTACAGTAAGAGGGGACTACTGCTATGGAGGTTACATGAGTAATAATGAGTGAAGTAATTCAACTAAAGAAAAGTTTCCTTAAGAGGGGAAGACCCAATACCTGATGGCCAACAACCTAGGCTAGTGGTGGACAACAGAGAGAGCGTTGGTTGCGCTGCGGTTGCTTGACAGAGGGACAACATTATCTCTGTAACATGGGATAGGAAATGCTGAGAGGAGCCACGGAGTGGACCGGACACTGATCAAAAAGTTGCTGAATAAAAGAAAGGTATAATCAAAGTATGGTAGACATACTGAAGCCGTCATGGGATTGCAGTGTAAGTGCACTACTGCTTTCTTTGTGTGGGAGATGACAAGAGTTTTGAAGGCAAGTGTCACACAGCCAGTTGTCAGAATGCACACTCTGCAATGTGTGTGTGTGTGTGTATGTGTGTGTGTGTGTGTGTGTGTGTGTGTGTGTGTGTGTGTGTGTGTGTGTGTGTGTGTGTGTGTGTGTGTGTGTGTGTGTGTGTGTAAAAGAAAAGAAAAGGAAATTAAATCTGGTAGCAGCACACAAGAATAAAGCATTGCTGAACAGAGTAAAGACACACACATATTAAATAACATACGAGATGATCCACAGCTCCACGCAGACACACGTGACACGCAGTCAGTCACTAAAAGATGAAAAGAAGGAAAAAAAACGATACCTGAGGAATAGATCACCACCTTATTTGGTTACACAGTTTGTTGCCATTAGTTGGCTACACCTGCCCTCACCTGGATACTTCCTCTGGCTTGCGCGTTGGAGTGATGCGGGAACGTGCGCTGATGCTCAGCATCTCACTGCGTTTATACGTAAGTTCCGTGCCACAGCACAGGCGATGCATCTTGCTGCGGAACTGTGGGATGAGGAAGTGACTAAACTGTGGGGCGAGGAGGAGCAGGTGACTTACGAATGTGGAAAGGTTAGTATTCATCTCCAAGAAGAAAGAATGAACTGTGTGATGAGAAAGAAAATGTATTTTACGTGGATGAGCTAAATGCTTGTCTCTAACGGGCATGAGAGAAGTGATGATATGAGCTAGTCTTTGCTTCTTTGAGGAAGGGAGAAAAAATGGTGGCTTTACTTTTGCAGAGTAAACTGGAAAGGTGGCAAATTTTCTTGTTCTTTTTAAATGATGTACAGATGTGTGGATTTATTACAGAGAGAGCATTTGCTCGCCTGTCAAGCTGAACGGAAGATGTTTGTGTTGTAATAAGAAACATGATTCGATTAATAGTGCGTGGAACAAACCAAAGGAGTCAGTTTTGCTTTTGAAATGCCTTTAAAAGTTTTTGATTTCGGAGCATATTACCCCCCAGTGATTGAAATTATAATGTTCTGCTTTTTATAAGATTTGTGTTAGTCTCCATGAACCAGTGATGTGTTTTCTCACCGTATCATCAAACGAGGTCCTGGCACCTGCAATAGTAATAGCGAGCACCAAGGTCATGACGCAGAAAAATACGTAGGTGCCCTGATCTCTTGACTGGTTGGCAGCCACCCCGGTGGCCCAGGCCACCAGCAGCTCCAGGCACAGGGCAAGCACCACCCACCTCAGCTTGTGGCTGTCGCTGTGCAAGGCAGAAGAAAGAGGAACCTTACAAAAAGACAATCAGAAAATACAATGAACCAAACATGAGAGTCGTTTAAGGGTCTACCGAAATCCACTTTAGGTCTGTGATACAAGGATGCAGTATTAACTTGATAATTATAAGTCCATAAGTGATTGATGCGTGACAATTGGGTGGTAAGCAATCACCATTGTCTGCCACGATGGTCCTCTTCAGCCAGCTCAGGTGGTGTCTGCTGCGTGAAAAAGGTGTTGCCCAATAGAAAGATGGTGGCTGCCACTAGGAGGCCAATAGGCACCACCTCTCCCCACATTGCGCCCCCATTAGGGTTGACCCAACAGCTTATAGAAACAGAGAAGGATGGAGAAAAGAATGCAGAATTAGTAAGCATTACTAAGAAATGATGGCTGTATGGTGGCATTGAGGTAAATTATATTGTTGAGCACAAATAAGAAATATGTTGATATTTTGAATTAATCGGAAACAGCAAATGTAAAAAATGGTGAAGAACTAGTGAAAAATAATGCAAGGCATTAAGAAAAAACATCACAGAACGAGTTACCAAGAATAATCTGGTGGCAAGATTACTGTCCTTGCTCTATCTCTTTTGAATGTATCTTTTGGTTTCTCCACAATATGATCTTTGTCATTTTCACTTACTTTCCAACCCTTAAATCGGGATATTGTCGGGAGCCAAATCCTGCCGTGAAGGCTACTACCAAGAGAGGCAGCAATACACCTGCCGCCACCATCACCCAGTTTGATCTCTGTTGTAGGAAAGAATAAACATTACTTTGAAGTTCAGTCAGGGGGTAGTGGTACAATGTTGCAATGATATTCCTATACCATGATATAATCCTGTAGAGAACACACTGTTTTCATATGATACTAGTAAGTCCAGCCTGGTGAAGTGGACTTTGAGTGGTTATATGTATAAGCAAAACTTTGTTTGGCACCAACATTTTATGTTTCGTAAAAAACTTACATGATGTATCAGTTTAATTTGGATTTTTCTGAGCTTAAAAGGCAGCTCGTGAAAATAAGTGTGTTAGAATACAGATTTTACCAGGAAAGGCAGGCACTGCTTTGGGGTCGAACACAGAACCTCCACTTGCCAGATGATCATACTACCTGTTACATCACGGTTACCTCCTGGTGACAACCCTCACATCTCCCTAAGGCCTCCATGGCAAGCCAGTCCGAGGAATGTAAATTGTTTGCTTGATCCTACTCACTACACAATGTTGGGTGAAACGGAAATACACCGAGGCTGGAATAAGCTTGATGTGCTGGCAGGGATTCAACTGCCCCCGTGTCTTGAGGCTGACGCAGGAACTTGGCTCCCAGTTGCTAGTTCTCACAAAAGAACTCTTACAAAGTGGCTCGTTGAAAGATTCAGATTATTATTTACTGACAGAGAGAGAGAGAGAGAGAGAGAGAGAGAGAGAGAGAGAGAGAGAGAGAGAGAGAGAGAGAGAAATCTTACTCTATTGACCTACCATAATTCATGTCAAGGCTGACTGACCTGAAATGGACTCTTTATGTAGATAACCAGCAGGTGGGCGATTGTGAGTGCTTCCAACATCAGAAATGTGAAGGCGCACAAGAAGAGGAAATGAAGAGCCACTGCTACCCCAATGCAGACAGTCTAGTGGAACGATGAAAAAAAAAAAAAAAAATAGGAGGGAGTGAGGGAAATGCTGAGGTCATGAAAGAAAAAAAACAGTTAGTGAGAGGATACTGTATTGGAAACTGAGAGGATAAAAAGAACAGTTGAATGAGGAAGTTGAAGATACAATTTCAAAAGTTGGGGAATGAGAGTGGTATAGACCTATAGGAGTTGTGGTGAAACAAGGAGGAAGAGGATGAAGGAAAAAGATACAGCAGAGGATGAAAATATGGAAAAGTGACTTTTGAATAAAAATTCAGAAAAAAACAGTGGATCACCTGAAGATCCGCCACCCCTGGTTATTTCAAGCCTAACTACATCAAGCCATGGTAGGCTTGGGTAGGTTTGGTTAGCTTAGTTTAAGTTAGGTTAAGTTAGGCTAGGCTTTTGTAGTAACCAAGCCTACCATGGCTTGATGTAGTTAGGCTTGAAATAACCAGGGGTGGCGGATCTTCAGGTGATCCAAAACAGTAAGTGCTTATCAGTAACTTAGAAAACTTTTAAAATTAAACTAAGTATACTCCCTCCATCATGGTATTTTAGGAAGCTGGAATGATCTATTAAGCATGATACTACAAGATGCTGGAGTAATTCCTTCACGATGGCAGTATTCCAGGAAATTTAAATATTTCCCCTATCATGATATTTTATAAAAACAGTGTCAGAATACCATCACTATAAATACTTCATGAAATATTTCCAGTAAAGAAGTTTACTTTCTCTAAGCTTGCAAGGTCTACATATTTGTTTGTACTCTTACCTCACTGTTGGTCTGCACTGAGGTTGGATAAACGATCATCAACACAAGATAGGCCACCATCAGTGCTGACTCGAATCCCAGTTGAGCCACACAGTCCTGGTAGAACATCCTGTGAGAGTTATAGAAATAACAGGTCAATGACTCGTTGGAAACTGATTAATGTTTGACTGATATTTTCCGTACCGGGACCAATTGAATACTCAGGTCAGCGCATGTGGTTCCAATGTACCACGGCGGCTCACTACTTTTGACTTTTACACATTAGCAATACTTTACCTAAGGCAGTGTAGTAGTAAAACCTGTAAAAACAAAACCTACCCTGTAGCGAAGAAGAAGAGCATGGTAATGATACAAGCTGCCACCAGGAGGGAGTTGCACACCAGCTGCAGTGCTTGGTATTGCAGCATTGGTGACATGCCCAAAATCAGCTGTTGGCAGCAGAACAAACGCATTAAAAACATCCTCACATAACACATCAGCTAAATAGTAGAGACTGGTTGCAATCTGTTTTATTTACTCTTATATCTCATTCCTGGATCAAAGGCTAGAATGATTGTTTAAGTCCAAAGCATCCATAGTGCACGTATAATAACTCAGTCCTGGCAAGTGACTACAATGATAAGTCATTGTGAATAACTTACTGGAGAAACAAGTTTTCCTGTGGTGTCATTGGTGGTGAATATTCTGAACTCCTCTGAAGTAACCAGGACGTTGCTGCCCAGGTCTGCCTCCAGCATCAGGGTGTAGCCTGTGTCTGGCTGCAGGTCGTTAATCACCACTGAAAGGAGTGACAGTTGAGAAATTTACATGTAGCTTTCATTTCTCTGCCATCATTGGAGTGAAATATCTCTGTGTGAGTCAGCTTAATGGTCATAAAAGCAGTGATGGGTTGGCGTGTTCTGCTGAAGCTTACAGAACTAACATTGGTGTATATAATGATGTGAAAGAAACAGTAACCATATTATATATTCACTGGTGTGCTTGAGAGAGAGAGAGAGAGAGAGAGAGAGAGAGAGAGAGAGAGAGAGAGAGAGAGAGAGAGAGAGAGAGAGAGAGAGAGAGAGAGAGAGAGAGAGAGAGAGACTGAGGCTGAGACTGACCTGGCTGTGAAGTGGTAGCCATCCACCTGAGGGTGCGCTCATCTGTCTTTTTATAAGTGACAGAAATCTGTTGTGTCAGCCAGCCAGAAGCGTTGGCATTCCATGTTACTGACACTGAAGTGGGTCCCACCTCCGTCTTGATGTTGACAAAGGGATGTGCAACTGGTGATCAAACTACTGTTAGGAACTACCACCACCATCACTCACGTTGTTGCTATTAATACTTTCACACCACCACCACCACCAGTACTGCTGACATTAGTGGCACCACACCATAATCACTACCAATATTGCCATCACTGTCACCATATCACCACTGCCATAATTGTCATTATTCCACTGCTACAAAAGCCACCCCATCAGCTGAAACCGTAACTACCAGCTGATAACTAATGAAGAGAAGATTTCTAATGTTGAAAAGTAAGGCTAATGAGTTTGTATATAGTATGTATATGTTTCTGCACGTTTCATGGTATCCGACCTTCCACACTCCGTTTACTCAGTTGATGAATCTATCATCTCACCAAAAGCTCTGTAGCTGCAAGCAGCGAGATGGACTATCTTGCAGTCCTCTTGCACCACTCCTCGTGCTTCCCGAGACACAACCAAGCAGTTTGAGGATTCCTGGGACTCGTTGGTCTTTGTTTCAATCCACTGTATATCATCAACTGTTGTTCCCAGAAACGAATCGCCTGTCAAGATAAAGTAACGGTGAAATGTGTACATTTTAGTTGGTCTCAAAGGAAGAGTGGCTAGAGTAGGTAGTAATTGGTCATTTTGTTAAGTGGACGCACCTGCAGCTCGTATCCTGCTTGATGAAGGCTGCACCCACAGGTCATCACCAACATCCATGGCCATCTGCAACACTTGCAATACCTCTTTGGGCAAGTTGATGGTGATCATGGACGCATTCTGCTGCTGGCAGTCCCTCACTGCCTGCTCAACATTTGCTGGTGCTTTCGTGGTCACAAAGCATGACACATCAACCTGACATCCCTCGCATGCACATGGCGGGTCTGTCAACACACCCAAAACACATACTCCTTTATCATCTCGTCTTTTGATATAGTACTTCCATTTAATGTTAACATAATCAAACAAATGCTTATTCGCAATCCAGTCCTTTTCTTTAATGTTCTTTGAAACCGCAACTCTCTCTCTCTCTCTCTCTCTCTCTCTCTCTCTCTCTCTCTCTCTCTCTCTCTCTCTCTCTCTCTCTCTCTCTCTCTCTCTCTCTCTCTCTCTCTCTCTCTCTCTCTCCTACTCATCATTTCTAGTTACTTACATGCCAGCAATGTGAGTGCCTCCCAACGCCTCAAAGGTTGCACCTCTCGCACACTCACAGTATAGTTGACACCCAACTGGATGCCACCAAAGCGCACGCCCGAGGCAGGCACTCTCATCTGTGCCACGACAGAATAAGGATCGGTGCTAGCCAGTCTCATACTGACTTCTTCTTTATCACCAAATTCTGACACCTGCGGAACATATATTTTTGTATGTAGTACTTCTCTGAAAGCACTAGAGATACTCTTTTGCTTTTATACTTTTGGTTATTTAAATTCTTTAATTTTGCCTCATCAAATGCTGCAGATAAGATAATTTTTAATCGTACCGCCACCACAGCCACTTACCTTGAGGGCATACATTATATTGACGAATCCCGCGCTGTCCACCCTCACCAGCAATGGATTCTCAGGAACTGGGGATTAATCAATGCTAGATTAGGGATTTTTATTTAGAAATATGGAAGTAGTTTATGCATCAAGGAAATATGTGTAGTTTTCTTTTATCTATGTCTAATCTACTTTTCCCTCTTTCCCTGCGTACAAGTGCGGATGTAGGTGATGGCTGCCCCGCTGGTATAGTTAAGTTGTGTGAAGGAAGGTGACACAATCACTTGGTACTCTGTGAAAGGCTCCATGTCATCTTGTTGATGCTCTCTCGCCTCCACATCGAGGTTAGATGTCAGGCATCTGTAAGATAATGTGATGAGGAGGTTCATATCGGAAAATTTGATTGAATGAGCTAGCTTTATGAAAGATTAGATGCAAGACTGGATGAAGTTTTCCAATAGCGAAAGCAGAATTGTTTGTGAGTAATGATGACTGAACTTACGTTTCAGAAGCATTTCCGGAATCTGTGACGATGTTCTCAAGATTCCTAAAGGGACAGTAAGAGATAGTGAAAGAGGTGGGCATCCAAAAGTTGGGTTCATAGGTCCACGTGACTCCTCCCTCGGTGATGTTGGCTGAGGCTCTCTCCAGCGACGCCACTCTCCCCATCAAACCTTTGCCGAGGAAGGGAAAGTGAGATGCAGGCGATGTGGAGTGTGTGTGTGTGTGTGTGTGTGTGTGTGTGTGTGTAAGACATAAATAGAGGAGTGGGACGGAAAAATCTAAAATAATATAGATAGTTAACAAATTGAAGGTCTCATCTAGGAATGTGGCATTATCGAATTATGGTGTGGCAAATAAGTTGGGCGATAGTGGGGTTTGTGTCAAAATGAAGGTTGTGCGGTAATCACCATTTGGTCGATACTCGCAGATGGCTGGTAGGAGGGCGTTACACGCTTCCCCGACCCAGCTGTACTGGTTCGTGTTCCAGGCTGCCTTGATGCAGCACGTGGTATTGGACAGCTGGCTGGCAGGGTTGTACACTCTCCAGATATCTCTCCACACAGACCCGTCGCTCCACCTTCTTCCTGTCAGAGATAAGAGGAATCTTCTTCTTGTATGTACTGAGATGTATGAGAGGAATGGACTCGGAGGAAGAGATGATGAGTGACACATTATTCTGTGAAAGTGAAGATAATTGTTCTCTGCTGGTATAGTGATTCTGCGGCAGCCAAGCCTTACCTGTGTAGGTCTGGCACAGGTTCAGTCCTAGCCAGAAATTGTTGGGTTGCCGGGTAGGGTCTCTAGTAAGAGATCTCACAAGCAGAGCTTCCTCTTGCCGTGTGGACAAGGAAACTAAGTTACCATCTCCTCTCCTGCACCTCTCCTCTTGCTGTGCCCATCCTGCGCGGCCGTCTGTCACCACATGCACCACATCCTGTCCGTCTACTCGCACGATGTGGAGAGGTAGATCTGTAATGAGGTGCCGAAAGATGAAGAGTGTAAGGAAAATATGCATTGAAGTTTATTGACTTAATGTTATAGAAGTAAGAAATGATAAACAGTATGCAAAAAGAAAGGCATCTAGGTAGATTCTTTGAGTACACATGCAACGTATACCTGTAAGGGTGCTCCTTGTGCCGCACTCCAAGGAGATGCTGCCGAAGCTGCACATGAGGCTGATTGTGTAGAGTGTTTGTAAGCTGAGCTGTGTCATGAACACACGCATCACCTGCTCGCCCGGCGCGCTGCCTTCGCCTTGCTGCACCGTTTCGCTCGCTTGCTCTAAAACATCACAGAAGAAGAATGCTTACTGTTAAATAAAAAAGAAGAGGAAAAACATCCACCTTCAGCCCAGAGTATTGACAGTGCTAGCAATAAACGATTCAATAAGATTACAATATATATATATATATATATATATATATATATATATATATATATATATATATATATATATATATATATATATATATATATATATATTTTACCATTGGGGTATGAGATGTTTATGGTGTAAGTGACAGCAGTAACAACAGTGCCTGTCAGTGGTGGCAATGTAGGGACACTAGTTGTGGGGGCTGGAGATCCCGGCGCCGGGAGCGGGATGTTGGGCATCAGTGACGGTGTTTGCTGTGGTAAAGTGGTGGGTTGAGGCGTTGGAGGTGTGAGAACTGCTTCTGTGGGTGAAACATTGGTCATCAAAGAGGGAGCCTCAGTCGTTGCACTTGCATTGTCATTTGCACGTACAGGTGTCTGGGTACCTTGAGTAGTTGGTGCGGTGACTGAATTGTCCGTGGCTTGAGGAATGCTTGTGGTAGAGGTGGTGTCTGTGGCCTGGGGAACACGCGTGGATGTGGTGGCGGTGGTGGTGGTGGTATCCGAGGCTTGGGGAACACCTGCAGTGGTGTCCGTGGCTTGAGGAGTGTCTGTGGTCTGGGTCAACTGTGTGGTTTGAATCACTTGTGTAGTTTCCGTTGGTTGTGGCGCAGCAGTCATCGTGGGCTGTGCTGCTCTCTCTGATGTCATATCACACACCTGGGCTGACAGCCAGGTGAGCTTCAGTGTACCATTCCACAGCACTTCAGCGGACAAACTCACGTCAGCGAGGAAGGCGCCATAGCCTGTGGTTTGTCTCGCGCCCTCCACGTTCTCCCATGAAACTGTTCAATAGTGGAGGGAGAGATAAATGAATAAACACACACACACACACACACACACACACACACACACACACACACACACACACACACACACACACACACATTTTACAATAATAAAACTTACTTGTGTGCAAGTTGTAAGAAAATTCAGCCAGTTTTTGGGAATCTGACATGGGACAGAAGGTGACAATGTAGGAGTTACCGGCTGTCACTCCAGTCACGCGACCCCTCACGTCCTGTTCATAAGGGAATTTGTTATTATTATTATAATAATAATAATAATAATAATAATAATAATAATAATAATAATAATAATTATTATTATTATTATTATTATTATTATTATTATTATTATTATTATTATTATTATTATTATTATTATTGTTATTATTATTATTATTATTATTATTATTATTATTATTATTATTATTATTATTATTGTTGTTACTACTACTACTACTACTACTACTACTACTACTACTACTACTACTACTACTACTACTACTACTACTACTACTACTACTACTACTGTTATTATTATTGTTATAGTTATTATTATTATTATTATTATTATTATTATTATTATTATTATTATTATTATTATTATTATAAAACGTTTCAGTATTTGTAATTTGTTTTGAAAAGTAAAATTTTCCAGGATTGCTGAAAGTGAAATTACTTATTCTATTAGCAGTCAAGGGGTTAAAAAAAGACCTCTTCCTTCTCTCCCTCTCTGCCTGCCAACTGTAGCATATCACCTGGCCGGTGAGGCTCCTCTGGTCAATCTGTGTGCCGTCCCGTGAGAACAACAGCAGGTCGAGGCGGCGGGTCACCCAGCCACTGGTATTCATGGCCCACGTGAGTTCCACCTCGCCGTCTCGCGCCACACAAGCACGTGCCACAGTTGGTCTCCGGAACAGCACTAGTGAGTTCCAGGAAGGAGAAGAGAGGTTAGTAATAGTTACTTTGGTTGTCAACAATAATATTAGTGAATAGAAGTTAATGTGTATACACCAACATGGTCTCACTTGAATGCTCACCCTGGTCTTCCTTGATGCAAGTGTCGCAGGAGTCGAGGACAGCGGTGAGGGCGGCAGTGCCACACCCAATCTGGCGGCCCTGATGCACGCACACCAGCGTCGCCGAGTACCTGCTCACATCATGCAATCAACTTAGACGTATCAGGTAAAGTACATCAAGAAATTGCTCAGTGATAAGGATCAATAAATGCATTGAAGCTTTGTGTGAGAATGAATGGCGTGCTTGCGGCTCCTGGACATATTTTGTTACAGATTACGAATATTGATATGATAAAATGTGCCTCTTCCTATGGGCAAAAAGAAAAAGGGAAAACCAAGTGTGACTCACGTGGCACCCCACAATGGTAGCGGCAACACATAGCGCAGAGCCTTCACACTCGCCTCCCACACCATGTCCGACTCTCCGCCTCCAGTCCTCGACACGCTCACCTGCAGGAGGTGTCAAGGAAAGAAAATGAGTGATAGACTTTCTTAATGGATGGGATGTCATGCGAATGACACAAACATAATGCATACGTAAATAAATGAAAATAAAGTCCTTGTTTACCTGTCCCGTAAACGATAAAGCAAAACTGACCTGATATTCAGTGGTGGTGAGGGTAAAGGGCGCAAGGGAACCACCCACTGTGGGCAGCTGTACCGCTGGCGGTCGCCACGACATTACCACAAAACCACTTCTCTCTGCCGTCAGTGCCATCCCACTGTCGGGCACTATGTCTGGGGAGAACATGTGGGAATTGATGAAGGTGGAGAGAGAAATCTAATGCGACAACGTCATTGGCTACTTGGAAATTACCAGTTTCATTCTTACTGTAAGTGATAATTTTGTGGTCGGTATCCATTCAGGTTGCACAGGTTGCTATCTACCTATTGGACATCCAAGTATTTCCAGGCGAAGACATTTAGTGTCATTGCCGATGGAGAGGACATCAGTCCTAAACTGCAGGCGGAGATACCGCGCCAGGACCAGAGATCCCAAGGGATGCACCTGAGTAACTTCCGCTTCCTCATATTCATCCCTGGCATAGAACTGCAATGATGGGTAAAACATATCAGGACGTTAAGGGTGAAGCAGCAGGGAACGCTGTGCTCATAATATACAGACGTGTAACCCACTCATGAGAAGCATATTGATATATTATATCATATATGATCATAACCAATTGTTTTATGACACAATGATAATAGGAAATATGGATAGACGAACAATATTTTCTTCCTCCACTAAATCTTGCTGTAGTGCATGATTATTGACATTTGAAAATATTTCACGCACTTTGCTTAAGAAGTTATTTTTCCTCTTTACATAGGATAACTAAGAAAAACAATAATAAAAGAAAAAGAGTTTTGTTGATTCAAGCACTCTAAGTCAGCGTTAAAGGATTACGTTGTCTCCGCAGCAGATACCCCAAGGGCCTGCGATGTCCACCGTGCTGTTGAGAATCCAGAATCCAATGGCGTAGTGGTAGGTGATGGGGTAGAGGGAGGCGGGCGGCCCCTGCACCATCACTCCTGTCATCAATAACCATTTATTAATACTCAAGGAAGTAATAAAGCAATTGTTATATATATATATATATATATATAGATATATATAGATATATATATTATATATAGATTAATATATATATCATCTATATATATAATCTATATATATATATATATATATATATATATATATGATTTTTGTGTAAGTAAACAGTTTTCATGGCAGACGTCCTCATTATAATTGCGGTTGATGGTTCGAAAATTGGTGTAAGCATCACCCATATATGTACATTTACATGAAAAGAAATGCTTATCAGTCTCATCACTTGCAGCTAGCGTGAACAACATGACCTTTGTGGCTTAACTCATAGTAATCTTTTAAAACCGAAGAATTTAGATAGGAGAATGTCATTTGCATGGACCAGGTTGATAAATAATGTGGTGGCTCACCTGACACCAGCCTCGTCGTGCCCAGATCCACAGTAAGGGTTATGATGGGTCCATCGCTCATAGTGAAGCACCATGCCCCATCACCTCCTAGCCTCACTCGCTCGGGGAAGCTGCCCGCCACTGAGGAACTAGGAACAATTCATTCTTGCAGTCATTTGTAAGCTACAGTTTTCTTTTCAAAACCAACTGAATTTTTGACCCGTGAAGTGGCGACGTTGTTGTAATTTAGCGTGTCAGGATGGTGACAATGCTTCTGAAGTGTCGGTGAAGAGTAAAGATGTGTGTGGCGTGACTGAAGTGTGAAGATGGTGACAGTGTGGATGTGTTAGTAAAGATGATGATGATGTTTGGATAGAGATGATGTACGAATATTTGGTTCGTGTGTATGTACTATGTATGTACCATGTGTGCATGACAGGAGAGAGAGAGAGAGAGAGAGAGAGAGAGAGAGAGAGAGAGAGAGAGAGAGAGAGAGAGAGAGAGAGAGAGAGAGAGAGAGAGAGAGAGAGAGAGACTGACTGACTGACTGACTGACTGACTTACGTGATGTTGGCGTCAGGGATGGTGCCATCCTGGAGGCCCATGGGCGTATCACATCTGTTGGCTGATAAGAAGCAAGACTTTACTGAAAGGAAGATGATGAGCTAAAGTTGGGAAAAAAACTAACAAACCTCACAGTTCCCTCGCTTTTCTCAGGCGTTGTTACTAAATTAACTCTATAGGAAAACCAGCAACCATGGCACATAAATAGGAGTCATACCGGCGCTGCTGCTGATTCGTAGTCGTTTGGTACAGAGGCAGATGGTATTCAGGTGGAAGAGACATTGGCCTGAGTGCATATAAGCCTCAGGACATTTGGTGCTCGAGACACTTGATATACACACCACTCAAGTCCCTAAAATGTTTCTAGGCCAGTGATTCTCAGATCTCCGCGACTATACTTCAAGTGCGCCGCGTATTTTTTATGGATACGATACACCACACAAACTGTAGTCCAAGATAGATTAGAAGTGCGCCACTAAGCAATAAGTTTAAAAATTTCTCTTCTAGATTTAGACATCTAAACTATTGTAGTTCATGAAGGCAGCATGTGAACTCTCCACATAATTTATGATACAATGTTCATCATCCACCTACATATTCAACCATATCCACCTGTTCATTTAACCACCCTCCAATCTACTTATCCACCTATCTATCCAGACACTGACTCCCACGGATCCATCCATTCATCGAAACATCCACGCACCCAATTATCTTTTACTCGTTAACCAGCCTCTATGACAAACAATAGTTAAATTTAGCGTAAAAATAGTTAAATGGTTCTATCAGCTTCAGATCTTCACTTGGTAATGCAACTCTACCCATCTCCAGTGTTTTAGGGACTAGAGAGAACTCTGAAGATGAGCTCACCAAATGGTCCAATAAGTCATGATCGATTTAGCAATACCTGGTCTTCTCTCCGCTACTGCATGAACGCTTCAACGTCAGGTCATTTTTGGGTGTCTTCCAGGCTGCCCTATCACTAGACTGCACAAGAAGCAGCAATGTATAGTCAGATGGACTTGAATCAATAAATTTGGCGCCATGTATTGGCTGGCTGTATTTATGTACACTCGCAAGCTTGTATTTTTAGTCAAGCAGAAATGAGGAACTATGAATACAGTTCTTTATTGACGAAAAACGAAAATTATTTAGTTAACCAAAAATGACGAACACACACACACACACATACACACACACACACACACACACACACACACACACACACACACACACACACACACACACTTTTCATCTTATCAACTCCTCTCCTCTGACAGACAGTCTTCAGCCTCTCTCTTTCTCATCGCCGGAATATTACATCTCTTACTATCTTCTATAGCTATTTTCATACTAACTGCTTTATTGATCTTGCTAACTGCATTCCTCCCTTCCTCCTGCGGCCACACTGCACGTGACTTTCTTCTTAGTCTCATCGTTATTTCGTCTAATTCTTTAATGCAATAGTTAACCAGTACTCTCAATCATTCATTCCTTTCTCTAGTAGACTCTGGAACTCCCTACCTGCCTGTATATTTCCAACTTCTATATTTTGTCTTTTTATAGGAGGAGGGTACCCTTTCAAGACATTTGTGCCTGTCTTTTGGCTAATTCTTTTGGACGTGTAAGGGGACTTGCAAATTAGTGGGCTTTTTATTTTATTGCTTTGGTTGCCCACTCACATAAGAAATGACCATACACATTCGTATTCTCTCTCTCTCTCTCTCTCTCTCTCTCTCTCTCTCTCTCTCTCTCTCTCTCTCTCTCTCTCTCTCTCTCTCTCTCTCTCTCTCTCTCTCTCTCTCTCATTTATTCTTAAAAGATCCATAATTCTGCACATGATACTTAATCGTTTACATTTTACATTGCCATAATTCTGTGGAGTGATGCAGCACTGCTTTAGTTCAAATATTAAGGGCACATGCTTACATATTGTAGCAACACCGTTCGCTATATGTAACTGATACTGGTCTCTACATATGTCTTAACGTGTGATAATATTTCGCCAGAACTTGTTGCCCTACTAATAGTGCCGAATGGTACCTTAAATAAGAGTAAAATTTCCTTTGAATGTTGTATTTGTAGATACAAGAACACAAAAGGAGAAAAGAAATACCATTATTCTCAATACTTACACTTTCCTTCACGAGTGTTCTGTCCCTGGCTTAACAACACGCCGCACAGCACGACACCCACCACGAGTCCATTATCGACGCTCCCACACTCAATACAACCCCGTCCTTCTCCTTCCCTCCTCTTATCGCTACCCTTTCCTATCCCTCAGGTGTACTACTTATACTCCCACTTCATTTCCTATCCTACCTCCCTCCACCCACGACCCCCTCTTGCTAAAACTGCACCAATACTTACACATAAACACGTGTTAACAGCGCGACAAATGGTTCGAATACAACATTTGTTACACGGAATGTCATAAATGAAATACTCAGAGAAGAAAGAAAGGTAAAGTGGAGCGGTTTCTGTTTGGTCACGAGATATATGGTGGTCGATACTTGACACAACCACATGTTAATACGGACGAGAATAGTTTACTTCGGCAGTTGTTGTTTGGCAAGTAAAATGACGGTGGTGGCGCTATTAAGGGTGATAATGGCTCCAGAGAGAGAGAGAGAGAGAGAGAGAGAGAGAGAGAGAGAGAGAGAGAGAGAGAGAGAGAGAGAGAGAGAGAGAGAGAGAGAACGGTTACACGTGGTCGGTAATTTTCTTTCCTCGTGTCATGTCTTTTTTTCCTCCTATATTATTTCAAGTAGCGAGCAGTGATTGTCTTCCCGCCATCGACTTGATAGAAAGACATGACGTATTACCTGAGGGAATACTTGATGACAGGTGGCCTGATTACATACAGGTGTCTGGGTTACGGCCATGCTACCTGTTTTTCTGTTTCTCTGTTACAGCCATTATCATACTTTTTTTTATCACGTCCTGACAATGAATTATGACATTTTTTTTTATGTATACTTCCTCATGTATGTCAATAGATAACCTACGTAATATTTCTATGCATATTATGAATAGTAGTTTAGATAAGATACCTCCACCATCAGGAGACAGAGGCGGTGAATCAGCCCAGCCCATCCCTCTGAATGGGGAGGATAATTGTTGTAGCCTTAGATCGAGTGTGAGTGTCCGACCAATAAATACAATGTTGTGCTGATGTAGCCGCTTTTTAACTGATGGCAAACTTGCTTCATGTACTGTAAGGAACTGTGGCCAAAAAATACAAGATGGAAGGGAAAAGATTCACTGAAGTTACTACATCATTCCGTAAAAAAATAAACAAAAGGATTATCCACGATTAATGAAATGCCTTGAAATTTTCCTTTTTAAAGAGTTAAAGGTAATGGGAATACAGAGGCAGGCAGGTAGTTCCAGGGATCCCATTGTGGTGGATGGATGTGAAATGATTATTATTAAAGACTGGTAATCGAATCATCACAGCAACTCAGTCGCTCTTAATATACTCTTTATTAATGGGACAGTTGCCATCAGTTGTCGTTCAGTGATAGTTCCCAGAAAGCTTTGCTACATAAATGTTACACATGTTTTCCTAAATGGATTATTGCAAGAATGTAAGACTTCCTTGTTAAAATCTTATGAAGCATGTTGTATGTAAAAGATGAATCGGCAAATCACCTAGTAAGTACCTAGTTATTGTCTCTCCTTCCGGACACTTGGTTTGCCCATAGTGTTGGTGGATTATGCAGCCGCAGCCTCGAGAATGCAGGCACAGTTTCTTAGTTGCTCATGTTTTATTCTCTCTCTCTCTCTCTCTCTCTCTCTCTCTCTCTCTCTCTCTGTGTGTGTGTGAGTGTAATTCGCTGTCGTGGTCGCCTGCTGGTCACCCAGCCAGCCTTTTCCCTAGGGAGCGAGCTCAGAGCTCATAGACCGATCTTCGGGTAGGGCTAAAACCACATCACACACTACACACCGGGACAGCGAGGCCACAACCCCTCGAGTTACATCCCGTACCTACTTGCTGCTGCTAGGTGAACAGGGGCTAGATACACATTTGCCTCGCCGCTCCCGGGACTCGAACCCGGGCCCCCTCGGTTGTGAGCGGAGCGTGCTAACCACTACACTACGCGGTGTGTGTGTGTGTGTGTGTGTGTGTGTTCTAGAGGGGGTGCGTATATAATCTGGACCCATTACCATCAGTTGTTGAACATTACATGAGGGTACTAATTTATTATTCATCGGGAATTAATCAATTCAGATTGAGGGTGAGGGAAGGCGCGGCAGGCCCATCCATGGTGTGTCGCGCGGCACTCGTACTGTCGTGTTCGGTGAGGTCACCACTCAGTGACTCACCGCGCCGCCATTACAGAAGACTGCCAGGCTCTGCATTTATAAGACTAACTCATCGTTATCAGCATATCATATTCTTCTTAATGTTGATGCTTGTGACAGTCATATCGTTTACGCATAATGTTCAGACTGCAAATGCCTCAAGGAAATAGTTGGGGCCGGATGGCATATGTTGGTAAAGGCGGCTCCTCTTGAGTCTCCGGTGCTGGAGGCCCGGGTTCGAATCCTTGCCAAATCTATTTGTCCAGTTGGAAATGTAGCGCTCTCCTGTTAACCCTAGTGGTGCCTTATGGCCTAAGCTGTTGCGGCACCTAATGGAATCATTTCCATTTCAAGGAAATAGTTTGCTTATCCCCGCGAATGAACCTTTACAAGTGAACCATATTATTTAACTTTTGGTATGAGCAAGAGTACAGGAGTGCGGCAACAATTGTGAGCTTTACGTTGCCTTGGTTACTTAAGACAATATCAATATGAAAAGCTTAGATAAAAAAAGTGAGGCAAAATAAGTGATAATATGTATGCAAACATTTTTCAAAGAAATAGGGTGTAGGAATTTTAAAGTTGTTAGAGTGGCTACCTTATGTTGCCTGTCAGGGATGTTTTGTTTTGGAAGATTTACAGCCCTTGGATCGTTAACAGCAGTGCGACACTTGCTGCTCACAATGATGGGTAAAAAAACGATGTTACAGAGCAAGAATTTAAAGTACAGACACGAAGAGGACTCCACTAATTGAGCATTCATTTTGTTGTCAATGGTATTTTTTTTAATATTTTGAAACTGCACGGCGTGAAGTTTAAGAACTCATATAGTAGCAGTTAAAAGATTAAGAAATAATTTCATTTTTATCATGCATTTGTCATTAGAAAAGAATTTTCCACTCGTATATATGCCGAAAATTACCAGGAATAGTGACATTCTTTCTTAACGCGCAGACATTGTTTCTTATCACGCATGTCATTATGATTGTTGGTCACGGCCATAGATGAACGTGAAGCTCCCACCTTATTTTTTTTGGTTCTCACACGTCGCCCACTCAGTGAAAGTTCCTTGAATATGAATTTGAGGGTTTTGCCATTATTTGTTTGGCGCCGTGTGTGACGTTCCTCTTCTGAAAAGTTGCGAGGTAATGAATGTTTTGACAGGCTGCTGATATTTGTGTGAACCGGTGGACAATGGTCCTGAGTTTACCAACACAAATTGAATTGCATCCAAATATTTGATAACGTTTAGGTTGGGATCCGAGTCACCATTGACCACTGCTTCACCGTGCAAACCTCGACATAATCCAGCGGCCGAAATTACAGAGGTACCGCAACCATGCAGACCTGGGAACCAATATCTCCCTCCGGCATATTTGATCAAGAACTCAATGTACTCCCAGCAGCTGTGTGGCATATTGAAGCTCAGTATGCCCTCCCCTGAAAATCGAGTTACATAATAATGTTGTTGTTCAAGAACGTAATATTTTGCTGGCTTTGCACGAGTCTGCTGCAGCGCGGAATGACTCCACTGCAGTTGTTGGACATGATCACGATTTTTTATGTTTTTTCAATTACAGTGAAAAAACTCAAATAAATGTTAATTGCTAGAACAATGAAGATGGGGATAGAGGGTGAAGGATGGGGAGACGATGAATTATTGAAAGAACAACAAATCATATTTAATACCACTTTTGTTGCATAAAAGTCTGAACACAATCCACCAAGAATGTCTTTCTGGGCATTGTGTTTCGCTTTGCTTTCAATAATAAACTGTCCTTGATTATATTGCTGCAATTTCTGGGTTGCTTTGCCCGACTGAAGTTTGTGCCTTGTATTGCCTCCCACCAGCGTTGTTGAGTTGTTTTCGTCACCGTTAAGTTGCTTCCGAGAAGGTGCTTCTTTGTCCATTCCAGGTAAGGTTGCGTCATGATGGAACGCGCCTGGAATGAGACCATTTTGTCGAACAAGGGTAGCGTGAGTCAGGGCCAGCCGGGACAGATGGGACAGGGGCGGGTGGTGGGTGGATGGGAGGGAGGAAGGAAGGAGGAAGGGAGATTTTCTTATGAAGTTAGTAGGTAAATAGGTTACAGTGGTGGTGGACTTGTTATTATTATCATTTTAATATTATTATTATTATTATTATTATTATTATTATTATTATTATTATTATTATTATTATTATTGGTTGTCGTTGCTGTTGTTGATGATGATGATTTCTTTTTTGCCCCCTACTAACCAAGCGGAGATATATGATAATACGGCACGGCTTGTCTTCATCACCAAACCAATCCCTTTCCCCTTGGTGGTGGGGTGAGTGAGGTGGGACAGGTG
>CM035194.1:31014267-31038734 GCA_020233015.1 Callinectes sapidus
AGTTATTTCACTGTTATTGGCAATTGTCACTATCATTCAAATTTCACCCTAACTTCATCATTTGTCACTCTTGTCGTATTGCCATTAATTTTTTAACTAATTCAGTATCATACAGCTTGTCACTCACTATTACTTGTTGTTCACCATGACTACTTGACAATATATTACTCACTTAGCTATTTCTTCATCACTTATCACCATACCATTCACTATCAATCAGTTCTATTACGCATTTCTCACCACCATCTCTTACTGGCCCCTCACCATCTACCATCACTATTATTCATCTATCACCATTACATCACTATCTTCCTCCCCTTCCCCCTACAGCTACGTGAACTGGTGAAAGGACAAAGGATGGAGAGGAACATTCATTGTGACCCCCAATATAAAGACTACCACTGGTACCTGGGACCCCAAGGAGAGGCAGCAGTACACACACACTCGCCCTAGACCCTACCTTGGCCTCGGGATACTGCCATAGGTGGGTGGATTTGTTTTTTTCTTTTTTCACTCATTTGTTTGTTTCCCTTTGTTATTTATTTATATTTTTTTCCCTTAATTTTTAGTTAGGTACTTTATATTTCTACATCCACTCCCTTCCCTCTCCACTTCTTTCACCTATTAGCACACTTTATATTTCTACATCCACTCCCTTCCCTCTCCACTTCTTTCACCTACTAGCACACAACAATCTCTTAAATCACCTGGAAACACCTGCAAAACACTTGATAGTGCCTTGCATATGCAGAGCAGGAGGGGGCGGAGGTTGGCAAGGCAGTGGCGGCACGACTCATGGCCACTCACCTGGGCTGGCAGGTCGGGGTGCCAGGGATGGTGTGGTGGTGTGGTGTGATGTGATGTGGTAGCCATGGTGGGGATGATGGCCAGATAGGGAGGACCATATGTCACACTGGTCCACCCTCAACACTGCATTACCAACCGGCACTGCATTGAGTTGCGTTGGGTGTAGTGTGTCATAGCAAGTTCATTTTATGTTGCTAGTTGATTTAGGAAGTCGCTTTACGTCAGTATGATGTTTGGTTAAGAAATAGGTAGGTTTTTCATGGGTATCAATTTTATTTAGTTCTTATCACAATACACTCATTCAATTGTTAATAATGCTCCTCCCTCCTCCAACAATCCCAGCATCATTGTAAATCCTCACCACCTTTCACCACCAATAAACCAGAGAAGCTAACCCATTTCTCTTGCACCATCACTTACCCTTCCCCACCTCACCTCGCCTCAACTCTCCTCTCCATCCTTACCATACCCTCATCTCAACAACTTCCTCCTTTCCAGCACCTCTAATTCATCTCCCCCATTCCAGATAGCTGCTGCTGAGGTAATATGAAATGAACCACACCAAGCCTGAGTCTCTGCTAGTGTGGTGCCAAGACCTGCTGCCAGAGGAGATGGTGGAACGCATCACAATGACATACAACGCATTTACGTCTGGTGGAATGTAGGATGGACGGAGAGCACCAGCCTCCCCTGACCTAGTATATGTGGTGAGTGTTGGGGTAGATTAGTTTGGTTAGTTGAGTTTGTGTTTGCATTGTGGTGGGAAGGGTTTCTTTAATGTTAGGAGAGTGTTGATCTGGTGAGAATAGAAGTGAGAGAAAACATCTTAAAATAGTAAAAGGAGGTGGAGGGAGTCTTAATGTGAGAGTAGAAGTAAGAGGTGGTCTAGTGAGAGGAAGGAAAGGAGAAGGAAGTCTTGGAGTGAGATTAAGTGTCTGCTGGACTTGGGAGGGAGAAAAGTAAAATAGCAGTGATAGGAGGTGGAGGAAATCTTGTGTAAGTAGAATAGGAGCAATAGCTGAAAGGAGGAGGAAGAGAAGGTTTTTTTAGCTTAGTGTGAGAAGAGGGAGTATAGAAGAGAAAGAGATAGGAAATAATAATCTAATAGTTATGAAATACTCGTTCTAATCTATATATGACCTGATGTGTGTATGTGGCATTGCAGGTTCTTCCCAGGGCCAGATGGAGGTGCTGGCAACATCCATCCATTCACCAGGGGATTCTTCCTTACCTCTCATCCAGTAGTGGTGGTAGTAGTAATGAAATTGGTGATTGTAGTAATGATGGTGGTGGTAGTAGTAGTAATTAAGGTGGTGGTAGTAGTAGTAATTAAGGTGGTGGTAGCAGTAGTGGTGACACATATTAGAGAAATGCTCTCACTCTCTCTCTCACACTCTCTTTAACTCACTCACTCTCACTCTCTCACTCTCACTCACTCTCTCTTACTCTCACTCACTCACACTCTCTTACTCTCTCTCACTCACTCACTCACTCACTCACTCTCTCTCTTATTCACACTCTCTCTCTCTCTCTCTCTCTCTCTCTCTCTCTCTCTCTCTCTCTCTCAGCCCAGACCCACAGTATGTCCCCCCACAGTATGTTGACGTACCCCACAGTCACTCCCTAAATGTAATCCCCCTTCACCATCTCTCTCACCCACCTATAGCCCACAGACTCTAGTATATTGATAAACCCCACGGTCACTGACTAAATGTAATGCCCCCTTCTCTCCCACCTACAGTATGTTGACGAACCCCAAAGTCACTCACCACAGCCCCTCTCTAAATGTAATCTCTCTCACACCCATAACCCACAGACCCACAGTCACTCACCTCACATCCATAACCCACAGTATATTGATGAACACCACAGTCACTCACATCACATCCATAACCCACAGACCCACAGTATATTGATGAATCCCACAGCCCTTCAACACTCATTCACTCTCTAACTCTCCCTTATAGAGTGAGTGTGGCATCAGCAGACCCACTGAGTACCGAGTGGTGTGTGATGACAACCAGCTGTGTGTCTCCTGGAGCTGCATGCGCATCTCTGCATTGTGTCAGCTCTTCCTCCATTGACTGCCTATGCTTGCCAGGCTCTCTCTCCCTGCGCTGCTTGCCATGCTGCAACATTGTAAAGACTTGTGAATTAAATGTCATAACAATTAATTGGTTCTTTGTCCAATTCCTAAATATTGGTGGTCTGGAAAAGGAAATGATAGTTTGGCCTACAGTTTCTCAATACATTAATCTGGAAAAAAAGGAAAATGAGGAAAAGTTAAAGCCCTGCAGCCATTTCAATAAAGAGGTTTCCTGTTTCATATACAATCTCAAAACATTCTTTGGTCTGATAAACAAAATTGACACCTATTGACAATTGAGGCAATGGCTTAATCATGGAGCTGTACTGGATGACCAAACTCTAAGGCATAAAAATCTGTAAAATTAAATAAATAGGTATATAAATAAATCAATAAATAACATTGGTGGGATTAGTAATATTGGTTTACCATGACATGGCATGTGTTACCAAAAAATGTTATATAGACTATGACTTACTAAAGCTTGGCAGTTGAAGAGGTACTTGTACTAGGATACATTTCAGCCACATCCACACAATCCTGTGGAGGCATCTGTACCTCGGCTGAAAAAGAAAGAGATGCAACTGCACTGACATACACAATAAATATATGTTTATCCAGGCAAACATTCCTCCATTTGATTAATATGAGTGATCAATATATTGATATTTACTTCACTACGATAAATTTGATATCTTTGTATACCCAAACATTTGAGACAATATTACACCATATATACTCAATAATGAACTCCAAGTCTCAAAAAATCTTACCTCCAGTATTTAGGTGTGCCTTGATATCCACAAGACAGTGTGCAAAATCAAACTGGGTCATGATGAAAAAAGTTTGAAGTCCTAGTCTGCAGGTTCCGCAGTGGGAAGTCTTCATGCTAAGGTGATGAGATATGGAGACAGTCTGTGTGATGAAACAAACGAAACTCCAAGCTTGAGTAAGTTGAGTTACCAATGAGTGGCTTACCCACTCAGTCTGAGGGAAGCTAGTGTGAAGACAGGGTTGCATTTTCCTTTTCTTGTTTCCAGCTTCATTGGTGAGAAATATGAAATGTACAAAAGAAAGTTTCCTGATCACTTATTAACCAAGCTAAAAGATTTCTTTGCATCTCTCTTTGACTGCATTCTGTTAAAGGATGAACTTGTAAACTATTCATCTCCTGAATTTGCAGACAAAAATGTGCATGAATTAGAGGAATTCATTACAAAAAAAGGACTTCGTTCTGGTTCTCAGGAAGCATTCCTGTGGGCTGAGTTAATAGTAACCATACCAAGTAATGTAGCTTCAGTGCCATGCTGTTTGGAAGTGAGTAAGGCATGTGTCATTACATAGTGCCACTTGCTTAGTACATGGTCAAACAAAAGAAATTTAACTGAAACAACTGTACAACACGATAAATGTTTCCAGGCAAAAGAAGAAAAAAAGTGAACTGAACACATAAGAGATGGAATGCTGGGTGTCCACTACACCAAATGGCAGTGGCAGTGGCATGTCTGGAACTAACTTGTAACTTGAGTTTCTGTTTTCAAGTCAAAGCAAAAAATCAACCAAGTGACAATTCAAATATCATATTACATAAGTCAGGATGCCCGTAGCTTAAAGTTCCATATACATATATATATATATATATATATATATATATATATATATATATATATATATATATATATATATATATATATATATATATGGCAATATGTACTTCAGTAATAAGATTAATTAACATTAGTTAACATGGTTATCTTTGCTTTTTACATGAAAAAGAAAAATACACCTTTTACCTTTGAGAACACACTTATAGAGACTTGCATTTTGGACTTCTTCAAACAACAAAAAACTTTGGTCTAAAAAAATTTCATTCCTCCATAATATGCACTCCTTACATTTTCACCCTTACTTTCAATTGGCACTACAATGAGGCAGCAAGAATTCAGCTACACTACTAAGAGAAAACTGTGTTTACATTTGCAGCAATTTCTATTCGTAACATGAACATTCTAAAATTGATAAATTTATATATTGATATAAAAGACATCTTTCTAAAAGTAGTATTCTTTTCATGCACTTTTCAAAGACCTACACATTACATTTAATTCATATTCAAATGGTTTTGTACAAGAAACTGACATTGCTATCACCTAAATATATTGATTCTAACTATACTCAGATCATTCTTAAGTGGTTGGTTTAGTGCAGTCTACTTTTCGACAGCTCGTCTTCCGCATGTGCCACACCTCCACAGTTCACTAACTGTTCTTCAGCTTCAACCCTATCCCCTCTCTCTCTCTCTCTATCTCTCTCTGTATATATGTGTATATATATATATATATATATATATATATATATATATATATATATATATATATATATATATATATATATATATATATATATATATCTTCTTTGTAGGGTTAGAAACCACTACGTAGTATTGCAAGGATTCTATTTTCAACATTTTGCCAAATACACTCTTAGCATCATCAGGTTCTATAATAGAGAATGCTCACTCAATCTCCAATATTAACTCGAGGTCTCATGAACACCATTACAAATCAACCTATACTAGACACCCACACCTTAACCTCAGTTCACCACCTACAACCAGAACAGGTAACACCTAACTTTTTAACTTGTTTTTTATGTATTTTTTTATGTTGTAACAATTTCAATGTAGTATGTGTATATGTACTTTTACCTAATCAAAATTCTTTGTTATAGAACCTGATGGTGCCAAGAGTGTATTTGGCGAAACGTTGAAAATAAAATCCTTGCAATACTACGTAGTGTCTACTAACCCTATATTCAAGATTTTTAACTATGAAGATATATAAGTGAGAGAACAGTCAGAAGGATTTGTTCTGAATATATATATATATATATATATATATATATATATATATATATATATATATATATATATATATATATATATATATATATATTCAGAACAAATCCTTCTGACTGTTCTCTCACTTATCCTGTTGTCCAGGCAATTGTTTGTGAGGGTGGCAGTATAGCTCCTCTATTCATCATTTCTTCCAAGAAATACATCTTCACATGTACATTATTGTGTTAGATTAGCTGTGAAGCTGGGCATATGGTAAGCCTGCATCAGAGTGGTTCAAAGAGAGGCTGCATATGAGTGTCAACACTGATGGCGAGTGAAGTAACGTGAAAGTAGCGGCAAGGGCACATTTCTGTCCTCATGTGCCACACTCAGGATGGGGGAAACCTTTACACAAAAAACTTAATTTTTACATCGAAGGTGATGTGGAACAAAATTTAGAATGATTTCAGGAATAATTTTAAAAATACACCAACTTACATAGAAATAAAGGGAAAGAAAGAAAGACCAACACAGAGGCTAAAGAGATGGAGCGGGACTGGAGAAAGACAGAGAGCTTGTGATCTATGGAGAGGTGGCCATGGTGAGGGAATCCCCACAAAGCTCACAGCCACATCAAACCAGCCAGTTTAGAGTAACCTGACTGTAAGATTTAATACTTGCACTACATATGTAATTAAAGGTGCTGTTGCTGTTATTACCCAAGTGATTTCATGTGTTCATTAGACAGTAAAGAAATATTAAAGATACCCTTATTTCAGGTGATGAAAGCAGAATACTCAACACAAAATAGGTAATATTCTTTTGTAAGTTTGACTATTAACCCAAAACTGATAACAGTAAAGAAAAGTCATCCATATAAAATTATTCTCATGCAATGAAGGCTTGCTTTAATTCCAGAAGGTATGAAATGTATCAATGAAATACTGATTACTGTAATACTGATGCATTGTTAATGCATATATGCATTACCTTGATGCAAATTATGCCAGTCACCACTTCATAATACTGTAAAAGTCCATAATTTGCACACATCTTCAAATAACACGCTACTCTAAGATCATTCATTCTGCCTTATGAACTCCTTCCATTTCATCACATCCAGCATTCATTAATTATCTCCCCACATTGTTATTCCACACCATTACCCTCTCTAGTAAAACCCCTACCATTTCATTCCAACTATTCACCCATCCTCTCTTTCTCTAGATTCTTTTTCCTTACTTTGACTACCTCTCTTATAAATGCCTATTTTTTTTCAATCCAAAGATTGATTAATTTCCTCCCTACACTCCTATTTCACCCTATGACTTTCACATTAGTCTCTTGCATTGTACTCTGTCCTACTGTTCATCAGTTCTCGTGCTAGTTTCCAAGCTGTCAGCCACTCCATCACACTATAGTCCAACCACTCTAATACCAGGTTTCTGGTGAGGTCAATGAGGGTATTCCCCACCTGCAGCAGTGCCATACTTCCTAAATCAGAAATGATTGATTGCCGTGATATATATGAAAGATATCACAGATTGGTAGATATATACTACCACTGTAATCTAAGATAAATATTATAGTATATCAAGAAAAATGAACTTGATATGCATGAAGTACTCATACAATAACAATGAAACGTGGCAGAATTATTTTACAATGCTGCTGAAAAATAGCATTCATTTTGTACACTTTCTCCGTAGTTCTAATATAGGTAAACATTAAATTAAGTATGTTCTTGATACAAATAAAAAAATGAAGATATTGAGTACTATTACCATGACAAAATAAGTATTTTAAAACCCCGGCATGTAGCAACACTAGGATGACACACCCAGCAGGCTTCATGAGTCACCTGTGTGATCTGGATGGGTTGTGTGCTTCCACTGCTCACAGACTAAGTGGCTCACTTGCCCCATGTTGACACTGACACAGTGGCAATCTGAGAGAGAGAGAGAGAGAGAGAGAGAGAGAGAGAGAGAGAGAGAGAGAGAGAGAGAGAGAGAGAGAGAGAGAGAGAGAGAGAGAGAGAGAGAGAGAGAGAGAGAGAGAGAGAGAGAGAGAGAGAGAGAGAGAGAGAGAGAGAGAGAGAGAGAGAGATGCAAAGCTTAATTGAGCCAGGTCAGCATTCACCAATCAGGGTAGAGGAAATATGGCAATGCCGTAGACCATGGAATACCTTCACAAAACCAGGTTTAAGAATGGTTTCTCTATAATTTTGCTGTCTAGGCCCATCAATTCTTCTCACTATCGACATACATTTGTCTTTTATAGCACCTTCTTAGCACTCTTTCTCTTCCAGTCATGTCATGCAACTTTCAAATATACATTTCATCTAACATCTCATTTCTCTATCTGCACAACCTATGAACTCTCTAAGTACTGGCCTTATTCATGTGTTCCCTGAAGATGTACTTGAGCATTAGCAAGTTAATTTGTTAGTCATCCCTGATTTCAAATGAAACACAAAGTATCTCTTCATGCATCTCACTTGCTGCTTCTGAAAGTTGTTTCCCTTCCTTAGTGCCATACATTTCCCACATTACTACCATTATTCTACTCTACAATAAACATTTCTAGACCATTATAACCCCAGAAATGCTACTACTGCCAAGATTAGTAAAAAAAAAATTTAAATGTACAGTAAATGGTATATATCCCCTACTGACTATTCCAGTTTAGAATTCTTGCCGTTTAAACCAGCACAAGATGGACACCCATATGATTTGGCAAGATCCTACAAATACAACACGAGCTTGGGGTGGCAGGAATCTGAAGTTTATGAGGGACGCTGGAACCCAGAACACACTGGCCGTCTGAAACAGGAGGTACATATTGCAATCAAGTGATTCATTCCTAGCCCTACTCATACAAAATCTGTAAAGCAGTGACTTCATAACTGTGGTATCAAATGCACTAAGAGATTGGCCAGCAAACAATCCTGATGTTAATCCTATAGAGAATCAGTAGCATGTGTTTGAATTAAACTAAAAGGCTAACACATTAACACTGATGAAAGTGGAGGCAGTAATTATAGAGTCATGCGCACAAATATTGTCTGACACACTATCAAATCTTACCCTATCACTGCCAACAGGACTGAGAGAAGTGAAGAGACATCATGAATGGTGTACAAAGGACTGTAATGCAAGGTAAACAAATCTTTACAAGTGGATGTAAGAAAAGATGCTTTGACTCACCACAAATGTAGGAATGATCTTCTTCCTCCACTCATCAAGGAGATCCTCTTTTCTCTCTAATACGCTCATACCTGTTGACGAGATCTATGTTAACTTCTAAATATTAGGGGAAAAAAGTAAGTATCAGAAATAAGGGGGAAAGGAATAAAAATGAATAACTGATATTTAGTTGAGTGCAATTGAATATACTCTGGTCATAGAGTATTTCTTTCAATGTATTTACCAAGTTGTGATGTATGAGACCAAACTGCACATACTTATAATGCCTCATCTCTGTATCTGATAAAGTCAATCTTAAATTAAATTTCTGAACACACACTACCAACTTTTCAATGCACCATTATGGAATATTGCATTCCATCCTCTCCTGTACTGACTGCATGTATCACATAAAAAATATATTGTGGAGTTTTCTTGTAAGTATGTAATGTATGGGCAATAAACTCAACTACTGTATTTTAATCTATTATACTGAATACACTTGACTTACCAACATAGAAGAGGGTCAGGTTGATGGGAGTCACAATTAGGGCGTCCGCAGCAAGTTTTGGGAGGACAACGCTCAAGCTCTTCCCAACAAACTTTGAATCCAGGAACTTATATCTAAAAATATGGAAATCTATGAACATCATATCACCTTAGTCTCAAAACTTCTCTTTTACAGTACAATAATGCATTCATTATACTGAGTTGTTAATAAAAAAATAAAATGCATACTAATCTATAAAGACAAAAAGACCAACACAGAAAAAAAAAGGCTAAACCTTCAACCTAAAGGAAGGACTTCATTCCTGAGTCCTGCATTGTAAATACATCCAAGACAAGTAGACATGAGAATCAAAGCTCAATTCAACAAAAATGGACAACTATCTCTCAACTTTGATGACAAACATGAGATGAGCTTGTCTATGAGTTTTAAGAATTTCTACTCCATAGAGACCAAGTTTGGTGTAGAAATTTATTCAAAAATACTCTCATGAAAATAATGAATAAATCAAAAGAAAGATCACATATTTCACAGAGCAAATGACTTAGTTAAAAGACAACTTGTTGCTTTAAGTATCAACATTAATAATAAAATGATTATCATAAAAAAGTCATAATATTTATTATGTACCATTTATAAAACTGCATGACTTAAAACACTATGAAAAACACTTTATAATAATAAAGCATGCAGTACAGCAAAATTTCACCACAGTTTAGCCTTCCATTAAGTAAAAATGCTACATCATGCAGTCATCAATTTGCAGCGCAGATGCACTACATCAGGCACTAAATACTGAACATTTCATATAGAAAATTTACTTCTATTTATACTGCTTTCCAAACAATATACCATTTTACAAGGCCAACTACATGAAACAACAGTAAAATGTTAAATGACAACACTCCACACTTGGTTCTCACCAGGGATGTGGGGGCCAGTACTCCTAGCAGTGTTCACAACCGTAGAAGGATAACTGAGACAAACCATAGTTCCCACAGCCCACTGCAACCTTCATCACCTAGCAGAGGCAATACCAAGCTATTCAGTTTGCAGGACACTCCTCAACTGTGTGATTTCTGGATGACAAACTTAAAACAAAAGTGTGACAAGCTTTGGTGATGCAGTTTTTGAAACTAATTAACAAAGAATACAATGAACCTTAGCTTTCTCTCATGACAAAAATGTCAAGCAGAAATATGAATGCTATAGAGTAATTAATACTTTTGCCATAGTACATAAGCAATCAAACTTTTTCAATTCCCACTTTTTTTCTTTTATGATCAAAATAGATTCAAATCATCTTAAAAACACAGCTAATATATTCAATGTTTATCATAAACAAGCTACCACTGCCCAAAAATACCCTAAATGTAATTTAACTTATTGAAATATTTAAAAAATATAAAACTTCTTCATGCATCAATTCCCAAAGGCTTCTCAAGAAAAAAGCTTATGTTTATTACAACCAAAGGCATACCAAACCACAGACCACCTTGCCACATAAAAACATACCATACCCTCCCTTCTTAATATTGCAACACATCACAGTTACACAGCACATGAAGAATCAGCTCAAAGTCAGTGAACTTTTCCAGGTGTACTCAATTGTCAGGTGAATATTTTCTCTCACTTATCTCTCTATATCAACTTTTCATAAGGATGAAGTTATGGGGGAAACAACAATAAAATATGACATTGCTTAAAAACCTTTAAAGTGAAAACACAAAATGAGGTACTATAATATATACATTAACTGAATGCCTCACCTGAACACTTAGCATTAAAAAAACTCTCTTTCACAGTGAATGTATGTGAGAAAAATGTGACGTCTTATGAGAATGAAACCAAAGTAAAAGATGATGATGTAGGGAAGTCTGAGCATGCTAAAAAGGGTTGTTGAGGTGAATATGCATTGCTACTGTGTGAGAGGTAGCACAACAAGTCATAGGTTGAGAAGCAGCCTTGGGATAGAGTGCATCAGTGAAGTGAGGACAAGCAAACTGCATTGGTTGAGCTGTGTAGGGAGAAAAATTAAGAAAACTATATAAATTGGGTTAATCATTCTGAAGTGGGAAGTGAGCTGCCGGTATGTTGAGCAAAGATGTGCACTGAGGAGATTCTGTGATATAAATTTAGATAACAAAGAACCTTGTAAGTTACACCTAACTGGGTAATTTGGAGAGCAGCCATCCATTTTACAAATGCTGACCCATGCAAATATGGATATTGTCTTTCAAAACAAAGATGGAAATTTACTGAAATGCAAAAGTCAAATTTATCTATCAGTATTCAAGCAAAAATATCTTTGCATCTAATGTTTCAGTCTATTTGATTTAACATTCTTATTGTGAGTAAGTTTCTTGCAGCTTTTGATCAACCTTCTTCAAGCCCAAATAAAATTCGAGTAATTGCTCCTCAGTGAGGCTGCTTGGTTAATGACAATCCATACTAAACCTGCGCTGAACAAATGACAAAGATGAAATTTCCAAACAGGTGTCATTGAATTCTAGCACTGTAGTGCGGGATTGAAAGAATGCTTCTTAACACTTTATCAAAGTCCATATCAAGAAAACTCAACTCTTCACCAGCATTAAACACTTCCACACTAGCATCACACACCACCATCACAACACCACACACTGCCATACCAACATCACAACACCACACACCCCTACCCCAACATCAGAACACCACACACTACCATACCAACATCACACCACCACACACCACCATGCCAACATCACAACACCACACACCCCTGTACCAACATCAGGACACCACACACCATGATACCAACATAAGAATACCACACACCATCACAGCAGCATTATGTTGTCAGTTTCACATTTCCTTACTACAACCAATGCACACAGGCACACAGGCGCACGCACACACACATACACAAACACACACACACACACACACACACATACACACACACACACACACACACACACACACACACACACACACAATACATTTAACCAAAGCATATTGGTGAGAAGCATAGAGTGATTAGAGTGAGATAAAAAGGGAAATATCAGTGCTTAGCTCAGGTAATGCAAATACTTATGCAAGAAGAACAAGGGCTGGTAGTGTCATACGCATGGTAGAGGACGTGAGGAAACACGCATGTCCCCATGAAGGCGTATCGGGCCAGAGTATCGGTTTCATATGGCTTGGGGGATGAGCCCTCAGGTACCTGGAAAACAATGAATTACTATGGCAATTGCCATTGGAGATGTTCCAAGAGGAAGTGAGATTTTGGATGGATGGACAAACAAGCAGTACTGAATTAATTAATCAACTTTAGCATATAATTTCAGCAAAGGAAGTAATGTATTAACACAAAGAATTACAAGGCAACTGGTTACTCTGAATGAAATACATGAGTTTCACTGATACAAGATTTGGAATGGTAACCAACTTTAAAACCATAACTATTGAAAAAAATCGCACAAGTTAAGGCTGAAATGAATTCTAGCATAGTAAACACAGAGACCTAAGAAGACCAAAGAATACACTATTGGGAAGACATCAAATATGAACACAGTGTAATTATGGTTACTGGTTACAGTGAAAAACAATCTATCTTGATCAAGAAAATACAAACACATTTTAGAGATATACATTTCATTGTAGCCAATAACTTAGCCTTCTAAACATTCATTTTCTAACCCAACCCAATGAACAAATCACATGCAAATTTAGGATTTGAAATAGAAATTGATACTTATTATACTCCAAACAATACTAATCTCATATTCTTACATTAATCTTGTTGTTGAATGTTTGCTGCATGAACTCTGCTCCTGAGTACAACGTCCCATACACCACCATGTTCCCCAGGATAGGTCTCCGGGCCATGAACCCTCGCACTGCGGTCACAATCTGCATCTTTTCTGCAGGGAGTAGTCAGAACATTAGTTCCACATATAAGCTATAATCTTTATAGGCAGGAGAATCTTTTCATGTGGGTTGTGGGAAAGGTAATGTGGGATAGTGATTGCTACACTAATTTAATCATCCTCTGTGGTTTCCTCAATGTTAAAGGTTTTTGTAACAAATGATCATACACCTTTAAATCAACGCTAGGGTGATGGCTCCTTAAAGTTTGTGTGAGTGTGTGTGTGTGTGTGTGTGTGTGTGTGTGTGTGTGTGTGTGTGTGTGTGTGTGTGTGTGGTGATGAATTAGTAAAGTAACTTAATTTTCCTTATGTTTTCTTTTACTTTATCTTCTTAATTTTCCTTCATTTTCTTTAGTTTCCTTCAAATGTCTTATTTTTCTTTCAATTTTTGTTAATGTTTATTAATCTTCCTTAAATTTTCCCAATTTCTTGATTTTTGTTCAAATTTTATCTTTATTTTCTTTCATTAATCATTTCCTTAATTTTCTTTAGAATTTTCTTAATGTTTTTTTTCCCTTTTATTTCACTTTCCCCAATTTTCCTTTAACTTCCTTCATTTATTATCATTTCCATAATTTTGTCTCAGTTTCTATTTTCATTTCCTTGCATTTTAGTCCTTAATCTCTCTCTCTCTCTCTCTCCACATTGTATAACGACATCCTTTGCTCCCTGAGGTGGCCAGCCTTGGCTCACCCCTGCCCCCGCACCACCGACCCCAAGGATTTTAAAAGGATGTCCTTGACCGACCCCCCCCCTTTCCACTCGCCAGTAAGATAACGATATCAGACACATAATTAGCATAATATATAGAGTTTTCTACACTTTTGTAGGTGTTAGCATGACTCCGAGTGCAGGAGAGGATGGAGGAAGAGGTAGAGGGGTATGGAGGGGAAGGAAGAGGAGTGACGACTCAGTAATCCTGTAAAAAAAAAAAAAAAAAAAAAAATCTCTTGGTTTGGACAATATTTCTTTATGTTTTGTTAATGGATTTGGCATTGTTTTCATATTTGATTTGTTATTGGCAAGCTGTGACAAGTCTTGGGACATGACAAAATCGAGTCTAGCTGTGTTTTTTGTTTATCGAATGAATAACATTAAGTTATGCGATGAAAAAAGGGAGGACTGAAAGTGTGAGAGAACCATGCCTGTCCCATCTCTCTCTCTCTCTCTCTCTCTCTCTCTCTCTCTCTTTCATATTGTACTTATTTTGAAGAGAAGTTCCAAGTTAACTTTTTTTGCCATAAAGAAATAAAAGTTTCAAAAACAACAAACTTTCTTGCACCTAGTTAGTTTAAACGCTCATTCATGGATATCATTGGCATAAAAACACCCCTAAAAACTCACCACTTCAATTAGAGCTTTTAAGAATATAGAAATTTTAACTTTTAACCACAATCATAAAAAAAACACTCACACCATACATAGCCTGTGGCACCCAAATTTCTGGACGCCCCCAGTGGTGCACAATTTTTTTTGCTCCCTAAAACACAATTTTTCTCTTATGATCTAAAAGAACATTAAAATATTGATGTAAACCAAATACGAGATCAATATTTTCCTTCATTTAGCTGTGGCAATTATTTCAAGTTGGGTGCAAAATTATTTACCCCTCAAAAAATCATTTTTCTCTCATCACCTGAAAGAACACACTAAAATATGGAAATGTAAATGATTCCATTAGGTGCCACAACAGCTTAGGTCATATGGCACCACTAGGGTTAGCGGGAAAGTGCTACATCTCCCACTGGGCAACTAGGTTTGGCAAGGAATCGAACCCAGGCCGCCAGCATTGAAGGCCCAAGGCCTCAACCAACTATGCCACCCAGCCCCCTAAAAATATGGATCTACACTGAATATGAGCTCAATATTTATCTTTGCTTGGCTGTGGTAATGATTTCAAGTTGGCATGGAGACAGCACATTTCAGCCTTCATGGCCGATAATTAATCATGTCTACCCTCCACGGTGACAAAGAATGAACTAAAGATTAGCAAAATAGGTGAGGGTGGGCAACCTATGAACTACTGAAAATCACCAGGTAAAAACTGCGTACCAAAAATGTTGAGTTTAATTCAACATAACTAATGCTTACTAGAAGGTATGTCACAGCTAGCAGGTTAAAAACCCATATCACTTCAACTAAAGTCTTTCAAATGTAGAAATGTTAATCTGTCACCACAACCACAAAATCACCCTTAAAAAACCATGTCACTTTAATGAGAACCTCTGAAATGTAAAAATGTGCCACCATAACCATAAAAACACTATTAAAAATATGTCACTTCAACTAGAAACTTTTGAGGATATAAATACTGTTAATCTGTCACCACAACCATAAAACACCCTTAAAAACCTGCATCACTTCAACTAAATCCTTAATAACATAGTTGATATGCCCAGAAATATTACCAACACATGTACGCTGGGAGCTAGCCAGATAGATTACAGATTTCCGAGGAGTGAGGGATGCCTGACAGTGAGAGTATGGAGAGCCTAAGGGTGAATGGAGCACTGGTGACAGACAAAGAAGACATGAAAAGGATGATTAAGGAGTTTTGGGAAAAGATTGGAAGTGTTGGTCAGGTATAGAAGGTGAGAGAAGTATGTGTAACACTGGAAAGGAAAGGTGCAGATGAAATGAAAGAGAGAATCAGCAGGGAGGAGGTGGAGAAATGTGTGAGACAGCAGAAAAGTGGGAAGGTAGCACAGCTGGATGATATCATATGAGATACACAAAAACAATGGGAAAGTTTAGATTGATAGGATGACCGAACTATTTAACCAGGTGTAGGAAGAGGAAAGAGTGCCAAGAATATGGAATGAATGCAGGTGACTGTTGCATTAGGGAGAATACAAGAACAAGTTTAAGAGCTATAGACCAAGAGCATTAATGAATACAGTAGGGAAAGTTTTTAGTGCAGTGTTGAATGAGAGATTGTATAAATTCATTGAATGAGCTGATGGTTTCTGGGTAGGCAGAAGATAACTTGTTTGTGACGAATGAAATGACTGAAAGAAGGATAGTAGTAAATTATACTTAGGTTTTCTAGACATAGAGAAGGCATATGATAGGGTAAATAGAGAAATTCTTGATAGTCCCAGAAAAAATTGAGTTGAGCACAAAGATAGTTAACATAGTGTGAAATATGTATGTGAATGCAAGGGCAACATACAGATATAGTAACAGACTGGGTGAAGAGTGAGAGAGGAGTTAGATAGGGTTGCATATTGTTAACAACTCTTTTTAGTTTATATACAGAGGAACTGGCTCCCAGAATGAGAGGAATAAAAAGAAAATGTGGGAAATGATTAGATATGTGCACTCTTGTATGCACATGATAATGTAATTATGAAAAATCAGCAGAATTTTGGGGGAGATCTGTTAAGGCTGGGTGTATTGTGAGCTGGTTAGTGACTGGTTGTTGGAGTAAAAGTACTAGTTTGTAGATGCAAGTTGTATATTGTCCATATTGCTGGTTTTTTGTTGGTAGATTAGAAGTATCAGTAGTATTAGGCTTTTTTGTTTGTCCTGCTTTGCATCATGTGTTGTGGAAGTGAGATAGACAGGGTAGTGATACATGTAGGATTGAGTGAATAGAAAAATGAGATGGAACAAAAGAGTACTTTGGAGTGGTACAGAGATAAAATGTATGAAAAGTGGTATGAGGGAAGCCTGGGTGGTGACCTACTCTTTTGAGTAAGGGCACAATGTATGGATGTGAATGCAAGGAGTTACAGATGGTCTGAGTCCCGCAACAAGGTGTGCCAGATGTGTGATGTGGGAGAAGATGAGACAGTGAAACATGTGGTGTGAAGTATGCAAGTGGTGCTGAGGGAATTGGGGAATGTCAGAGTGGAGATGACAGGAAGTAAATGGATGGTGTTGCTACTGGGATTGTATGGAAACATGAATGACGGGATGATTGAAGCTGTTAAGGAGTTCCTGGAGAGAATGTGGTGTACTAGATGTGTGAATCAATAAGGTGAATTTTGGTGATTTCATTCTGTTTCTGTTTTTTTTTGTTTTTTCTTATGGGAGTTGCCATTTCAAAGGCCTAACTTGTGAATCATTCCTAGGTCACCTGTAACATCAACATCACGAGCAAGATCAACCTAAGCTGTTTCCATAGGTACCTTAGCTGGCCTAAATTCTCAGAAGGCTTATGGACCTGATGGGGTCCCTCCTATTGTTCTCAATAACTGTGCTTCCATGCTTGCACCTTCCCTGGCCAAACTCTTTCAACTCTGTATATCGACATCTACCTTTCCTTCTTGCTGGAAGTTTGCCTACATTCATCCTGTCCTTAAAAAGGATGACTGTTCTAAACCCTCAAACTTCTGCCCTACAGTTTTAATATGTTTGTTTGAACTTTTGGAATCTATCCTCAATATGAAGATTCTTAAACATGTCACTTCACAATCTTCTATCTGATCACCAGTATGGCTTCTGTCAAGGTCACTTTACTGGTGATCTTCTGGCTTTCAGCAATGTTCACAAGTTATTTCAACGGTAGCCAAAGCTAAACTGATCACACAGAGGTCTCTGTGCACTTGTTTGCCAAGCTGTGCCCCATCTATGAATATATATAGCATATCCATATTGGCACAGCTGTTGGTGTTAAAGCAGATGCCAACAATTAAGCATGCAGACACTCCACGAAGAAAGAAAACATTAAATCAAAGAATTTGAGGATATGTCACAAACACAATTTTCTAAGATTAATATGAACAGCTTGTGAAGCTATTCACTTCAGTTTCCCAAACCAAACCAATGGAAAACAATGAAAAGAAAGTTTCTCATAAAAAATCATATATATAAATGGAATTAATAATTAAAGTTTATTTACAGTCTTTGAGAGTAACACATGACAACTGCATGTTGTGGTACCTATACTCACTGTAGTTTACTGAACTCTAAAACATGGTTAGATTAGGCTTACACTAGGTTTGGTTAGTTTTAGAGTTAGGCTAGCTTGAATTAAGTTTGTTTTGGATATCAAGAGTCCTTATAAGGAGACAAACATCATATTTTGGCAAATGAAGGACCTCTTGTAACTATTTGCCAAATAAACTTAGTGTAGTAAATGCCCCAATAATTACCACTCTCAAAGCTTGATATGACAGACACATTGAATGACATATTACTGTTTAGTCCTTGAAGGTGGGAGCAATAAACAAAACAGATTGTTGTTTTCCTCTATGCAGATTCTTATTTTCCATGTATTCAAAGGTAAGTAACAAGTCTTACCAACCAGGTGCAAGTGGATTCATTAGCCTTGACTGCTCTATCACTACAATCTTATCTTTCCTTCATTTCTGAGTTTACCCCAGTGACATCTCTTGGAATCTTCAATACTATTACCAGTCACCGCTCTTCATGTCTCCACTTTCCTCAGACCACACTACTCTATACTTCCCACCAACTCTGACCTTGCATTCCAGTTAACCATTACCAATTACTGACTTCTTTAAAATCTGCTCAAAACGTTACTCTTTATCCTTGCGAGATATTGTACAATACTTTGACATTCAAGTACGAAAATCTTCACCATGACACACCACACACACCAGGAACATCGGAACTGTTTACCTGTGGACAAGGACGGGTGGTGTCTTTCTACATGCTGGGAACACTCATCATACTACTCCCCATGACTCGTAGCGGACCTCTTCACACCAAACAGCAGCACGTCACACTCCCTTCCACACACCCACACGTCACAGACATTAGTGGCTTTAGTTTAAGATGCAGAAATTCCACTCTGGACTACATGTTGTCGGCATCGTCTGCCCTGCTGCCCTTCAGTAGCGTCTGGTCACTATGACAACCACTGCAGCTGCAGCAGCCTTGAGCCACCTGCAGCGGTCCATCCATCCCGTCTCTCTCTCTCTCTCTCTCTCTCTCTCTCTCTATCTCTCTCTCTCTCTGCATGAAAAATTGAACTTGAAGAAAATGAGGTGGACAGACAGAAAGCATGACAACCTACAAGTCCGTAGTTTATAAATAATTGCTAAAGGTAATATTCTCTAATAGTATGCATAATCATTTGAAGCATCATCTCTCACAATAAATCTTTCATGTGTTTTTATAATTCTATCTATGGATTCGTCTTGTACCCAAATTATGTTCACTGTAATTGTAAATAATGCATGATCGAGTCCCTATTATTTACTGAATGCTAAGACATTTTATGCCTTTCTGCCAATGACTTCCTTAAGTAATATATAGAAAAACTAACACAATTACTATTACTATTACTATTATTATTTTTATTATTATTATTATTATTGTCATCATCATCATCATCATCGTCATCATCATCATTTATCATTCATTCAGGAGTCACATTTTTTCCTCGTGAACTTTATTGCTTTCAAACATTCAATTCTTAAGGCAGATGAAGAGTCAGAGAGATGCACGTAGACCAGTAAGTGTTGTGTTATTGAAGGACACAAGACGTATTCACACACACACACACACACACACACACACACACACACACACACACACACACACACACACACACACACATTATCAAGCTTAATAGAACAGAAACAACTTATTAAGATGACCCCACACGATCAATATTATTGCGCAATATTCCGACAGTGAAGGGACAGTATTGAAAAATGACACAATATAATGAAAACATCAAAACTGAGTTTGATGTTTTATTGCACAATACGAATATATCGAGTGGTATCGAGCGGTGTGAAGGTAATATTGCGTAATTTCTGATCGGTGTGTTCCCTGCCTTAGGACAATTGACAAGGCTAGCAAGATGATCAATGATTCATGTTAGAAATTATACAATTGTACACTGTGGCAGGTTCAAAACAAAGCATATAGTGACAGAAAAATAAATAAAGTGCAAATGAAGAGTTGTTGAAAGAAATATAATGAAAATATCTAGAAGGCACAAGAGATGATGTAGGAAAGAAAAAACAAATAACTCCGAACATGCGACATGTCTCCGTGTATTCAACCTCCTTGGTTCTAGTTGTTTAGGTTAGACTTTATGCATATGCTTGATATATGGAGACTTACTGAAGTAGTTTAATTTCACTTGGGAGGTTTGCCTCCTTCAAAATTTTGAAATCAGCATTATAGGATTATGTGTTCAATGAAAATTGGAGAAAGAAAGGCGAGAGTGAATGACCGAGCCCAAACACTCTTCTGTTTAGCGATATGCGGTCAGCAAGATTCGTCTTCAGTTAATATAGCAACACTTATGCTTTTTCAGTAGTGTCACCAACAAGTCAAGCACAAGGCAAACAGAAGCAAACGCGCTCTGTCCGTCATGCTCTTGGAAATTCTTCACATGACTACCAATACTGCGCAGTAATGTTGAGCTGTGTAAGGGAAACAAGTATTGCATAATAATAATGAGTCAATATATCGTGTCAATAATACTGATCGTGTACGATCCACTTTACCCTTGTCCGTACCAAGTATATTATAGGTCCGTACCCATGACACGCCTAAAGCACACTGATGAATTACATCTATTTCACGGTAATGCCGCATGGTATCGTGTATAATCACCTCGTCATTATAATAACTTTCATCCCTACTGTGTGCGTGTATGTGTATTCACTGTCGTGGTCGCCTGCTGGTCACCCAGCCAGCCTTTTCCTTACGGAGCGAGCTCAGAGCTCATAGACCGTTCCTCGGGTAGGGCTGAAACCACATCACACACTCCACACCGGGACAGCGAGACCACAATACCTCGAGTTACGTCCCATACCTACTTGCTGCTAGGTGAACAGGGGCTAGATACACATTAAGAGGCTTGGCCATTTGCCTCGCCGCGCCCGGGATTCGAACCCGGGCCCTCGTGGTTGTGCGTGCGCCGAGCTTGCTAACCACTACACTACGTTGTGTGTGTGTGTGTGTGTGTGTGTGTGTGCGTGTGATGATATATTGAATAACAAATAAATTTATCTCCTGTAGCAAGAACCACTATGCTTTCATGCATCGTGGTGGCTATTTGTTTAATTTAAAGCTTAAGAAGTAGTAGAGCCTGCTCACTGCATGCCGACATACCACTCACCACGTTCCTTCACTAGCACCCACAGATATTACGCCCAACTCAACCTAAACTAAACACTTGATCCAAGGAGTTAGAGGATAAGGCGCTTTCAGTGGCATTTTAACAAGGACAGTAAATTTTGCCATGGTAACAACGTATTCAAGTGAGGGAACCAATCACCACGCAAGCCCCTCATATTGCGCATCAGCAGTGATGGAGTCCCTTACCCTTAGCCAACCATATGGGGCTCCCTCCGTCATTAAGAGGGTCCTCTTGTACACCGGTAATTGCTTAATACCCAAATTCTTCCCTTAAAAACTGGGGATCATCTTATATACCGAGTTGCCTTATAATCCGACATAAACGGCAATTAGAAATATCTATCACTGTTAAGAGAGAGAGAGAGAGAGAGAGAGAGAGAGAGAGAGAGAGAGAGAGAGAGAGATTGTTTTCATGTTTTTCCAGTGTTAATTTTTTCCCCCTTGTTTCCTTCGTTTGTTTACTTGCTTAAGTTTTTCCTTTACATTTCTTGATTGCTTTGGTTATTTTGCGAGTGTTTAATTGATTTCCTTTCTTTTAGTTAATATTCAACACCGATTTTGTTATATTTCTTGATTTTCTGGTTGTGTTTCGGGTGTCGAGTTAACTCTGCCTTATGTTCTTTTCGTTTATTTATGTGTTATTTTCCTTAATTAGTTTTCCTTTGACGTATAAGGTATATTATATTTGTTTTTTCACTGTTTGTCTCTATTGTTTGCATAACCTACTTGATTTCTTAGCGCGCATACTGTGTGAATAGAAAATTGTTCCAGGCCGTGACGTCAGTCAGGTCAGGGTGGGGCCGTAAGTCCATGAATTAGTTCTTTTCATTTTTATTGGGGGGGGGGTGCGGGGGGGGAGAGGTGTAAGTGGTTTTGAATTTCTCTGGTTGAACGGACACGGGATTTTATGTGTTTTACCATTCGAATGACATATTAAGACGATTTCTACCTTCAAAACGCTCTGAAGTGACAAGCGGGATTTCACGGGTGTTTTTAAGGATCTAAGGACAGAATAAGAAAACTGTGCTGGTGTTTCGGTGTTCAAGTCACCTTATTACTGGATTAAAGCAACAAGATGGAATCACAGAGGCAGGACTATGTTATCAAGGTGACTACACACCGTTGTGACACAAGCCTTACCATGTCTCAATGTTTATATAAGGCGAGTCACACCTAAATGACTTCCATGCCATCTTCAAAAGTTTAGATGAGGATGTTAAGCTTTATCATTCGTTAATTGGGTTTATTTGATGTTATCTATACAATCGACATAACTTGCCTATCTCTCGCTATTATATGGCTGTCTTGCCTCAATGTGCATCCATGTCTTTAAGCTTTCATATCACACAGCCATCTTCGCCAAGTTTAGATTTGGTGAAGGTTTAGGAGTAGAATAGGGGGGAGGGCTCATCCCACCACAGATGCCGGCGCCATCTTGGATTCCTATTTCATCAGTCATTTTCAGCCTTATCTCTCATGATTATAAGCTCATCTTGCCACTTGATGCAGCTATGATACTAAGCTTTCATATTAGCCATTCAGACATATCTTTCGTAGTCAGGTTTAAGTGAGATATAAGAGGGGGTAGAACACCACCCAGGTGCCTCCGCCATCTTGGATATCTCTCCATCAGCCTGCTCATATTTCAGGATATTTTCTTTTATTCCTGGATTGTTTATTTGGGCTCAATAGTAAAATATAATGCGTACGTGCGTGCGCGTGTTTTGAGTCAATAGGATGGAGATGATAGGTGGAAATATATCGGTATATTTATATTTCATACAGGACCTGCCACATGCAGTTCTGATATCTTCTTGCAGCTTCCCTTATTTTCGTGTGTTCTAACATAATCAGCTGTCTATGTGAATACTGTTTATTTTTCAACATTATTAATTTACTTCTCATCCCTCCCCAGCGCCTCCTCCACAGTCCTTGCAATTACCCGTGACTAGCCAGCTGATCCCCTGCAGGGCCGTGGTGAGACATGCAAGGACAAAGTAAACTATTTGCTGTCTTGTTTATTTCTTAATGATTATGTTTTCTTCGATGTTTGACTTCTGATCTCCCTAAAATTTGAGGGTAAAGTTATTATTATACGGTCATAAACTATCCTTCCATTCATGAGCAGGACACAATGATCGTTTTTTGTGTAGAAGGCTTTGCTGTGTGTGTATTTACCTAGTTGTGTTATACAGGATTATGGTGAGGCTCATAGTATCTTGTCTCCATGTCTCAATTTATCCAACATTTCCTATTCGTATCCTCTTCGCACGCTACAGTGGTTCACGATGTTGTTGTCAAGCATATTCCTTTCCCGTCAAGTAGCTACTGATAATAATATAGTTATGTTGTTTATTACTACCGAACCTTCCCATTGCTTGCTGTATATCAAAGTACTTACTTATCTTATAACAAGTAAACAATGTGTGTGTTATTCACCTCGGTCGCTTGCTAGTCACCCAGCCAGCCTTTCCCTACGGAGGGAGCTCAGAGCTCATGTAGACCACATCACACCGGGACAGCGAGGCCACAACCTCTCGAGTTACATCCCGTACCTACTTGCTGCTAGGTGAACAGGGGCTTGATACACATTAAGAGGCTTGCCCACTTGCCTCGCCACTCCCGGGACTCGAACCCGGGCCCTCTCGGTTGTGAGCCGAGCGTGCTAACCACTACACTACTCGGTGTGTATGTGTATGTGTGTGTTTGAACCTGTAGGTACTGTTAGAATTAGCACCATGCATAGGTAACATACACAAGTGACGTCGAAGGCTGCATTCTTGGCTTGAACACAGGACCGAGAAGCATCTAACATTCAACATTATTTTGAGTTTGTTTAAGCCTATCGACGAATTTACTCGTATAATCACAAAATTTTCCTAGCAGGTTGTGATTCTATAGTTCACCACAGCAAAGTAAGAGAGGCGATCCGTTCCGCGACATTAAATGTGCACATAGTGCCATATATCAATGAACTAGGCACTTTACTCAATTAGACACTAGATTCTTTCAAAAGTTATTTATCAATCACACTATAGCGGCCTCCCCCCCCCCCCCC
>CM035194.1:31080604-31093298 GCA_020233015.1 Callinectes sapidus
CCTCCTCCTCCTCCTCCTCCTCCTCCTCCTCCTCCTCCTCCTCCTTCTCCTCTAATCTTCTGCAAATCAATTCTAATGATTTACTTTTCAATTACTTAACTGTTTTCCTTCACTCACCATGCCGGAAGTCATTGCCCTGCCCCGCCCCGCCTCTGTGGTAAACAAATGTACGTGTGATTAGCTTTGCCTGTTGATTCGGACCCGTGTGTGTGTGTGTGTGTGTGTGTGTGTGTGTGTATGTGTGTGTGTGTGTGTGTGTGTCCGGCCTCATGGTAGCCAGAAACACTCCCACGTCCACCCATACCCCACCTCTCCCCTCCCCTTCCTCACCATCCCATTACCCCATCAAGTGTTGTGACGCACTCCCCCACACCTGAGCCAGCCACGCCCCCCTCTCCTCCTCCCACTCGCCTGCACACCTGAACACAGCACGACCCACCCGCGCGTCCCAGTTCCACCTCTGCCGCCGCCCTGACGCAGTTCCTTCGAGGAGTTGTCTCGCTGCCCCTCCAACCTTTCCTCCCTCATACCGTGCCTGCGCTGTGAGGGTCATGGGTGCCCGCTGAAGCAAGTAAGGGTGTGTTTTGACAGTCCCCAGCGTCCCGTCGCCAGGGTGAGCGTGATTTATTGGGTGATTGTAGCGGCTGGCTGTGTCTGGCAACGGGTGCCTCGTAGGGGGTTGAGAGGAAGTGTTGAAGTGTTTATGTGTACTTTATATTTTCATTACTTAAGACGTGCATGGATGGGAACAGTGTTGTGTGCACTTAATGTTGAGTTTTTGAAGAGGGTGTTGCGCGTAGACACACACACACACACACGCACACACACACACACACACACACACACACACACACACACACACACACACACACACACACACACACACACACACACACACACACACACACACACACACACAGGTGGCTTAACCAGATGATGAGTGAAGTAAGAGCGTAGCGCAGGCAGGTGAGGCGAGAAAGAGACTCAAGGGATGGGGTGAGATGTACAACAGTTTACCTTGTAATACATACACGCTACACGACCCACTCAACTCACGCTGACTAACGCCTGTTGCAACGCTCAGTGGGTTTCTTAACATGTTAATTGCTTTATGTTGTACGTGAAAGTTCAAAATCTTGTTTCCCATGCGAGAGTCATTGGTAAAGAAATACTAAGGGAGACTCAGAACAAACTTTGCGTCGTGTGAAAGCAAAAAAGGAAAAGGGGAGAGGACTGAGGTTACTTGAATGATAGAGTAAGTGAGAGAGCGAGGAAGCGAGTGAGTGAGTGAGGGAGGGAGGGAGGAAGCGAGTAAATTATTTAATGGTAAAGCATGAACTGGGTGAAGTGGAAGAAGAAATAAAATTGAAGAAATATATTGAGAAGTTAAATAAGATGTTTATGAGTTAAGGATAAACATGAGAGGATAACATAACATCACATAACACTAGTAAGAGGTGAAGAGAAGACACGAAAAATGATCTTCAGCTAATGGTAGTGGAGAACATAAAAGATGGCAACAGAAAAATAAATGCAAATTAAGTCCATAGCAAGTAGTAATGAAGTAGTGAATGAATTGTGTGTTGATCGGGAAGGAAATGTTGATGTATTTAGAATCAGTAATAGAAAAATAAAACCAAGTGAAGGCCATAGCAAGCAGAAATGAAGTAGTGAATAAACTGTGTGTTGATCAGAAAGTTGGTGGTGATGTATTTAGAAGCAAGAGTTATGATGATGCACTGAGGGAAGGTTGGGTGGCGCTCCGTTCACCTGCCGCGCCTTGCAGTGATATGAAGAGCCTTACCCCCGTGACCTTCACCTTGCCCCACGTCACTTAACAGACCATAATACTTCATTCTGTGCGAAATGGACTTCAATTCGATTCTTTCTTGTAAGGTTTGTAAGTACATGTCGCCGCCATTAGATGCCCACGTGACAGAAAATAGCATAGGTTCACTTCGAGAAATTTCTGCCCCTCAAGGAAAAAAAGACAATTTTCAAAGGTCATAGAGGTGATTAGCCGGGCTCTTAAGAGTGTTTTTTCTTTTGAAGATAAGATATATATATTTTTTGTAAATCTGAACAAAAACCGTAAAAACATCCTCGAAAAGCCACGTCGTTTTATCTGCTGCCTTTTGAAAGTAATGTAGATGCGTTGCTCACTCGTTTCAACTTACTATTTCTCATGCGATGGTGGTATAGTGGTGAGCATAGCTGCCTTCCAAGCAGTTGACCCGGGTTCGATTCCCGGCCATCGCAATGATCACGTATTTTTGTATTCACTACCCATATTTTCGTACCTCTTGATTTGTTGATGTATTTGTGTAGGTGTGTTAGTACAGTCGTATTGTAGTTCAGTGGCATGACACATTCATATCCACTGTGTTAAGCTCTTCCTTGTGGTATCAAATCCTCTTATCTAAGTATCTTTTTATTGTCAGATTTTGTGATAGAATTTCCATCAGATCAAAGGACTTATGATCAGTAGAAAGCGCAAAAGAAAAAAAAAAAAAAGCAACAATAAAAATGATAATGATAATATAAAACTGCATAAGGTAACGTGACTTCTGGTAATCCCCCACTGCTGTTGTTTAAATATTACAAATACCTTATCAGCTGGCCCGTTGCTGCTGCCCTTACCCCGCAGCTGTTCTGGCAGCCTTACTTACTTACCTCTGACTGATGCCTGGCGGGCGAGCCGTGTGTTTCCTCCCCATACCCACCTTGATTTCTTCCCTCAGTTTTCCACTCTTAACAAACCTCATTACTTTCTTTTCTGATTCATAGTAGTGTGAAATGAAGTAAGTTGAGGAACATGTGTTGAGTCAGTTTTTTTTTCTCTCTCTTTTTCTCTCCGTTGTATCAGTTTCTGCGCCAATACACCCAAGGCAGTCTAATACATGTGCCCTTGTAAACTGATGTATAGCCAGTTGTCACAAGAATGTATGTGGGCCAGTCCTGTGAGATTCATGTGTACAAATCCAATAGAAATCAATGTACGGACTCCTGAACAAGTCTTATAGTTATGAAGGTCCCCAGCAAAGATCAATACTAAGAGTTGTGACTGGAGGAAAATGTCTGATCCAAATATTTGTGTACGGTCTTATATCATTGTCGATTAACTGTCGAGTGAATGCATGGAAACTTTCGGTCATTTATTGTTTTTTATTTTATTTTTTTATGTAAGAAGAGCCCGACCAAAGGCAAAATAAAGTTGGTAAAAAGAGGCCTACTAAAGTGTCCGTTCTTAAAAAATAATTATAGGAAAGCTGTTTTTTTCTTTCTCTACTATAATTTTCATTCATCTCAACACTCCTTTTATCTTTTATTTTCCTTCCTAATCTCAATCATTTCATCCCAAACTACAGCTTTTACTGCCCTTTATTATTTTACTTTCTTCCTTTACTCGCCCATTTCTACTTTCAAGACTCCCTATCACATCTTTCCTCTTCAAATCTTCCAAGTTTTTCCCTCATTTTCCTCCTCTTCCCTTCATCCGCTAGCAACTATCGCTATCTTGCGTACCCACCTTCCCTTCCTCAACCCTCCACCTTCCCCTCCTCTTATCATTCATAACCCCAATCCCTTCCTCCTGGCAACATTCACTGCAATACCTATACTTGATTTCCTCTCTCTCTCTGTTGACAAACTTGATTATTTTTTTCTCCCTGGCAACACTGTTTACATTCCTTTCTTTCATTTCTTTCTGCCTTTTTTTCTTTCCCTTCCTCAAATCACTTACTTAAACTTTCATATATTTCCTACTCCATGTTCTTTAAGTTTTCTACCTCTTGCACCTATATCTACTCTCCATTTTCTTCTAACCTTCATCTACCTTCCATAAACCTTCTCTATCCTCGTCAGACCTTCTTCCTTACCCTCTCTTCTCTCCTCTCCCTCAAACCTTTTTTTCTTTCCCTTTCCCAAATCACTTACTTAAACTTTCATATATTTCCTACTCTGTTTTTTTTCAATTTTCTACCTCTCACACCTACATCTACTCTCCATTTCCTTCTAACTTTCATCTACCTTCCTTAAACCTTCTTTGCTCTCCTCAGACCTCCTTCCTTACCCTCTCTTCTCTCCTCTCCCTCAAACCCTCACCTAGCTCTCCCTACATCACAGAAGCCGATAGGAGAGTATTTGACAATCCATCAAACAACCTCTCTTTCCTTGCCTTCAGCCGCGATCCCTTCCTTCAAGCCATTATGCTGCTGTTCCTCTTTCTTCTCACCGCTCCCACCGCGTACCTGGGGAGCATGACTCTTCTTACCTGAGTCTACGTGAGAGAAGGTGTACACAACCCAGGAGAAGAGAAAGGACAGGTGGGGTGTAGGTGGTGCTGTGAGTGTTGAAGTGTTAGGTCGGTCGGTGGTGGTGGTGGTGATTGTGGTGGTGCAAAAAAAGGGAAGTGAAGAGGTGGATGAAGAAGGAGATTAAACTAAAGATAAAAGAAGCAATGAGATATTTTGAAGGTGTTCAGAGAGAGAGAGAGAGAGAGAGAGAGAGAGAGAGAGAGAGAGAGAGAGAGAGAGAGAGAGAGAGAGAGAGAGAGAGAGAGAGTAGTGAGGGAACCAACTGCCAAAAGGAGAAAGAAAGGAAACACAGGATGCAGGTAGAAAAAAATAAGACATTCTAAAATAACCTGAACAGTATAAAACGGCTAGAAAATATAAAGATTCATCGATAAATTGAAAACCCTGATGAGAGATAGGATGATTAGGACGAGGAGGGCAAGATATAGAATTGTGTGGTAAGATATAGAATGGTAAAATATAGAATAGTGTGATAAAATACAGAATGATAAGTTATAAAATGGTGTGGTAAGCAAAGATATAGAATGATAAGACATAGAATGGTGTGGGAAGCAAAGATGTAGAATGGCAAGATATAGAATGGTGTGGTAAGCAAACGAGAGCTCTATTGTAGGAGAAAAGAAAAAAGAAATATAGAATAGTGAGATAAAATACAGAATGATAAGTTATAAAATGGTGGGGTTAGCAAATATATATAATGATAAGACATAAAATGGTGTGGGAAGCAAAGATGTGGTAAGCAAAGATATAGAATGGTGTGGTAAGCAAACGAGAGCTCTAATGTAGGAGAAAAGGGATGTGAAGTCACGTCAGAGGATGGGTTTACCGTGACACCCGGCACAGGGATGGATGGCACGGTGCCAGGCGGGGGTGGCGCGTGTGTGTGTGTGTGTGTGTGTGTGTGTTTGTGTGTGTGTTTGTGCAGCAGCTGTCATGGGCATGTTATACTGTAGAGGCGTCACTCGCGTGTTGGTGACGAGGTATAGTGAAAGGCAGGAATAGAGAGAGAGAGAGGTGGTGCCCTTGACTCACCCTCTCAGGCTTGATTGTTCTGCAGTACACCCTTTCCGTCATCTTTTAACTTTATCACTCGTTTTGAAATCCTCTCTTTTTTTAGTAGCCTGTAAATTATACTTCCGTATTTTTTTCCCCTCGAGGTTTTGACATCAACGGTTTATTTTATAATTTTTTTGTAAGTAAGTCCTGTGCCAACATTGCATAGCTTCCGGGGAAAAAAATAGAAGTGCCAGGATTTTTCATCATCTTACAAATTGGCCCTTGTTTTTTCTTTCTCCTCCTTAAGACAAGACTTGGCGCATCCACAAATCTTAATGAGGAAAGGAAATGAGATTTGTCCTTTTTTTTTCTGACCCAGGACAAAAAAGTAACCTTGCGGGGAGTGAGTGAGTGTTTTGCTGTGTGGGTTGTGGTGACATATCTGCGGTGTTAGTGTGGTGGTGGGGAGCGGTGGCCTGTTGTACTTGTATATTGTAGAAAATGCCTAAATTCTTCCCATTTTATACTTCATGCGGTGTTTTATTAACCTAACTCGGTCTTTCTCCTACAGAATCGGGCATTTAAGAGGTGCACAGCAAAGGAAAAAGAAGTTCCAAGCTTCACCTTGTATAAAAACACTTGTGATTGTTGTGCCTTGGGTTGGCCGGCGTGCTGGGGCGTGGCACAGCTGCCCTGGACCGCCTCTCCACTCAGGAACGACCCCATCAAACCAACACGAGCGCGAGTGACTTCCATCAGTGTCTCCCTAAAGAAAAAGAGAAAAAATTTATAAAAATGTACCGTAGCAGTTCAGTGTGACCGTGACAAGTGGTGGGAACGGTACGGCTGACCCTGTGAGGCGGGAGTGAGTGGCGTGACTCTGTGATGTCCCGCGGCCACTCTGTTTAGCCATGCCCCGCCGAGGTACTGTCTTCGTCCACGTCCCCCTCAGCCACACCTTCACCATCCAGGTCGCTGGGGGGGACGGCCACCCTTTCTATGTGTCCCAGGTAAGATGGCTGGTGGAGAGGAGGGGGGGGGGAAGGATAGTGGTTGGGTGACTTCTTATAGTGGGTACTTTTTAATTTACTGGGTCCTTTTTTTATTTATTTACTGGGTCCTTTTTAGTTCGTTTTGTTTCCTTTATCTGTTTTTTCCCTGTCTATGTGTCCCAGGTAAGTTGGGTGATGGAGAGGGGGATTTACTGATTGGGTAACTTTTTATGGGGAGTCCTTTTTCAATTGCAGTTTTGTTTCCTTTGTCCGTTTTTCCCTCTTACATTAAAAGATAAAATTAATATTGACGGGGAATCTTTCTGTGTGGCCCCGGTAAGGTGGGTGGTGCAGAGCGGTGGTTAGGGATACTAATTGGGTAATTTCTTATGGTGGGTCATTTTTTTATTTACTGGGTCTTTTTAACTGCAGTTATGTTTGCTTTGTTCGTTTTTCACCTCTCTATTTATCTACATACTTATAGACTAGCCCAACTGTCTATCAATATATCTATCTCTCCATTTATGTATCTATCTCTTTCTATTTGTCCGTCTATTTCTTTTTATTTATCTATCTGTATACTTACCTACTTACCTGTCTGTTTATCTATCTATATATGACAACACTAAAGTTTTTCTTAATACCGAAGTTTCTCTAATATTCTCTCATGAACAAAACAAAAGTAGTAAGAACGCAACACAACACCAACAGCTTCGGGAAGGAGAAGGAGGAGAAGGATAAATAAAAAAAAGAACGAAAGACAGAATAGAAGCAAGATGAGTAGGGGTGAGGAAGCAAAGTTGTCAGTGAAGGGAGGGGAGGAGTAAAAGAAGGGAGGAGGAGGAGAAGGAGGACCAGGAGGAGAAGGAGAAATAAATAAAAGAACGAGAGGCAGAATGGAAGCAAGATGAGTAGGAGTGAGGAAGTGAAGTTGTCAGAGAAGGGAAGGGAGACGAGGAGGGAAGGTAAGGGAGGAGTAAGGGGTGCGTGTGTCGGTAGCCTGTCGTTGCTGCGCTAATGGGAGTGAAGGCGACGTTAAGTGTGAAGGGGAAAGGGAAAATTGATGAAGTTAACCACGTTTTTCTTATGGGAGTCGTAAATGAGAGAGAGAGAGAGAGAGAGAGAGAGAGAGAGAGAGAGAGAGAGAGAGAGAGAGAGAGAGAGAGAGAGAGAGAGAGAGAGAGAGAGAGAGAGAGAGAGAGAGAGATTTGTGAATAAATTAACCTCAGTGAAGAGCAAAGGAAGGTGGGAAGAGTAAATTCAGCATTGGTGTGGGTGTGTTATCTTATTTGACGTCTAGTTTGGGAGAAGGAAGAAGAAGAAGAAGAAGAAGAAGAAGAAGAAGAAGAAGAAGAAGAAGAAGAAACGAGATGGAGTTGGAGGAGGAAGAAGAGTGAGGAGGAGTGAGTGAGTGTCTGCTGATGATAGTGACAAAAAGAAGGAAGAGGAAAAGAAGGAGGAGGAGGAGGAGGAGGAGGAGGAGGAGGAGGAAGATTAGGTGGGAGTTGAACAGGAAACACGTGTGACAGTATTTGGATTGCACCCTTAAAAAAACACGCAAAAACAAATTTCCATGATATGAGAGAGAGAGAGAGAGAGAGAGAGAGAGAGAGAGAGAGAGAGAGAGAGAGAGAGAGAGAGAGAGAGAGAGAGAGAGAGAGAGAGAGAGAGAGAGAGAGAGAGAGAGAGAGAGAGAGAGAGAGAGAAAGTTACATAAGAGCAGAGCCTCCCAAGCTTTATAAAAATAGTAAGGACTCGCTATAAATACTGTAATGGTTAAGTGAAGTGGTGTGAAGACGGAGGCGAAGGAAGGAGGCAAGATAACTATTCTTATTGATCTTTATTCTTGTTTATCCTCACATCAAGGGTGTTTGTTTATCCTCGTGTTGTTTCTACGAAGTGAGCGTGTTTAGTCCGAGCTTACAGTGACGTGGAATGCTTCGTTTTTATCTTTTTTTTTTTCTACTAGAGTGGAAGGTCGGGTCTCAGTGCACCACTTGACCTCAGCTGCAGACAGGAGAGTGGTTGATCTGCTCCAAGAAATACGAGAAATTTGCGTGGCGTATCTGAGTCTCTTAGAAATAGAATCCTGCGTTAACCATTTCCACTGACCAAATGTCCACTCCCTTCACGAAACAAGCATGACATAAACAACCACTGGCAATTGTGTACCTATCTCCGCTTCCTTTAAATCGGAATACACACCCAAATTAATGTCGGTTCCTCTCTCCATCTCAAAATGCCGTGATTCATAATTTTGTTCCTATTTTTCCAACTTTCAATGACTTTATTCAAGGGAGAGGTTTCAAGACATTTATCCCTGACTTTCGGCTAATTCTTTTACCTTTTAAGGAGACTGGCATATTGTTGGGGTTTATATTTTCATTATTTTTCCTGCTCTTGGTCAGCTTCCCTCTCTAACATAAAAAAAAGGGTCTACCGTGAGAACTGAGCCTTTCTTGCCATGGAGAACACTATCAGGTGGACTTTGATTTGATATCTGTGAAACCTTTTATTCTATTCTAAGGGAGTCTCACGCGTTTACTGCGTCTGTGAAACCTTATATTCTATTCTAAGGGAGTCTCACGCGAGCACCTGAGGAGACTTAAAGAAAAGGAAAAAGAAAAGGAAGAAAGACGGAAGAAACTACAATAGTTCTTTAGGTTGGAATAGATAGAAACCAACATTAGAGTACAGCTGTTTTCATTGTATTTTCTATCATTGTTTGACATTTTATTTGTATTATTCTCGTGCAATATTCGAATAGTTTAGTGTGTGTGTGTTGGGGGAGGGGGGTATAACAAGGAAAAAAAATAGGTAAGGAGGAGATAGGAAAGTTATCAAGAAAGGTAAGTGGAGAACCTTAAAAAGACCACGTGGACTCGAGGTGGTATGAAGGAAGGACGTTTAAGGAAGCAAAAGTGGAGTGTTTTCAGGGAGGTGGAGAATGTGTAAGTAGGGTGGAGTGAAGTGAAGTGGAGTGGGTAATGGTGATGAAAGTTAATTTTAACCATCCGACAAGCCACGTCTATTGATGGTGTTACTCTTTCCCTGACACATGCCTCTATTCAGTTCAGCATCGACAAACCACGTGATGTTCCCCGCGAGGCACGAAAACACTTGCCCCGAGTGAGGATCGAACTCACGACCTTGAGATTATGAGACTCACGCGCTGCCTACTGCGCCATCGAGGCTTGAGAATGAAAGATTGTATTTGTAATTTTTGCCACCTCTCTCTCTCTCTCTCTCTCGCTCCCTCTCTCTCTCTCTCTCTCTCTCTCTCTCTCTCTCTCTCTCTCTCTCTCTCTCTCTCTCTCTCTCTCTCTCTCTCTCTCTCTCTCTCTCTCATACCGAAACAGTAACATTTTATAAAGTTTTCAAGTCACATTTTTCAAGTACGAAAGGAAAACTGGCCAACGACAACAAAAATAATAAAAAAGAGCCCACTAAAGAATTAGCCTCAGGATGAAAAAAATATCTTGAAACCTTCCTCTTAAACAAAATCAAGTCATAGGAAGTTGGAAATCTCGGTTATCTTATGACTTACAATTCCTGTTCATAACTCTTTTCTGATTTCTCAATTTGACTTGTATCTTATTTTTCCCCTCTTTTACCCTTTATTTCACCATTGCTATTTGTGTGTAAAGATGGTAAGGAAAACCTGAAAACATCACTCTCTGAGGAACACATTCTGTCGTAACGTAAGAGTAAAGAGTATCCCTGACCCAGCCCATTGTTATCTCTAATTACTTGTATATTTCGGAGCCATATGACCTTAGTTTTGCCTCGTGTATGATATATATATTTTTTTCAATTCATTTTCCCCGTGTGTCCCAGGCTGGGCGGACGTGTGGGCTGCGGGAGGGGGACTTGGTGGTGGGTGTGGACGGCACCTCTACCACCGGCTGGCCCCTCACCCTCCTGCAGCAGACACTGAGAAGGGCAGCGAGGGACGTGGTGGTGGAGGTACTCAGGTAAGGCTCTCTCTCTCTCTCTCTCTCTCTCTCTCTCTCTCTCTCTCTCTCTCTCTCGCTCTTGTTCTTATCTCTTCACCGTTATTCAGTCTCACTCTGGTCTTATTGCTAACCTGTCCTTATCAGCTTATCTGTCTTATACCTCGTAGCTTCCCCGTCTTACTTACTGATGACTCGGTGACGTGGAGCAGTAGATTAGACCAGCCTTGTGTCTCTTTTGAGGTCTATTAATTCCCTTTCTTGTGTGCTAATTTGTGTGTGTCAGTGAAGTTAACTATTTATTATCTGTGTTGTTGTATCTTGTGGTTTAGTATTGTTTGTTTTGGATTTCGCGTTTTGATCTTAATCTGTTCATTTATTTATTTTCTTTTATTTATTATTTTTTTCTATTTTTAAGAGTTGATCGTGTTTAAAAGACGGCAAGAAGAGGATCCAGGCTTATTATGAATCATGCTCGTTAACTCGATCGGAATGTATTTATTGTTCGCATTTTCAGAAAGTCAATCAAGCGTTGTTCATATATATAGGATTTGTTTTTTTTTATATATGTGTAACTTGACTAACCTTCTTTCTTCTCCCACACTCACGCAAACATAGACATGATAAAAAAAAATATTTTAAACATCATTTGTCACTCGATGTGTTGCGTGTTATTGCGTTCTGGTTATTTATGCGTTGCTGTTCTCATTGTGGGAGTTAAAGGTGTATAGCTTTGGTGTTATCTTCAACTCTCTCTCTCTCTCTCTCTCTCTCTCTCTCTCTCTCTCTCTCTCTCTCTCTCTCTCTCTCTCTCTCCATGTATGCTTGTTTGATGCCTTTGACCGCCTTAATCTTTAGTTTTAATTAATAAGATAATATGTAAATGATTCTCAGTGCCCTTCGTGTGTGTGTGTGTGTGTGTGTGTGTGTGTGTGTGTGTGTGTGTGTGTGTGTGTGTGTGTGCGTGTTAATCTGCAAATGCGTGTTTAGTTATTTTTTTCTCTCCTCATCGTCTTTAATTATGTTTGTGTTCGTAGCTCCATGTTGCTGATCTTCTCTGTTTTGCTGTTATGCTTCCTCTTATTTGTTCTGAGGTTGTAGGCGTGAACAAGACTATATGAGTGCTTGAGATCATCACGGGGAGCCTTTGCCTTATTATTGTTATTATTATCCCACACGTCCTGCCTCAGATTAGGTCGTGTAGCATATCACTAACACCCTCACAATAACTAACACGAGTGATGGTATTTACCCTTCCTTTGTGTTCACTTGTGCTTCTCTGCTATTTGGTTTCTATATCCCCTGGGCGTATCTTGACAAATAAACCTGACAACTTGACTCCTTACTGGTTAGTTTACGACCTTGCCAGCATCCACCCGTCCTCTTTCCAGCCTCTTCTTCTCCTACTCGTATCTTAAAGCACTCCACATTCACGGCTTCTACTGAGTCTAACCCTTAATCGTGGTCAGTAACTCAAATAACATACACCTCTCTACTCCTCTATTTTCAACGTGTTCCCTCGATATTACTCTTGAATGTCGTAAGAATCTACCATTTCCTGTGTTTTCCTATCAGTCATTAGGAAAAATTGAGAATCATTGAAAGAAAACAAAGAATTGAGTGAAAGTTTGCAGATTTCTTACCACATGCTACTCTGTTACCCTTGGATGTCATAAGAATCTACCATTTCCTGTCTTTTCCTACCAGTCATTAGATCAGAAACTTGAGAATCAGGGAAAGAAAACGGAGAAATGAGTGGAAGTTTATAAATTTCTCACCATTACCTACTATATAACACCTGTCCCGCCTTGCCCTGCCCCGCCTGCCACTCCACCCCATCCAAGGCGGGGGTGAGGCCAGTAACCCGCGTGTCCACTGCCAAGCTGAAGACAGGAAAATATAGCCGGTCTATTAATGTGTGACGCGACCACCGAGCAAACTGACAGGACGGGAAGACAGACGGACAGATAAGAAGGGAGGTGGATGCAAAGGGAATTAGTATGTAAGGGTAAACTAGAAAGGAAAGTTGAAGGAATGTTAATGAAAAGGATTTTGGGGAAGAAGTAAGTAAGTAAGTGTAGTAAGCAGTCACTAGGCATGACATTTTGTTGTGTGTCGGTGATTTCAGTGCGGTACTGGGAAGTTCTAATGAAGGGTTTGAGGCGTGTATGGGTAAAATGGATGCTGGAAAAGAAATGAGTGATAATGGAGTGAGATTTGGAAGTTTTTGTATGGCAAACGATTTGATCATTGGGGGTACACTATATCAGCATCGTAGCATACATAAAACAACATGGGTGTCGCCGTGTGGGAAATACAAAAATCAAATTGATCATGTCGTTGTCAGTAGGAGACATCGAAGTTCCTTGCTAGATATTTGTGTGAGAAGAGGTGGTGATATTGGTAGCGATCATCAGCTAGTGATAGCAAAATTAAA
>CM035194.1:31107620-31121134 GCA_020233015.1 Callinectes sapidus
CTCTCCATCTCTCTCTCTCTCTCTCTCTCTCTCTCTCTCTCTCTCTCTCTCTCTCTCTCTCTCTCTCTCTCTCTCTCTCTCTCTCTCTCTCTGTATTATAATGTAACTGCAAACACAGCAACAATCTTGTGCAATAATATTATTCTTTAGTAGGTCTCATTCCGCAGTTGTTATTGTAGCCTTGCTGATGACTTTTGGGCTCCCTTAGGAGGAAAAGCAAGGTTTGTGTGGCCAGTGTGATGAGTTTTAATGTGTCAGGGTTTTAGCCAGGCCAAACCCATCTAACAGGCTTGCAGTGTTGATGTGATTTCCTAGTGATATAGCTGGCCGGGATCATTAACTTCACCTGTGATTGACTTTATGCATCTTTAAGACTGAATTCTGATTGGTGTAGTACATTTGAGTGACTCACTAGTGTTAGTGATGGAAGCAGTGCAGCGTGCAAGATAACAGTAAAGCAGTACAGTCTTGCATTGCACATGGCATCGAGAACTATAGCATAGGATATCACACACCATGACCAGTGAAGGACAATATAAGCATATCTTATGAATGTAAGTGGTACTCCTCCGGCCTCTGTCCTTTCTCTACCTCTCTTTCTCATTTGCAGCCTCACTTTAAGAGAAAGACGCTGACCTATGCTGAGAAATTGACAGTGGAAAGACAAAGGGAAGAGTAACAGCCAACTTCGATATCAACGAATGAGAGATTTACAAGCAGAAGAATTTTGTTGTGGTTTGACAATGTGTGTTTTTATTTATTTATTTTTATTCTTATTTTCATTTTATTTTTTTACCTTTCTTTTTCAAGGTTAAAGAAACAGTTTTGACAATGGATGTGTGTGTGTTTTTTTTTTTTTTTTTTTTTGTGTGTGTGTGTGTGTGTCAAATCCGATTGGATATGAAAGAAAGAAAATTGTATCGCGATGGCTGTGTTGTAGATTAATGGAAGTTGAATTATTTTTAAATCGACCACAAAAATGCATTAGAATAGTGTCATGGAACATCAACGCTGTGAGAACAAAAATGGAAAGAGATGGTGTATTAAAGATGCTACAAGAATTTGACATGGTGAGTATAAATGAGATTAAGACACCTAGATGTGTATCTTTACCTGGTTATGTGTCTTATATCAGCCGTGATAGAAACAATAAAAATAGTAGCCTGGAATATAAACGCAGTGAAAACAAAACTAGAAAAACCTGTGGTGGAGGCATTCTTATTACAATATGATATAGTCAGCCTCAGCGAAACGAAAACGAATCTGCGTATACGTTTGCCGGGGTTTGAAACATTTCAGTGTGTGAACAGTGCTTCCTCTCACCGTGGCGGCACGGTTGTTATGGTAAAAAATTCCGTGGCACGGTACGTTACGAACGTTGATTATTGCAATGATCAAGTATGGCTCGAGATCAAGTGTATCCCTAATGTATTGTTCGGGTTTTGCTATATTCCACCACAAGACTCAGAATACTTCACTCATCAGTCGTTCGCGACAATACAGGAAAAAGTTACTGGCAATAATTGTAATTATGTCGTTATGGGTGACCTTAATAGCAGATTTGGTGCTTCCGCTCGTGAGATATTATTTCGAAGTGGAATCCCAGACGCACATAAGTACGAATACCCGACCTTTCCGGATAATGTAAATGCTCCGAATGGAAATGCATATGTACTTTCAACCCTATGTATTGACAATAAGATGTTGGCTGTAAATAATTTAAAGACAGAATCTACTTATTATCAGAGTGATATGACTTTTCGGAAAAGTGGAAGCTGGGTATCAGAACTTGATGTTTGCTTAGCTTCACATGCAGTGATAAAAGACATCAACTCTTTCTGTGTACATAAAGAGGAATGCTTACCATCGGACCATGTCCCCATAAGTATCAAAGTTAACATTGCAGGTATGAGCCTCGACTGTTTGTACCATCGTGCGTGTCAGCTTGGAGGGCATGTGTTTCCAATGAGCCAAGATGAGCATGTTCCGGTGGTACGCAAACCCATTAAATTTACCAACATTAATAAGGAATTATTTTGTCACAATATGAATGATATTGATGTGTCAAGTTATGAACATATTAACGATGTAAATGCGTTCGCAGAAAACCTATCTGATGCCTTATATGAGTGTGCTAGAGGGAGCCGCGAGACAGCAGGAGTGACGCCACGTGCTGGTGACGCCGCTGACGCCAACCTTCCTAGGTGGGACAGACGAAAAAATTAATCGTGTGAGGGCCCCTTAAGGGAAGGCAAGGACTTTGCTCCGAACGGCGTACACCTCAACGAAGGCGACAACGAGAGGATGTGTAGACGGCTGCGTGAGTGGATGCGTGCAAGGTCCCTTGTATGCATGGACTCTGCTTGAACAAAGGAAAGGAATGTACCTGAGCAACGAAGAGAAGACACCCAACAGGCAAGGTCATGTATGAAACTAGGCTGTATGAATGTGAGAGGATGGGGTATTGGTAAGTTTGAAGATGTATGTAAGGAGTTGAACGAGTGGGGGCTAGACATGGTAGGCATAACAGAGACACACCTGAGGGATGCAGTGCGAATGGAAGGGAATGAATATGTGATGATAGGTAAGGGGCGCAGGAAACAGGAAAAGTTAGGAGGAGGCATAGCCTTGCTCCACAGAAAAGCAAGAAATCTGAGAGTAGAAGAACTTGATGCTGGAGACAGTGTGGAAAGTGAGGATGTGTTAGCAGCCCGAGTGGAGTACATGAATGAGTGTGGTAGATCTGAGAGGCTGGTGGTAGTGGTAGTGTACATGACAGTGGAAGGTGATAGAGCAATCAGGGAGAATAGCAGGAAGTATGGTGTGTTGAAGAAGATCGTAAGAGAACATGCAAGGGAGAAAGTTATTATTATGGGAGATATGAATGCTCATGTAGGCATTTTAGGTGAACAAATGAATAGGAATGGTGTGATGTTTGATGAGTTTGTGAATGAGATGGACTTAGAGAATCTAAATGAGACCCTGGCAGAAGGACGTGTAACGTGGTGTGCTAGGAACCAGGAGTCAGTGATTGATTATATTCTAGTGAATGGAAGAATGCGTGAAATTGTGGACCGCATGTGGATTGATGAGGATGGAACGATCGACATTGTCTCGGACCATAACATGCTGGTGCTTGAGTGTAAGCTGTTTGGAAGAGAGGAAAAGACTGCAAATACTAAGGGGAGAAAGTGGAGGTTAAGAGATGCAGGATGGGAGAACTTTCAGGTAGACTTGAGTGAGAGAAGCTGGGACAATGAACATTTGAATGATGTGGATGAGATGAACGATAGGTTTGTTGAGAATGTAAAAAAAGCAGCAACCAGCCAGATAGGTTACGTGAGAATGAGTGCTAGGAAGCGTGCATGCAAGCCGTGGTGGAATGAGGAGATCAAGGATGCCAGGAGAGAGAGAAAGAGACTGAATAGAGTATGCAGGCAAATGAGAAAGAGAAGGCATGAGAGTGAGGAGGCAGAAGGAGAGTACCAGAATGCATGGACAGCATATGTGAGCCAGCAGCGAGTGGTGAAACGGAAGATAATGAATGCTAAAGTTAGATGTGAGAGAAATGTGATCCAGTCCCTGAGGGAGAAAGGTGTGGAAGGTGGCCGGGAATGGTATAGATTCTTGAGGGGTGAAAGGATGCCTGACAGTGAGAATGTGGAGAGCCTAAAGGTGAATGGGGCACTGGTGACAGAAAAGGAGGACATAAGAAGGGTGGTTAAGGAGTTCTGGGAAGAGATTGGAGGAGTAGGTGAAGTTTCTGAGGTGAGAGAAGGATGTGTGACACTGGAGAGGAAGAATGCAGATGAACTGAATGAGAGAATCAGCAGGGAGGAGGTGGAGAAATGTGTGAAAAGGCAAAAGAATGGGAAGGCAGCAGGTCCAGATGGATTACCGTATGAAATGTACAAAAATGGTGGGGAGGTTGTGATTGATAGAATGACTGAGCTATTTAACCAGGTATGGGAGGAGGAGAGAGTGCCAAGAATGTGGAATGAATGTAGGGTGACTCTGTTGCATAAGGGAGGATTCAAGAGTAAAAATGAGTTGAAGAACTATAGGCTAATTGCATTATTAAATACAGTAGGTAAAGTGTTCAGTGCAGTGTTGAATGAGAGACTGTGTAAATGGATTGAGCGATCTGGAGTGTAAGGCCGGCCACACATGTGCAGTTTTAACTGACAGTTATAACTGTTCAGTTAAAACTGTCAGTTAAAACTGCACGTGTGTGGCCGGCCTTAGGTGAGGAGCAGAATGGTTTCCGTGTGAACAGGAGAGCTGAGGACAACATGTTTGAGGTGAATGAGATGATCGAGAAGAAAAGAAAGGATGGAGGTAAACTATATCTAGGCTTTCTAGATATAGAGAAAGCATATGACAGGGTGAATAGAGAAATGCGAGGCAAAGTGTTAGGAAAGATTGGGTTGAGTGCAAAGATAACCAACATAGTGCGTAGCATGTATGTTGACACGAGAGCGAAGTATAGGTTAGGAGACATAGAAACAGACTGGGTGAAGAGTGAGAGAGGTGTTAGGTAAGGATGCATATTGTCACCAACCCTTTTCAGCTTATACACAGAGGAGTTAGCAGCCAGAATGAGAAGGTTGAATGCAGGAGTAAGAGTGGGGAATGACAGGATAGGTGTGCTACTGTATGCGGATGATATAGTGGTCATGAGTGAATCAGCGGATGAGTTGCAAAGTCTACTGGATGTAGTGGATGGGTATGGGAAAGACTTTGGAGTTAGGTTTAGTAGTGAGAAAAGTAAGGTTATGATTGTGAATAGGTCAGAGGATGAAAGCAATGCAACGTGGAGGATAGGAGTAAATGAGCTGAATCAGGTACTAGAATATAAGTACCTGGGGATGTGGGTTAGCCCAAATGGATGTGAGAAAGTAAAGAATGAAAAGATTAGCTTGGCTAACCAATGGGTTGGAAGATTAGGGAGTGCAGCAAGGATGAAAGCGAGTAAATATGATGTGCTGAGAGAAGTATGGAAGAGTGTGGCTGTGCCTAGTATAATGTATGGTATGGACGTGACTAGTATAATGTATGGTATGGACGTGACTGCTTGGAATGAAAATGAAATTGACAAGCTAGAAGTAGGCCAGAACAGAGTAGCTAGGATGGCACTGAACGCACCAAGGTATGCAGCATTAGAAGCCCTGAGAGGTGACATGGGCTGGAGCACATTTAGGGAAAGAGTAATGAAAGCAACACTCAGGTATAAGATTAGGTTGGAAAGAATGGATGATGGAAGAATAGCAAGAAAGGTGTATCTGTGGAATGAGAGTGGAAGCAAATGGAGGAAGAGATGCATGAGGATGACAGAGAGGAATGGATTGCAAGTGGTGTGGGGGATGAGGATGGCTGGGAGGAACCAAGATGAACGTGAATGGATCCTGACAAAAGGAGGTAGAGTGGGAGCTGAATGGGATATGAGGAAATGGAAGAATGAGATAGACAGAGAGGTGAAGCGTGTGGGAATGAATATATGGAAGAATGGCATGGAACAAAAGAGCACTATGGAATGGTACAAAGAGAAAGAAGCCCCAATGTTTGAGAGGTGGTATGATGGCAGCCTGGGTGGTGGTGACCTTCTCTTTCGAGCTTGGGCACAGTATACGGATGTGAATGAGAGAAATTATAGATGGTCTGAGTCCCGCAGCAAAGTGTGCCAGATGTGTGACATGGGAGAGGATGAGTCGGTGGAGGATGTGGTACTTGAGTGTGAGAAGTATGAAAGTGACAGGATGGAGATGATGCAAGTGATTCTGACTGAGTTAGGGCATAGTTGTGATGAGAGAGTGGAGAAGACAGGAAGGGAATGGATGGTGTTGCTGCTGGGACTGTGTAGAGAGACGAATGAAAGGATATTTGAAGCTGTGAAGGAGTTTCTGGAGAAAATGTGGCGTGTCAGATGTAGAGAAAATTAATGTGCAAGATACTGTTTTTTTTTTTTTTTTTTTCTGTCTGTCTGTTTTGTTCTTCTACAGGAGTTGCCGATATAAAGGCCTGGTCCTGGAGCGATCCCGAGCCACCTGTAACATCAAGATCAAGATCAAGATTAAGCCAGCGGCCGTCGGTCAGCTGTCTTTCAGCCAACAACATGCACGTGCAGCAGCAGGTGACGGTGCACACCTCGGTGCTGGCCTTGGCCGGAACTGTTATCTTCGGCGTGGGTTTTTTCTTTGGCTATAAGATCAAGACGTGGAGGATGGACTGGCTGCGGTGGCGACGAGAGAGACTGCAGAAGAAAATCCAGCAGACTCAGGCACAAATTGATATGATCCAGCGCAGTTAGGGCCGTGAGTTCACTTCTTTGACTATTACTACTGCTATAGTGTCGGTATTTAGGCCAATTTGCAATTTAACCCAACCAAGGAAGTAAAGTAATACCGTAAAATGTAATGAGTTGATTGATGGTGTATGTACATCATTTCCGTCGCAAATGTAATTTTTTTATGACTTCTTTATACACTTGTGATGGAAATGCTGTATACCATCAATCAACTCTCTACAGTCTTCACTAGAAAGCAAAAATAACCAGCTGGATGGGTGGAACTGCAAATTGACCACAATCTGTTATGGAAATAACTATGTGTCTCATTGCAGAATATCATTCAATATAATGTATGTCAAATTTTGGAAGGTTTAAGGAACAACAAAGAATACCAAGGTGGTTGGCTATTCATCATGTTGTAATAGATGACAATTAAGAATGATTGTTAGTAGGCTGAAGTTATCTCCATAATCCCTGAATGGTCTCCATTTTCTTCTAGGATGTCTGAGAGTTCTCTACACGCACATACTTTAATGACACTACTCCTGCCAGTGTTAAGAGAGTATTCTGTATGTATTGGTTTTTGATGGCAGGACAAATGTTTTGTTTCTTCATGTAATCTGAAGGATTTAGTGAGAAGTGTTTCTTGCCTTCTATAGTAATTATATTTGCAGATTGATTTATTCATCCATTTATTTTCTTTCAGTTAAATGGTGGCATCCCTGCAAACAAGCATCCTTGATTAACATGTGCCCTCATCTCTACTGACTTCATTAATACATTTGTAAATAGAAACTTGAGGAAGTTCATGTCTTTATATCACCAGGCAAAACTAAATAAATATTTTCATAACATTGCTTGAGATTCTCTATACACAGTGATAGAGCAAATAGAGAGAGAGAGAGAGAGAGAGAGAGAGAGAGAGAGAGAGAGAGAGAGTTGAGATAAAAGGGAGTAAGGAGAGGTAAGAGAAAATTGTGTTGTGTTAGGGGTATGGCAGCTTCAAGCACAGGTGAGGCAGGGATGGCAGGGGTGGTTGTGGTGCATGGGGGAGCCTGGGACGTGCCTCAACACATGTGGGAGGCCAGCCTGGAGGGCGTGAAGGCAGCTGCCCGCTGTGGCCACCAGGTGAGTGCATCAACAACTAAAATAACTATTTTGCCTTTATCTTACCTTTTGTTGATTACTCATTGTACTTGTTGACTCAGATTTTTAAAAAGATTCACACAGGTATGTCTTGTTGATTTGTGCTTATGTTGAAAACATTACATTGATTTAACTTGAGTATTGTGTAACTTGTACAAAGTAAGATAAAGACAGAAGACTGTCTCTTCTCCAGGAGAACTATGGGGCTAAGTGTGTGTGAGTGTGCTTTGCCATGCCTAACCTGTATGGGATTACTGGCCTGGTACATACACAGCTAGCTAGATAGACAAAAGCATATGTTCATATTATGCATCACATAAAGCTCTGTGTAATGAAATATTGTTGCATCTATCAAGAACAAACATTTTCAAGTTCAGCTTGATAGAAAAGAGTAAGAGTGTAGTATATTCTTGTTAGATTTTATTTTATGTTAATAAATACTGAATATTTTTGTTGAATTATGCAGATGTATTTATGCATTTATACTAGAACATTTCACGGAGTACTGATGTGCAGAGTATCTTGTGTATCTCCCTGTGTGTGCGGTGCAGGTCCTGAGTTGTGGAGGGTCTGCAGTGGAGGCAGTAGAGGCAGCTGTGGTGGTGCTGGAGGATAACCCTGTCTTTGATGCTGGTATGTATGTATAGAATGTGTGTGTGTGTGTGTGTTTGGGCTTTATTAGCTTTATTCAAGTGTGGTAAGAAAATGAAGGGTTGATCTGTGTTTGACTTTCTTTAGGCACAGGGTCAGTCCTCACCCTGGATGGCGAGGTGGAGATGGATGCTCTGGTCATGTCTGGTGAGGGACTGAGGGCTGGAGCAGTGGCAGCCATCAAGAATGTACAAAATCCTGTCAAAGTGGCTCGCTTGGTGTTGGAGAAGACTCCCCATATGATGCTGGCAGGTGAGGGAGGGAGAGAGAGAGAGAGAGATTTGAAGAACAGTGGTGAAAACAAAGAAAAGAAAGTTCCAAATCTGACAGCTTCCATTCAACAGGTGAAGGAGCCAATCAGTTTGCTGCTGCCCATGGCCACCCACAGGTGCCACCAGACACACTGGTCACCCCATATGCAAAGCATGAACTGGAAACTTTCAAGAAATTCACTAAGTCTGTGGATAGTCTTTTCAACGTTTTGCAGTGAGTAAAGGCTCTCAGTGTGGGGAAGAGGTTTTTGGCTGATGTATTAATGAACTGTAGGAGAGAAGCTGCAATTAAGAGACCTTAAAGATCTTTCAGTGACATCTCTTTCCAACCTTAATTATTTATCCATCTTGACAGAATACAGCAGAAGCAGAGTGGCCATGATACTGTGGGGTGTGCAGCACTAGATGGCTTTGGACACACTGCTTGTGCTACCTCCACAGGCGGCATTACTGCTAAGATGCCCGGTAGAGTTGGGGACACTCCTGTGCCAGGAGCAGGCGGATATGCTGATGACCAGGTTGGTTCTTGATTTTGTTGTTCACATGTTGGTAACCCACACCATGAGTGATGATAGTGGAGGTGGTGTCACTCAGCTGGTGGTGTAGCTTGGCAATAATAGGTTATCCCCCTGCCCCCCAATTATGAATGGTCCAATGGTATATGTGATTATTTTTAACAAAATTGATATTATTATAAGAGTAGAGCAGATGCAGGTTGTGTTGATTTTTTTATTATTTGATTGAAAGATACTGTTTGTGAGGAAAAGTGACAAGACTATCTCCTTGAAGGCATTGCATATCTATTAGATCTGATAGATATTGCTGACATGGAAAGTAGAACAAAGTGTCTCAACATCGTTGCAGATTGGGGCTGTTTCTACCACAGGCCATGGAGAGTCCATCATGAGGGTGTGTTTTGCGCACCATATCACTGCCACCATGGCCACAGGTACACACTTTTGTGCTCTCTTCTCCCTGCCATTCATTTTCTCATTTCTTGTGGCTGTCCTTTTCTCCATTACATCTCTTCTCACTCTCATCATTCACCAGGAGTTGGGAAACTGTTGTTTTTTTGCTGTTGGCTTCCAAATTTTGCTGTCACTCCATATATATAATACACCATAATGTCTTTTGAGATCTTTATTATATCTCTGGTTGGCTGGTTACCTCATTGTTCTAGGATGTGTTGGGTTGCTGGAGATCAGGGGTTCCCAATCTATGGTAAGCAAGTGGAATGTTGAAATTACATGTCTGGTTTCTCATAATACTTTGGTTTTGTTGTATAACTCAAACCTGTTTGTAGGAAGTGGCTTACATGTGCTGGGCAAGATGTGTCCTCCTCTACAACCAGGACACGGAGTGGCAATGTTATTTCACCTGAGAGAAGGCTCTCTTGGTCTAGTTGCCACATAATCTTGTAAAGCCTTAAAACTGTAATTATTCTTGCTCGTTTTAAATCAATTACCTCTCTTCTTACATACCAAGCTGATGCCAAAGCAAGACACACTGTTCACCTTTCACTGTCACCCACTCACCGCTCGCCACTCTTCCCTTACTACCCTCACCTTTAGGTGCATTGAGATCTACTTCATGGTTTCCAGTGATTTTTATTTATTTATTTTATTTTTTTTTATCTATACAAAGTGGGCTTTTTTTATGGGAATTTATGGGCTAAAGAAGACCACCTAATAGAGATCTATCTGAAAGCCCACCCATTTGGGAACCGTTACCCCGAGTGGATGCCCAATCTTCACTCAGACCATGGCCAGGATTCGAACCTATGCGCTTGGGGATCCCAAGGCCTCCAGAGCACAAGGGGTTCCACTGTACCACTTGTAATGACAATTAATGTTTGTAATATTCTCTCTCTCTCTCTCTCTCTCTCTCTCTCTCTCTCTCTCTCTCTCTCTCTCTCTCTCTCTCTCTGTCTCTTATGCCAGTTGCCATAGCGTTTTCTTGAGTTACTAAGTGTAGCCTACACTAAAGCCATAATGACTGGTAACAGTTTCATGGCCATGTTTGTGGTTTTCAATTACATCTGACAGTGATTGTTGCAGCAGAGATGTGATCATAGATGTATGTTTGTCTATTTGCCTGGTAGTAAATTCAGTACCATACTCAGCTTAAAGGGTTAGAGGGAGAGGGACGGGTGAGATGTAAGTCTATATTATAGGACCTGACTGACCTGTAATGACAATTAATGTTGTCATTACGTATGATACTGTTGAATTCATGGGCACATTTGATGATAAATTTTAAATACTGATAGATTTGTGAGTAGATTTTTTTGTCATCACAGATGACAAAAAAAATGCTGCTATATTGTGGGTAAGGAATACATGACCAATACTGAAAGACTTCAAAAGATACATATATTAAAAGAATTGAGAGTCCCTGTTCTAGATGGACAAGATTGAATTTAATTACTTGTATGATTTTTGGATGGCCAATGAAGCTTTCAAGAATGCAAAAGTATTAAATTCTAATTGCATGAGCTTGATCTTTATTTTGAATGATTACATAAATGTATGCAGATTTTTCTTTATTTTAGCTTGATGATAATGTTTTATTATGATAGTTTTATCTTCATACAAGTATATTTTATCTAGGAGTACCAGTGAATACCAGCATTCAGCAAAGCTTGGAGCATATGGCTAAGCGTGTGGAGGGCTGCGGAGGTGCCATAGCTGTGTCTAGCAGTGGTGAGATAGGAGTGGGCTTCTCCACTCCCCGCATGCCCTGGGCCTATGTGAAAGACCATGTTCTTCATTATGGCATCCATCCTGGTCAGCACATGAAGGAAGACTTGTAGTTATCTGAAGAGGTCAATGTCTTGTGATGAACAGATGTACATCTTTGCTGGCTGAAAGATCCTGTGTTGAGCTGAAGGAAGAGCTTTTGTGTGAAGTGGAAAATAAATGTTTTTAATACATGCATGACTTACCTTCATATTGTGGCAGCTTTGTGAATCTATTATTATATACATATTAATCTTTGTTTGAGTTTGGAATTTGCATCAAAATAAATCTTTTATTTTTAAAGAGATTTTTTGAGGTTTAATAAGTCATTAACTAAGATTGTGATGGGTTTTTTTCATGAGTACTGTAATTGCCTTACAATGTATTTCAAAACCAATACAAAGGATGCTTCAGATGCTCAAAATTTTTTTAATTATCAAAGAACTTGTGTTTTCTTCCCTCTAAGAACAATGAAAAATTGGGAGAAGGTTGAGTGACCTTGGTTACTGGATATTAGGTTCTGTCAATAGGCAGGAATGCCCCAAGTGTGAAAATCACCTGCTTATAAGGAAGCACTATTGAGGTGGTATTCTGATACCATTCTACAGCAGGTGTCTCAGTACCAGGTAAGGGAAAGAGGTACTTGTTCCTTTTTTCCTTATTTAGTCATAATAAATTTAAGAATACTAGCCTGTTTACTTTTCATGTACTTTCATATTGTACAACAGTTTCTACAGTCACTCACTGTCTTGGAAGAAGTCTAGTTAGATTAATCTCTTGTGCCCTACATACCTTGTTACACTTTTACTCCACAAAGTACAAAAATCCATGCCCTTTCATTCTATAACAGTACAGAAGTACAACAAAAATCTACTTTTTTGCTCCAACATTAGGGGTTTTCTTTGCTGAAGACTTGGGTGCCTCCACTACACCACACCAATAACTGATGGAGTAGGTGTGAATGCTTCTGGTCAGAAAGATATAGTGATAATGACCAAAAATTGAAGAAGGAAACCAAACAAATGTACTTTTGCGAGAACTGTCTGCTCTCCCGTTTCCAAATTTACCTAAAGGGTCTGGAGATGCTGTCAAGTTGAACTAAGAAGACTAAGGTCCCTGCCATGCATATGTGTAACATATTCTTAATTTTTCATTTTTTGTATATTTTGGACCATACAGAAATTTGGTTTTGTGTATTCTTTAGTATTGTTTTTGTTTTGTGGTCCATAAATATCTGAATATGAATTTATTATTAATGTACCACTGTGGTTCATGACTGCCCATTTTCATCAGGAAAAGAGAGACAAGAGTGTGTGTATGTATTAATTTAAACAGGAAAAAGCAGAATCGGTATTTGATGAGTGGAATGGACTCAGTAATCATATTGTTAGTGCTCAGATAATAATGAATTTTAAAAAAAGATAGAGAAGTTTATGGATGAGGATGATGGGTGGAATCAGACAGCGGTGCTCACACAAGGACTGCCAGGAATAGATATAATGGCCTCTTGTAGCTTCCCTCATTTCCTTATGTTCTTATTTTGTCCCTTAATAAATCAATAACCTCTTTAGATGTTCATACAGTGAGAGCAATCAGAGTAAAGTAAATACAATATTGTATTTGTACGTTTCTTGTTTATACACGAATATTAACCATTTAATAAGTGTTACATATGAACAGTGCCACTATCATCATTATAATTGGTAGCATCATTGCTGTAAATGCCATCTTTCCCTTGCTCCGTTATCTCCTTCCAATTATTATTATTATTATTATTATTATTATTATTATTATTATTATTATTATTATTATTATTATTATTATAGTTATTATTGTCATCATTACCATTACTACTACTACTACTACTGCTGCTGCTGTTGCTGCTGCTGCTGCTGCTAGACTATTACCATTACTATCATGCATTTTTTATTTATTCAAATTTTGTGATTTATTTATTTATTTTACGAGACATGGACTGAGTCCACATCAATTACCGTATAATAGTGAGCGCTGCCCGAGTGTGTCCATTTGCACGCCGTGGGCACGCTGTAGAGTTATCACTCAGTCACTCCTACTACACTGGAGCGGATATTGCGTCAGAGCAGTGCTGTGAGGTTTTGGTCTGTTTGTCATAGCACAGGCAAGGCTCAAGTGTCGGTAGGACGACGCTATGGAGTGGCACCAGAGAAAGCAGTGGATCCTTATGGTGGCCCTCATTCTGAGTTGGGCTTGTGCCATTTTCTTCACCTTCAGCGGGATGTACATAATCTTCAGCCACCAAAATAACAGGGCCCAAATGGAAAAGGCAAGTGTCTTGATTTCTTGTTATTTGAAACAGAACGAATAAGACAACATTGATGCAATAGGTCGTGTAGTTTGCCCTTGTGGTATAATACAAAATGTGGCTACATGTTCTCTTAT
>CM035194.1:31170143-31182178 GCA_020233015.1 Callinectes sapidus
GAGAGAGAGAGAGAGAGAGAGAGAGAGAAGCCTTAGAAATCATCAGCTTCCTTTCTTCATTAATGTGTTTGCTGTATCAATAATCATCATTATTATCATCATCATTACTACCACTGTCATCGTTGTCATTTTCTTTGTTTTTGTTATCATTATTATCGTTATCATATGTCATTACTATTAGCAGAGATGTTGCTGTTTTATTTATTCTATTTTTTTTTTTTTGTGTGTGTGTGTGTGTGTGTGTGTGTGTGTGTGTGTGTGTGTGTGTGTGTGTGTGTGTGTGTGTGTGTGTGTGTTTCTGTTGTTGTTATTATTGTGATGATTTATTTATTTCCATTATTATCATTGTTATTGATACTTTGGTTGTTGTTGTGGTTGTTATTGATGGTACTGCAGCTGTTATTATTATTATTATTATTATTATTATTATTATTATTATTATTATTATTATTATTATTATTATTATTATTATTGTTACTGTTATTGTCATGATTCCTGCTTTTGCTACTGCTCCTTCTCTTACCATACCACCACCTCCACCACCACCACCACCACCACCATCACCGTCATTATTACCATTACCCCCTATGATAGACACCTGGCCAACCTTGAAACTTAGAGTAAAGGGACAAACTTTAGCGTGTAGCCTTGGGCCCCTCGCGGTGTTAGCGAGGAGTGGCGCGGCGGGGCACGGCAGGGCGGAAGTCTGCGGTGTTTGTGTCTATGTTTTTAGTACAGAGGCGCGGGCGTGGCTGGTGCGGCCTATGTACGTACTGGTGCCAGGAGAAACAGGGCCACGCGAGGCACTGGCCAAGGTACACAAACACGCGCGATACTTCTGTCCACGCCGATCAAACAGCACAGGAGGGGAGGAAAATTCATCTTTTATTGTATACTCGTGTTTCATCTAACCCAACCCAACCCAAGCGAACCCAAACCAATGGATGGGGAGTTTGGATATATGTATACAGGTGACCCTCCTTCTCCTCCTCTTCCTCTTCCTCTTCCTCTTCCTCTTCCTCTTCCTCTTCCTCTTCCTCCTCTTCCTCCTCCTCTTCCTCTCATGCTTGTTATTATTGTTGTTTTCCTTGTTCATTTTCTTGTTCTTCTTGTTCTAGTTCTTCTTATTCTTGTTCTTTTTGTTCTTTTTTCTTTTTTTTCTTTCTTTCTTTCTTTCTTCTTCTTCTTCTTCTTCTTCTTCTTCTTCTTCTTCTTCTTCTTCTCCTTCTTCTTCTTCTTCTTCTTCTTCTTCTTCTTCTTCTTCTTCTTCCAACTAATCTGCTGGTTCCATGATAGTGAAAGAGGAAACACGAGTATTGAATAGTGTTTGTGTGGTGTTTGTTTTTGCTTTCCCTGTGTTTTTTTTTTCTAATTTCCTTCAGTGTGTGTGTGTGGGCTCATGAATACTGGTGAGGGTGTGGGGAAGGCGTGGTGTTTGGGGAGTGGTGTGTGGTGCTGGCTGTAAGGTGAGCTGGTAATAAATTGAAGTTGTTTTTTTTCTTTTATTTTTGCCTTACAGGAACACCAGATAATGTTAGTGTTGGTTGGATGGTGTGTGTGTGTGTGTGTGTGTGTGTGTGTGTGTGTCTGTGTGTGTGTGTGTTTTGTGGGTTCCTCTTACATACTTTCTCCTTTGCATGACGTGAGTTTTTCTTTCCCAATTTTGTGCCATATGATCATACTTTTTTTTATCTTTGTATATAACGTATCCCTTTTTAATATTTCTTTATTGGCAATATGTGTTCCTTTATTTCTACAAAAACTTTCAGTTCCTCTCACGACGACTTCCTTTGATTTTTAGGTTCTGTTTCCCTTTCTCCTTTTGTCTCGCCTCTTGGGTATCACTGGGAGCGTGTCAGGCGTGGCACCTTGCACATGGCACCGTGCGACACCTTGGCCCCAGGGAGTGGTTTGAGTGACACTTGTTGGCACCGCACTGATGGCATTGGGCCTTTGCTTGCTGTGTGACCAGTCCTGAAACACCAGCGCCATTAAGCAGCTGTGGCACCTTTCGTAACTAGTCTTGGCACTCACCTTGTTACCGGCTGTGCTTGTGATGGATGCACTCAAGGCAGGACTGTCAAGGTCGACTGAATGTTCTCTTAGAGTCTTCCGGATCATTATTGTTGTTGTATTGTTGTTGCTGTATTATTGTTGTTGTATTATTGTTGCTGTATTATTATTCTTGCTGTATTATTGTCGCTGTGTTATTGTTGTTGCATTATTGTTGTTGTATCATTTAACGCCGTTTCAGAATGCGCTGGTGATAGTAGTTCTGATGAGACTTTATTCTCATTTTCTTTGGAGTGACTTACCATTGAAAAGGAAATGTAAATAGATCAAGCGGTAAAGAAGAAATACAAAGCTTATCTCCTTCCTAATGCTTATCTCAAATAGAAAACCTGCCACTTCTTCATCTTTTGTTCTTGAAATGGTTATATTTTTTTTCGTATGGATCATTTCCCAAACGCCAAAAAGATGGTGAATTTTGTTTTCTTGGGGTTGTGTCTCCTGTTGTAAATGGATGATTAGTGTTACATAATTACTGGAGGCCATGAACACTCTTGGAGACTCAGATTACCTCCACTAGTGATTGTTGAATGCAAATGAAGTGTGATGGATACATATGAACACACACACACACACACACACACACACACACACACACACACACAGAGAGAGAGAGAGAGAGAGAGAGAGAGAGAGAGAGAGAGAGAGAGAGAGAGAGAGAGAGAGAGAGAGAGTCCTTTGAGTGAAGCAAAAAAGAAGAAAAAAAACCCAGAATGCTAATTTGATATTCTCCACTTTCGTGTGCGTGTGTGTGTGTGTGTGTGTGTGTGTGTGTGTGTGTGTGTGTTATACCCGTTTGAGGGCAATATTGGCAAGAAAAGTAAGCAAATAAGTAAGAATTGGAAAAAAAAAACCCAAGCGAAAATAGAACAAAAAATAAAACGTAAAAGTAAATGAAAAAAAGATATTAGAAAAAAAAGAAGAGAAAATGAATAAACCAATGGATTAGCAATTATTGATGAGAAGGGGAGAGGATGTCTGTCGTGCTTGGGTTTGTCATGGAATATATTTTTTTGGTTATTTTGTTATTTTCATTCATTCGTTGAGGTTTCTTCTATTCTCCGAGTCTCGTTCCATTTGTTTTTTGTATTGCAGTCAATCGGAGGGTCCATTTCTCTCTCTCTCTCTCTCTCTCTCTCTCTCTCTCTCTCTCTCTCTCTCTCTCTCTCTCTCTGTATGTGTGTGTCATTATTAGTCTAATTGCCTGAAAATATGTGCGCACCATTATGACACTCAGAGAAACACTCAAGTATAAAGAAGGATGGCACAAAATGCTTTTCCACTTCACGTATATTAAAGAGAGGAGGCGGAGGAGGAGAAGAAGAAGAAGAAGAAGAAAAAAGAAGAAGAGGAAGGAGAAGAAGAAGAAGAAGAAAGAGGAGAGAACAAAGAGGAGGGTGAGGATGAGGAGGACGCGGGGAAAGAGGAGGAGAAGAAAGAGGAGGAGGAGAAGAAGGAAGAGGAGGAAGAGAAGGAAGGAGAGGAGAAAGATAAAAGAAGAGGAGGAAGGGCAGAAAAAGTAGAGTAGGAACAGGAGATGGATGATGCGGTCGAGAAGTAAGTGGAAAGAGGAAGGAGAAAAAAGAATCATTTAAAACTTGACACGGGAAGGATAGGACGTAAGAAAGAAAATAGAAAAGAAAGAAGAAAAAGACATTAAAGAACGATAAATGGAAAGTGGAGGTGAGGAAGGAGAGATACCAGTTGGAAAGATTATGGAGGAGGAGGAGGAAGAGGAAGAGGCGGTGATGGTGAGGCCGCTTTACCAATTCATCGTTATTTGGGATTAATCTAACTCCATCAGTGTTATTCCCTCACCTAGATCAATCTGCGGGGCTATCTACTGCCCTTCCAAGACAATCCATCTCCCCAGACCCGCCAGCCCACCGCCGCCTCTTCACCTTGTTCATTCCCTTCTAAGACAATTCCTATTCCATTTCTCCCCGTGACCAGCGTCCATTTCGTCAGTTCCGATCCCTTCATCCCTCCGCCGCTGCGCCTCCCTGGGATTTCAATTTACCAGCCGCTCGTCTCTGCACAAACGCGCCCTGGAGGAGGTACAGCAAGGGATGGACGACGAAGTAACGGCGGGTGCTGAACGAGTAACAGACACGCAGCTGGTCTCAGGGAAGGAAGGAAGGAGTGAGGAAGCGTTCGTTTGTCTGAGGTGAAAGAGTGACGACGGTAAGAGAAAAGGAAAGTGACGCGAGTATACATAGCGGAAGGAACTAAGAGGTAAACGGCCCAGTGGGTGTAAGAAGTGTGTGGAGGAAGATACTTAGCATGTCTGAAAAAGCGCGCCTCTGATGGGACTCGGGAAGGCGGAAGGACGTGTCTGTTAATCCCCGCCTGGCAGAGAGAAGCAGGAGGGAGGAGGCTCTTAGCAGCGGCGCAGCGGAGTGTTGGGAGCGGCGGCGGCGGCGGAGGCGGTGAAGGCAGGGGATAAATGAATAAACACAGGCATACCTAAGTCCTTGGCCGGGTGCAGCAAGACGCCGCGTGCACCTCATTTTGCGTCGGGCTCAGGAAGGAGTGGGGATAAATAGCGCGGAATTCCTCGTTTCGTCTGCGGAATACACATTATGAGAAGAGGCTGCCCGTCTCGTCCCTCCCCCCTCCCCCCCCCACACTCCTCCTCCACCTCCTCCACCTTCCCTCCCTCTTTGGTAGCAACTCGCACAGATCCACAAGTAAAGTTGCGCTATTATTTCCATTAAGAGATTCCCTGAAGCAGATGGCCTTCTCCTCTTCTTCCTCTTCCTCTTCCTCTTCCTCTTTCTCTTCTTCTCCCTCTCCCTACTCCTCCTCCTGCTCCTGCTCCTTCCCACACAGACGAAGAAACTCCCTGAAGAATGCGTTGATCAAAGGCTGGCCACGTTCTTTGGAAGGGACTGCAGACCAAAGCCGATTATGTAAGGGAGAAGACAAGGAGGGTAAGGAGCGGATCCTTGCCGGGCTGCCTCAGACATGGAAAAAGTGAGGTGCCGCTCTTTGGGAGGAAGCGGGGAAGGAGGGATTACTCGGTGTGTGTGTGTGTGTGTGTGTGTGTGTGTGTGTGTGTGTGTGTGTTTTCTTTTAGTGAGGATGTTGTTGTTGTTGTCGTTGTTGTTATCAATAATCTATGCCTCCTCTTAAATTTAACTGAAATTCAGTTCGTTATGGAAACATTTTTTTTTTTACGTTTGGTTTAGAAGTTAATTTTCGTTACTTTCGTTAGATTTGTTTTTATTTCGTTTAATTTTTGAATGAGCACTTTCTCTCTCTCTCTCTCTCTCTCTCTCTCTCTCTCTCTCTCTCTCTCTCTCTCTCTCTCTCTCTCTCTCTCTCTCTCTCCTGTCTACTTTAATCTGATAAACGTATTATGAAGAGGAAGAGAGAGAGAGAAGAAGAGGGAACTGAAGAGGATAAACTTGTACGAAGAGAGGATGACCTTAGAAGGACAGGAAAGTAGAAGGAGGAATGACCTAAGAGAGAGAGAGAGACGAGAGAAGTGTAAGATGGAGAAGAAGAAGAAGAAGAAGAAGAAGAAGAAGAAGAAGAAGAAGAAGAAGAAGAAGAAGAAGAAGAAGAAGAAGAAGAAGAAGAAGAAAGAGAAGAGAACCTTAAGAAGAAGGGCCAAGCAGCAGCAAACCTTCTGGTCCTTTCAAGGCTGCTTTGTTACTACTGCTAACTATCTACAGGGAAGAGAGACAGGGCAGTACAAGAGAAGGCTCCTCCCTACCCACCACTCCCTCCAGCTTTTGTTGGCATGGAAAATAGCTTGGAAAAGGACCATGCAGTATGGAAAAACTAGCTTGGAATTTTAACAGGAAAGGATGAAAGGAAATTTTACTATTCGCCTGTAGTGAACTCTACATGTTTATCTGAAAAAAGAAAGGGAACAAGGAGGAGGAGGAGGAGGTGAAAAAGAAGAAGAGGAAGGCAGTGAGGGAGATTAGGAAGGGAATAAAAGAAAATGTTTGAAGGAAAGTAGGAGAAATTGAAGTGATGGCTAAGAGAGAGAGAGAGAGAGAGAGAGAGAGAGAGAGAGAGAGAGAGAGAGAGAGAGAGAGAATATGTGAAGAGTGACGAGGGAAAGTAAATGTGATGAAAAGAGATAAAGAAAATAGTAAAGAGAACATGAGTGAAAAGAAGAAATAAATGGAGACATGAAGGGAAAGATGGGGAAGATTAAGACAGGAATGAGGAAGTGCAAGAGAAGAAAAAGAAAAAAATTTAAAGAGGAAAAAAGTAACAAAGTAATACCAAAAAAAAAAATCGAAAAGACACAAAAGCAAGGAGTGGAGAAGGACAAAATGAAGAAGAAGAAGAAGAAAAAGAAGAAGAAGAAAAAAAAGAAAAAGAAGAAGAAGAAGAAGAAGAAGAAGAAGAAGAAAAAGAAGAAGAAAAAGAAGAAGAAGAAGAAGAAGAAGAAATAAAAAGAAGAGGAGGAGGAGGATCGTTTGTTTATCTTGAGTCTCCACAAAAGGGGTTCTGGTGGTTAGAAGATAACGTCCCTCTCCTCTTTCTCCTTTCCACTCCCTCCACCCAAGACACGTGACTGATGATTAGGAGAGAGAGAGAGAGAGAGAGAGAGAGAGAGAGAGAGAGAGAGAGAGAGAGAGAGAGAGAGAGAGAAGACTTAACACTGAGAGGCTTGCAATGTGTGTGCCAGAGTGTAATGGCTGGAAAAGAACGCTAAGCGATGAAACGTGTGATTTTTTTTCAGTTTTTTTTTTTTCAGCTTTCTTATAAGAGTGAATTGACGCTTCGACTTGAAATAGGAGTTTGAAGCGCTTAATGGAGTGACTTTATCTCTACTTTTTTTTATTTTTTTTTTTATTTATAGAGGTGTTGGTTATGTAAAGAGGAAGAAACAGTCACAAAAAGATGTTCTAGGTAAAAGGCGTCTTTTTTTCTCTCCACCCTTGCTGAAAATACGGAAGAAATGGTGACACTGGAATTTACGTTTGTTTACGAATGCCATAAACACACACACACACACACACACACACACACACACACACACACACACATACACACCATCAAACCAGCACCAACATTATCTGGTGTTTTTGTTAGGCAAAACTAAAAGAAAAAAACTTCAATTATAGATAGATAGATAGATAGATATTTAATGGCCATAGTTAAAGTTACAGTTGCATTTAGATGAAATTACATAACACAATGTAAGACTTCCTAGAAAGCCTCTAAAATTTAAAATAAACTAAAGCCACATTGAAACCAACATAACGTTAATAAAGGAACGCAACTATGCGGTCAACAAAAATGACGGAAAATCTTTCAATGGAAAACATCAAGAGATCATCTTACGAAAAGTCTTACCACTAATAAAATGTCTCTGCGGAGTTTTGGGATCATTCAGCACAACTAACTGTCTATCCATGCATATTGCACACACACACACACACACACACACACACACACACACACACACACCCTCGCTAAAAACCATCAAATCAGAAACAAAATGAAACAGATAGGATTTTAGCGGGAGTATTGCAAGAGGACCCGCGGCTCTCGGTGGTGGTGGCGTGGTGGTGACGTTGGGACGCGTGTGGACTGACTGCTGCTTGGCGTGGTATTTCGGGAGCAAGCGTGTCTGTTTTGTGTTTCTCGAGGGGAACACATCCAACTGGGCTGCCGCGTTGTTTGTGACCGCTCCAGAGAGATTGTGACGTGCGTATTGTCTTCTTATTTCCTCGTGTTTCTTTCTTTACTATTTACTTTGTTTGTTTCTTCACTGTTTTCTTAGCTATTCTGCTCCCGGAAGACAGTGTAATTTACTTTTATTCATATTTTTTGTTTCATTATTTTCTTGTGTGTTTGTGTGTGGAGAAAGTCGGCCAAGAGCGAATATATGACAGAGAAACTTGGTAATTTGCGTCTTCTTCCAAAATAAAGTAGATGAATGCGTAAATAAACAGATGAATTGATTAAACAAAGAGGAGAAAATCTTTCCAAAACGGAGGTTCATTTAGTTCCGATGCGATGAAGCTTCTTTCTCGAACATAGAGAGACGGTTTATGGATGAGGATGATAGGTGGAACTAGGCAGAGGTATTTATACAGGAACTGCCACGAATAGGTCTAACGGGCTCTTGCAGCTTCCTTCATTTTCTTAGTCTTAATGGATGAGGATGATAGGGGGAATTAGACAGAGGTATTCATACAGGAACTGCCACGAATAGGTCTAAAAGCCTCTTACATCTTTCCTCATTTTCTTATGTTTTTATGTTCTTAACCTATTAAGTAACAGAATTATGAACGCGCACAAACAATATTAGCAATAGACATGAACTGTTTTTAACCCCTTTCACTACTGGGACACATTTTTAGCGCAAGTATTGGGTATGATTAGACGATTTTATTGGGAGGGTCTATGTGGGTCAGAAGAATAATTGCCAGACTCTGTATTATTTTAACCCCTAATTTATTATTTTCTGAAGTTGTATACAATCGATAAATAACAAACTGAATAAATGTGAAAATGCGTCCCAGTACTGAAGGCGTTAAGTCTCAGTCTCCTCTTTACTCATCCCCAAGCCTGACCTTGAGAAATAAACAGCACCTTCCTTCGTTCTCTCCTTCCTTTCTTCCTTCCTTCATTCCTTCCTTCCGTCTCTTTCCTCCCTTCATTTCTTCTCTTTCTTTCCTGCCTTCCTTCCTTCCTTCCTTCCTTCCTTCATTCCTTCATTCATTCATTCATTCATTCCGTCTCTTTCTTTCCTTCATTTCTTCTCTTTCCTTCCTTCCTTCCTTCTTTCCTTTCCTTCTTTCCTTCCTTCCTTCCTTCCTTCCTTCCTTCCTTCCTTCCTTCTCTTTCCTTCCCTTTTTCTTTTTCTTTCCTTCCCTTTTTCTTTTTCTTTTCTTCCCTTTTCTCTTTCCCTCTTCGCGGAGAATTGGAAACCCCTCTGACAGGAAACAAACAAATGTACGGGCAAAAAGTGCGCGGGGAAATAAAGGTCTGAGTTGAATGTATATTTACTAAGCGGGCAGTATTTTTGCCTCGCGCTGAACGCCACATCAATTGGGGACGCCACGCGGGTGTTGCTGGGGCGGTGACGGGGCGTTGAGGTGGTGAAAACTTGTTATTTATTCATTACGGTGTTATTTATTTGATTGATGGTTGCTGTTTGTTATTCACTCACTCGCTTGTTCACTCGCTCGTTATTTTTTTTGTATTTTTTTCTTATTTACTCAATTCCTCGATTTTGTACCTTTTTCAATCATTCATTCGCTCATTTTCACTCTTCTTCAGTGACACATTCATTCATTCACCCGTTTAGATTTGTAGTCAGTCAGCCTGTCACTCACTCTCTCTCAGTTAGCCAGTCAATCGGTCACTCACAGTCACTCACGCTGAATCTTAGTAAACCAGTCACTCATGTCTTCAATTGATTAATCAGTCATTCACTCAAGATTCTAACCAGTGAGTCAGTCCTTTATGCCTTTAGTTAGCCTGCTAATCCTTCTCACTCTCAGCCAGTCAATCTCTCACTCTCTCAAACAGATTAAGAGCACCACTCATCTCTTCTCATTCTTCACCGCCACTCAGCCCTGGCAATACATCCTTCGTACAAACCTTGAGAGAGAACCAATCAAGAAACCGTTACTCGTATCAACCAAGCAAACACTCAACCCCTGTACTCATCAACGCCTTGTATTTATTCTTCCCTCTACTTTGTACCGAGTTATTACCGATCATCCCTCGTTACCAGTCGCAGTCTCACCAATCAAGGAACTGTTACTCGTATCAGCCAAGCAAACACTGAATCCCTGCACTTATTAACGCCCTTGACTTATTCCTCCCTCACCCATCTCCCGTCGCTACTCCCTGACAACACTGCCAGCGGGATCGACCACAAGTGACTGTCAGTAATGATGGAAGAGTTATGCCACAAGTTATTCGAGTCGTCCAAGGAGAGGAAAAAAATAATAAACAGACATAGCGATGGTGGGCAAGAGGTGGCCGCGGTGAGGGTGACGCGGGTGCCGGGGTCTGGCGGGCTCAGTGGCAGTTTGGCAGTGGCTGTAACAGGGTTGGGCATCAGTTGCTCCGCTACGGTGAGTGTGGAGGAGAGGAAGGAAAGAAGAAGAGGAGGAGGAGGACCGTGAGTTGAGTGCGTGCGTGCTTGTGTGAGTGCGTGTGTGCATTGCTATCAAGGCCCCCAGTGTGATATTCTTGCATTACACGTGATGCTGAATTCATGTTTATTTTTCTTTTTATTTTTTATTGCATTATTTTCCATCGTTATTTTTAGGTGAAGTTGACGTAAAAGTGGTTTCGAATTTCATCGTTTCGTTGTGCCACCACCGGAGCGTCGGTGTGTGAGTGTGAGTGAGCAGCTCCGGCGTGTTCCAGCGGTGCAGAGTTCTCAGACCCGTGGGATTATATGCAGGGGATGCACGACCACGGCGAGGAGCAGTGCCGAGGAGGAGGAGGAGGACCGGTGACAGTGGGGGCGTCCGATCTGGGAGGGAGGAGCGCAGTGAGGGAGCGGGAGCCAGCCAGGAATGTTAGCCACCACACTCAAAATAAGAGAGGCGAGTCGTGCCTTGTGGGGCCCCGATTCTGTATACCTGAAGCCCGACACTTCCGCAAACACCCTCCGTCCCTCCGTCCCTCCCATTCCTCCTCTCTTTCCCCTGTTCCTTCCTTCCTTCCTTCCTTCCTTTCTCTCCACTGAGCTTGTTTTGCCGCAAGATATATTTGGTGCGATGCCCGGCGGCGGTGGTGGTGACGGTGGTGTCTCGCGAGGGTCTTGCTGCTCGATACTTGGAAGTCTGACCTTTGTAGCATCCATTGGGACCCACGCCGCCACGCCGGGCAGCCGCGATGCATACCAGCCACCTCGACACTGCGTCGCCCCGCCCTATGTCTGTGTTTCGCGTGTCACTCCCTCTTTGACAAGTGAAGAAATATAGACCATAACTCACCTTGATACCTTCCTCTCCCTTCCTCTACGTAAGAGCCGATGACGCAAAGCACCGCAGCTTACGGGGTTAAAGACCAGTCCGCCTCATTCACCTGAAGGTCACCACCGCTTGAAATGTGATAATGTAGACTCAGCATCAAGATCCGCACTCAGCCAGGGATCAACAGCATCACGCCACCGTCAGAGCTCCCAACACTCACCAGCATTGGGAGGCTTTGGGGATTTGTAGCGCGGGAAATGTGGAGACTGATGGCGCGACGAGGCGTGAAATTTGCCGAGAAGGAAAAAAAAATAGGAATGTCACGGTGAGAGGATGAGATGAGCTTTGATCCCGAGACTCCCCGTGGCTGGTGGTCGCCCTGGCTTCACCATCACCACCGTCTTGAGGGCAACGTCTCTTACACCTGAAGCTGCTATTATTGCCTCTGCTCTGCTGCCCCGACGTCCTTTGCCCCGTGCCGCCCCGTGACACATGCGTCCAGCCGTGAGCAGGGGCGTGCGGTGGGGAGGCGCGGTGGGTGAGAGTTTATAGGTGTTCACGGCTCAGTGCTGGGACTTGTTGGACTTGTGAAGGCTTAAAGTTGATCCAGAGTAAGAGGAAAAGTTATGGTGTGTCGTGTTGTTGTCTCATCGCACTTGTAGACTGACTCTCTCTCTCTCTCTCTCTCTCTCTCTCTCTCTCTCTCTCTGGTAGTTTTGGTGGTATTACTCTCCAGTTTAACCAGCCATTCAACTCCCCTGTTCTTAGTAAGCCGTGACATGCCGCCTTGTTATCAGCTGGGGTCGCTTTCTCCAGGATTGTAACCAGGGTGTGTTTAAAAGGAGACTTTTTCTTTTCTGTTTAAAAGTTTTTACCTGTTAAAAAGTTTTGTCTATTTATCCTTTTTCTTTTTTGCCTGGTCTGTGCTATAAGAGAGTGAGAGAGAGAGAGAGAGAGAGAGAGAGAGAGAGAGAGAGAGAGAGAGAGAGAGAGAGAGAGAGAGAGAGAGAGAGAGAAGAGAGAGAGAGAGATATAGAGAGAGAGAGA